>CM072342.1:8750000-8762500 GCA_036874045.1 Cymodocea nodosa | reverse complement strand
CCAGAATAAAAAAAAACAACAAATCAAATATAGATAAAGAAATCTTAACTAAGAGGAGTCATGGAAAGAACAGGTTCCAAATCACGATCGATTCCTTTTTCAAATCCTGCATGCCATAAATGACCCACAAATAGGAAGAATCCTATAACAAAATGCGAGGTAGCTAACCAACTTCTAGGAGAGACGTAATTGACTGCATTAATCTCGGTAGCTACGCCACCCACAGAATTTAAAGAACCTAAAGGAGCATGAGTCATATATTCTGCCGAACGTCATTCTTGCCAAGGTTGTATGTCTTTTTTCAGCCTACTCAAGTCCAAACCATTGGGACCCCTTAGAGGTTCCAACCAAGGAGCACGGAGATCCCAAAAACGCATGGTTTCTTTTTACCAGAGGAATTTATTTTTTATAAGCCCTGAAAGGAGAAGGAAGGCTGGAATGCCAACAGACGTCTGTCTATTCTATTCTCTAATTCACCCGACCCAATAGTATCCGTTTTTGAAACGTCCATTGTCAAAGTCACTGAATGGGCAAGTCGCCAATCCCTAAAATGGACTATGTAATGTACTTTATCCGCTGGGTTATGGGTGGGTGGGCATTTTACCAGAGGTTTCTATCAATCTACCCTTGTATGATTCCTGTTGAATCATATACTCGGGGGGTGGGTGCAGGGCGGACGATTTCAATTCCAACAGCTCGTACTCGGATCGTGGGGATCTCTGGAATACCTCGTATCAACAGATACTCGGTATATCAATATCGATTAGATCTGAGATCCGTTATTGAATTGCTCATTCAATGAATATTCTCCATATTATGCCTTGAAGAGGACTCGAACCTCCACGCTCTTTAGCACGAGATTTTGAGTCTCGCGTGTCTACCATTTCACCATCAAGGCATCTTGAAAGTGAATCATATTCTATGAATATGATATCTATATAGTGTCATATATTCCATATATGACAAAGGTGGAGTCTTGGAGTATTTCTATCGATAGGTCATGTCATATAGGTCCGAGTCAGACATCAAATTGCTTAGATTTGAATTATCCGGAGGATACCTTATATATATATCACTTATATATACTTATATATATCAAAAATATATCAATCAAAGAGATGTACAATCAAACCTATTTCTCGATTCAATAGAAGTCCAAAGAAGTTAATATGGTACCCCTAAAAAATAACGATAGACGTCTGTTGGTAGATACTATGTTTACATACGGATCACTACCTCGTGGCACTCTATTTAATTTAGGATTAGGAATAGGCGTAATCGGAGTAGAGCTGCATAACTCAATTATTCCTACGGGAAAAAAGTTTTTTTTTGCGAACAAGTAGATATTATATTAAAATGATTTAATAAATTTGTATTAAAAAAAATAGATAAATTTGTATTAAAATCGAAATAAAGAAAGACCCACTTAATTAGCAGAGGTAGGGATAATGGACCATATTCTCTATTTGGAATCGTGTCGGGATTATTTGTAACTGCATATTTACAATACAGACGTGGTGATCAGTTGGATATTTGATTAAATAAGATTTATTTTTTTGATTGACCTCCTGCAGGGAGGAGGTCAAATTCCAGTTTTAATTCAACCTTCTTAAGTTATTTTAATACAAAAGAAAATCACGCCCTGTAGGATTTGAACCTACGACATCGGGTTTTGGAGACCCGCGTTCTACCGAACTGAACTAAGAGCGCTTTTTTTTGCGACAGAATATACAACCGTAAAGAAAAGGATCTTTATTTGTACCCGGAAAAATACATCTTGGATGTTTTGTTTATAGTATGATAAAATGAAATGAAAAATTACACCCAATATTAATTGATCCCTCGTTACCGCTCATAGGAGCGGTAATAGGTAGGGATGACAGGATTTGAACCCGTGACATTTTGTACCCAAAACAAACGCGCTACCAAGCTGCGCTACATCCCTTTTTTTTTTCAATTGTTGTACAGTGTTATTGTACAAAAGCCCTGTCTTGTTTTCCACATCGTTATTTTTTTCTTTATCCATAAAAAATTAAATCTTCTTGCCATTTCTGTTCTTCCTTTTGGTATAATATTTTTTTTGGTATCATATATATACCAGAAATTAAAAAAAGAAGAACTATTTATCAGAAATGCTCATCGGGGAGAAAGAATCCATCATCTTTTTTTGGTTTTAAAGACAATAAAATCTTATCTACCGGTTCATTGTACATAATTGTAAATATATATATATATATTTAGTTAGGCATTTTGCGTAAAAAGACAAGCGACTCATAAATATAACATCTGGTCGTATATGTATTACAATAAAGAAATAAAGGAGGATTTTCAATGCGAGATCTAAAAACATATCTCTATGTGGCACCTGTGCTAACTACTCTATGGTTTGGGTCTTTAGCAGGTCTATTGATAGAAATTAATCGTTTATTCCCGGATGCCTTGTCATTTCCATTTTTTTAATTCTAGTTATTGACATCGGACGAAATAAGTTAAATTAGATATAAAAAATTGCGACTAATTTCTCCTACCACCCATTCCCCTTTTTTGGTTATTTAGGGGGGGGGGTTAGTGCCTGACGGAATTCAGCTGACGGAAAGGAAAATTATTGAATTTCGTCAGAATGCTGTTAGTGTGCATTACACTTGACGGAAATGAAAGTCGGATTTTACCGTTGTATAGAATCCAAAAATTTCCTTTACCGTCAGAAAATTTCCGATCGCCCCCGTTCAGAAAATTTTTCTCCCTCTCTCGTGCCTGACGGAATTCGTAAGACTGATAAGGAAGATTTACTTGAGGACCTGCTAGATGAGTTGGAAGAGTTAAATATTATTAATGACATACAACCAATGGGAGAGATACATATAGAAAGCAATGCTTAGGTTCGAATGACTCAAGAACAAAGAAAAGAAATGATAGATAAGATGCAAGAAGATATGATGATGGCAATGTGGGATGGAAGAACTAGATGATATTATTTCGTATTGTAATATTTCAATTAAGATGTATTTGTATTTTTCGAATATTAGTTGTAATAAACTTTTGTCAGAATTTCCATCAGAATTTTCCGTCCTGCACTAAACCCCTCTCAGAATTTTCCTTTTCCTTTCCGTTACAAATTTTCCATTTCCTTTCCGTCAGAATTTTCCTTTTCCTTTCCGTCAGAATTTTCCGTCATGCACTAACACACCCTTAGTATAGGAAGGAAAAAGAAAAAAATAAAAAAATAAAAATGTATAGATCCATCAGGGGTATAAGATCAAATTTTTAAGAATGGAAATGCGGTTCTAGGACAGTCCGTGCGAAATAAAATAATAGAATAGAAGATACTTAGGGTGTGTTAGTGCATGACGAAAAATTCTGACGGAAAGGAAAAGGAAAATTTTGACGGAAAGTAAATGGAAAATTTGTAACGGAAAGGAAAAGGAAAATTCTGAGAGGAGTTTAGTGCAGTACAGAAAATTCTGATGGAAATTCTGACAAAAGTTTATTACAACTAATATTCGAAAAATACAAATACATCTTAATTGAAATATTACAATACGAAATAATATCATCTAGTTCTTCTATCCCACATTGTCATCATCATATCTTCTCGTATCTTATCTATCATTTCTTTTATTTGTTCTTGAGTCATTCGAACCTGGGCATTGCTTTCTATATGTCTCTCTCCTATTGATTGTATGTCATCAATAATATTTAACTCTTCTAACTCATCTAACAGGTCCTCAAGTAAATCTTCCTTATCAGTCTTACGAATAAAATTATGAAGCAAAAAACATGCGATGACAATCTTTACTTGTGTTTCATATGTATATGGCATTTGACCACGTAATATTGAAAATCGATGTTTCACAACTCCAAATGTACGCTCAATGACTGTTCTCAGTTGTGAATGTCTGTAGTTTAAATTTTCTATAGCATTACGAGGAACTCTATCATTAACATAATCAGATAGATGGTATCTTACACCTCGATATGGACAAATATATTCTGGTCGATTTGGATATCTAGCATCAACTAAGTAAAACTTACCTATATAAAAAAATATTAGTATGGTGATGTCTTCATAACTTGTAGAAGTGGAAAACACATTTAACTGGTGGAACTTGAAAACCATTAGGTCTAGTAACTGCATCTTGGAGAATACGAGCATCAGCAGTTGATCCTTCCCAACCAGCTAAAATATATGTAAATTCCATATCAAAATTACATACTGCCATTACATTTTGAGATAATTCACCTTTCCTGTTCTTAAATCTTGCTGTTTCTTGTCCATAAATAGTTGCTTTGATATGTGTACCATCAATAGCTCTAATACAATCCTATAAACATGCACTTTTATTTTGATATTGACTAAAATAACATTAAAGATAAGGAAACACCAAAGGTGTGAAAATGTACCTTAAAATATGGGTACACATTTGAGTCTTAACGAATTCGACTTGGTATTTCAGATGAAGGTCTTGCTAGAAGAACATAATTTAGTCGTAATACAGCATTCAACACTTCATTAAAGTATTTACTAACTGTCCAACTTGATCGACTAAATCGTTCTGTAGTTACTCCATACCTTTGATTTTGCCTAACTGTCACAAGGAACATGGCAAACTTCTCTTCTACACTGATATTGTTGGTATCTTTCAGCACTTCTTCCCTCCTCATTAATTCACAAAAACCCTTGAAAACACTTTGACTCATTCTATAAATCTTTCGACAATTATAAACTTGATGTGGTAAAGAAGGATCTAGTAATCTTCTTATATAATCTACACCTTCTTTACTATAAATACGACTTGTACTTGAAAACAAAGTTGAGGTACTTGCAATCCCTGCTAAAATATTCCAAAAAGCAAGTAAACGTCTTCGCCTTCTTCTAGCATGTTCTTCCCAAGTGCTTCATCCCAAGTGCTCCCTTTTATCTTTCCATCTTGGGTTTTTTTGTTTCCCTCATTTAATACTTCTGATAAAATATCTAAAAAGAATGCATCTGCATCAGTATTCCAAGTCATATAAGTTCGTCCTCCATTACCCCGTCCTCTATCAGAAGTACTCATTTACTACATAAGATCAAATATTAATTAACTGCTCTGACAGAAGATTATGATATTTACAAAAACATAATATATTTTGTCAATCTACTCAATAATTGAAAATGAAAGCAAACCAATAAATATATATTAATATTAAATGGTTAATGAATTAAATAACTTATGCCAAACAATAAATGCAAAACAATATCCTATGCCAAACAGAATTATCTTACGAATCACATCAATAAATGGTACATGAGGGGATCTTTCTTCTTTTTAATCGTTTGATGTGTTGGATAGTATTTTTCCAGAAAAATAGAGCAAAATTCAGTCCATGTAGAAATTGAATCAGGCGACAGAGTATATAACCATCTCTTAGCTGTATCTTTTAAAGCAAAAGGGATATATCTAAGTTTAATAGCATCTATACTCATTTCGGCATTCTCATCATTTGACAAACTTCGTTAAATTCTCTAAGGAAATAATAGGCATCCTCTCTTTCTAATCCATGAAAATGTGGCAATTGACTAATATAATTAGATTTCAGTTCAAACCTATCTCCCTCAAAGTTTGGCAATCGAATACATGAAGGTTCATCAATTAATTCAGGATACAGAATCTCTCCTAATGGTTTTTCTACTGGAGCAGCCATCTCTACGTTCTCTTTTAAAGAAAGGTTAGGTACACCCCAAAGAATTTCGTTAAAGTTTAGTTCAGAAAATTTTTCAGTACTCCTCTACAATGAAAATTCCTAGGTAGGTGTTCTTACTAATCGTTTAGTGGTTAGAAAACGAGTCCATGTGCTCATAAATAAATAGCAGAAGATTAATTACATACCAGTCTGAAGCTTTCCATTCTATAAATATTTGTTATCGGATGAAGTTGAATCAACTACTTCTCCTTCCAGTTCCTCCAACGCTTTCTCCTTTCTTTTAAAAGTACTGGTAACTCGTAAATAACATTCTGTTTCATATATATACTGTGCATCCATAAAGTGAATAAATCTCGTTGCAAGAACGTGTCTTGCAACGTGCATCGTGGCTCCTATTTTTATGGGTACATGTACTACTACTAATTTCAAATTTTGGTAACCGCTAAACCGATGAAGTTTCGTTTGTGGTTAAAAGAATAACTGTTCTGCTTAATCCACGAACTAACCTTGTTGAGTTACAGATTACTCAATAGAACATAGTTGGTTACTGTTGCTAACTTCACGGACTAACTTCGTTGAGTTACATATAACTCAACGGAGTGATCTTATATTATATTACTGACCTCGTGGAGTTACGGTTAACTCAACAAACTTACTTCGTTGAGTTAACACTTAGCAACATCTAAGTTTCACTCTCGTAAGTTTTCTATTCTATTTTTTTTTTTTTTTACTGGATTAATCGATACTATGCTTCGGTCAGACCTAAATATTTTTTATTTTTTTTTTTGTTTTTTTTATTTTTCTTTCGGTTGGACCGATACTATGTTTCGGTAAAACCAATATTTTTTTTGAAAATTAATATACAATTTTTTTTTCCGGTTTAACCGATATTACGCTTTGGTTAGACCTAAATATTTTTTTAATTTTCCGGTTTAACCGATGCTACACTTCGATCAGACCTAAATATTTTTTATTTTTTATTTTTTTACTTTTCTTTCGGTTGGACCGATACTATGTTTCGGTCAAACCAATATTTTTTTCTGAAAATTAATATACAATTTTTTTTAATGTTCCGATCATACTGATGGATCTAGTCGGTTGAACCGCAACTATTTTTATGTTTTATATATATTTTTAATGTTTAACTCAATTCAATTCAATTCACTTCGACTCAATTCAATTCAATTCCCTAGCAACGGCGCCATAAAACTTGTTTGGGTTTTCCCAGCACTACACTAGAAAAACTTGGATTTGTTACTTCTATTTTTACTTAGTTAATTTATCTTTATACCTATTCTTTCTTTTAGAAGTAAACAAACAACCTTTAATACAATTTAGATATTAATTCCAATTTGTACTTTAACTGCAAGTGCACAGTGTCTATTGTATCAGTGTGCAAGTATAGGTCGATCCCACAAGGAATTGCTGACGAATTTAAGAAATGTTTGATTGTGAACAATTCAAATTTATATTCAATAAGCACTCCGTTGAGTTACAGTTAACTCAACGGACTAAGTTCGTTGAGTTATGAATAACTCAACGGACTATCCTCGTGGACTTAAGTTAACTCCACGAGTCTGTCTCTTCTTTATAATATTGCTATTTACAGAGGAATTCAGCCAACCATTTGGTGATTCCACAGATTGTAAATAACATCAATTAAGCTTTTTAATGCTAGTTAACATTGGATTTATCATTAAGCAATACTAACATTCAGATGATTCAAACAGTCACCATTAAAATCTTTAAGTTTTTTGTACGAACCAATTTCAGTAAACTGTAAAATTAAAACTAACATAAAAAAATCATAAAACTGATACAAGTAACATTAATCACGATACAACACAAACAATACAACACTTAAATACAACATACAAACAAAGATAAATTGTTTTTGGTATTTTTTTTTTTGATGTAATGGGCGAAAGGTGAAATGTAAAGTAATCTCACTTGACATTAAATACTTCCGACACTACTTGCAATGCGATTACACCACTGAAAATTAAACCACTTACAATTCTATCTCCTCTCCCTAGAGAATCGCGAGTCCAGAATTGCAAGATGATCTCCTCTTCAGCATATAGGCATCAACTCGAAGCCAAGGCTAAAAGCTTTACGATCTCTTGAAATATGAGTCGACGCTTGATGAAAATGTCTTCCCTTCCTGCGACGCAATCACTCCTCACAATAGTTGTCAGGCACTGTGTTTGGCTCGGAATCGACCCGACATCAGGCAAGTATCCTCATAGACCTCCGATGATTGGTGATTATGGTGGTGATACGATGGTTGGTGTGATACTTCGGAGAATTGTCGATACTATCTGCAGAAAGCTCGGTGCTCCTCCTCTGTATACACTAGCCATCCATCGATCACACACACTTCTTTTTTCTTCTTTTCTTTTATATTTCTTCAGTAGTAACTGCTTCTGCTTGAATGGTCGGTTGGATTTCCTTCCTTCAGATCAACGACGATGATTTCTTTCTCCCTACCCGATTGAATTCCTACGTGATACGTGCAAACGTGGTTTTTCCTTCCAATTGTCTGTTCTTGCAACCGCTATAGTGGCATTTTAGAAAATATATAGTCCGTGGAGTTACAGATAACTCAACGGACTTTCTTCGTTGATTTAACTATAAAACACGTGCAAAAAATAACAACTTAAGTTTATAACGCTAACCTAACGCGTTGCCTTAATGTTCAATATAGCAACTCAACGCGTATAGTTATGCTAACTTAACGAGTTATAACTTAAGTAAATCTACTAGATCTCGACACGTGTACATCTGGAAATAATAAAATATTCTCTTTAAACATAACTGTTTGGCAATTTAAACATAACTATCCGAAATATTAGAAAATTTGGATACTTAAGAATTTCACAGCCTGCAACTTATCGACAGTTCATAAATGTACTAAATTAACATTAATTCCCCAAAATTAAGCAGATTCTTCAATTAAAGCATATAGCAGTGCAATTATAACATAATGGCTTAATTCTCATATGATAAGCTAAATATTATGCAATTAACCATCATTTAACTGTTAATAATATGCACTTTTTCATTCTAAACACTTCACTTGTTGATTTTAGTATTGAGCGAAAGGTTACACCTATGGGTTATGTATTGCGATTGCAGGTACCAGAACTAATAACATTCGAGATTATGCAGGATTATACACGAAAGATCCTTTTTTCTCTCTCTCTTCAGCCCTATGTCTCTTATCCCTAGGAGGTCTTCCTCCACTAGCAGGTTTTTTCGGAAAACTCTATCTATTCTAGTGTGGATGGTAGGCAGGCCTAGGGGTAAAAAAAGAATCTTTTTTCTCATTGAAAGATTTATTATCAATCAACTTGTGACAATAAAATAACCACAATATTACTAGTAACCAATGTAACTCTCATTATATATAGTCCATATCCATGTGGGTCTTATATTGGTATATCATTTCTATTTCTGTTACAACACGGTAAATAGGATGTTCGAATGAAACCAATATGTATACTATAAACCTCACCGGGATTGTAGTTCAATTGGTCAGAGCACTGCCCTGTCAAGACGAAAGCTGCGGGTTCGAGCCCCGTTAGTCCCGAACTAGGCTAGGATTAGGATCTGATGAATTTATCAATTCATCTTTTCTTTTTCAAGGAAAATGGAAAAATGAAGCAAGCAAAATCGAATTTACAATGAGTACTCCTATTTCTTTTGTTTTTTCTTTCGTATTTTTCAAAATGAAATTTCCCTTTACTTTATTCCACTAGTACTGATTGATAAAAGAGAGGCATATGTGGATTGGTATAATCAGAGGAGTTGTATCGCTCTATTCAGTAATTTATTTTATAGATACCATATTTCTCTGTTGTTCTTGATCAATGAAATAGAATAGAATACTCAAAGGTATTACATATATGTACTCATTTATTGTACAATGCGCAATGAAGGCTTAACATAATTAGCCCTACAAAGTACTTTTTCGCTACCCTATATTTTATTATATAAGCTCTGATTTTCTTTATCAATTATTAATTCTCAGTATATCAAGAATATAAAATCCCAAAAGCAGGTTAATATTCTAATAAGGAAAAACTATAAAATCTAGAATCTATTCAATTAAGGGGGATACAATAACTAAGGAAGATTAACCCAGTATTTTATTTATGGGTAAATAGCCACAACAAGAATAAAAGTATGAATAGAGAAAAAAGGACAAATGTTGAGGAAAAAATTATACAAAGCTAGATACTAGTTGTTATAACCCATTTTTTTATTATTTTTTTCATTCACTTTTACTTTGATTAATTTGAAGTTCTTTAAATTATTCCGCCTTCTTAAAAATATCATGAACCATCTCTATGGGTTAAGCCCCTTTTTCAAGAAAATATAGAATAGCAGGAACATTTAAATAAGTTTGATTCTTTATCGGATCATAAAAACCCACTTTCCGAAGATCTCTTCCTTCTCATCGGGATCGAACATCAATTGCAACGATTCGATAGATGGCTCTATTATTTGGTCTACGTACCAGAACTGATAACATTCGAGATTATGTAGGATTATACACGAAAGATCTTTTTTTGGCTCTCTCTTCAGCCGTATGTCTCTTATCCCTAGGAGGTCTTCCTCCACTAGCAGGTTTTTTCGGAAAACTCTATCTATTCTGGTGTGGATGGCAGGCAGGCCTATACTTCTTGGTTTCAATAGGACTCCTTACGAGCGTTGTTTCTATCTACTATTATCTAAAAATAATCAAGTTATTAATGACTGAACGAAACTAAGAAATAACCCCTCATGTGCGAAATTATAGAAGATCCACTTTAAGATCAGACAATTCCATCGAATTAAGTATTTAAAAAACTCATATAAGCAAAAAATCTCAAATATCCTTGATCGTGGGACATATAATTGTCACTATAAATAAGAACCGTGATTCCAACTGTGGTAATTAATATTAACATAATGGAAGTAAGTGGATAAATTAAGTATCCGAACTCTAAGGAAAAATCATTATTGATAGTCCAAGACCATATATATTCATAAATAAAACTTCCATTTATTTGCTGAATAGATAAATTAGCCGAAAAAATCATAGCTATACTTAGAAATAAAACACTATAAAAAGCCTAGATACGACAAATATTTTTTGTTGTTGTTGAAACAAATAGAAGTCCAAATCCTATTGACATAGTGATAGGAAGTGGAAGTAGAGGTATTATCCATATGTATTGATATATATGTTCCATAATGAAACCAATTTTAATTTTTTTTTTATTCTTATCTTATTATTATTAAATTTTTAAGGATTCTACTATTCTGATGATTTATAACCATATAGTAAGTAAATAGTATAGTAAGGAAAAATAGTGCTTTGCTTGATTCGGATATAGATCTAATATCTACCAATAATCCAATTCAATACAATAAAATATTCTAGTTATTCTAATTAGAATAACTAGAATATTTAGAGCGATTATCTAATTTACTGTCGAACACCGATTTATAGAATTAAAATCCAATAAGGAAAACTTACGCTTATTTATGGTAAATTCTATGATGCTCCTTACCTTATTTCACATAAAATAATAAATTACTTAAATTATCTTTATACGATATGTCTTATTTAATTCCTTTATCAAGACTTGTATCATTTGATGATGCCATGTAAATTGCTAGAAACATGTGAAGTGTATGGCTAACCCAATAACGAAAGTTTCGTAAGGGGACTGGAGTAGGCTACTATGAGACAAAAGATCTTATTTCTAAAGAGATTCGATTCAGAACTTTTCTATGTCCAAGGTCCAATATTGAAATCATTTCAGAGGTTTTGCCCTTACTTTGTCCGTGTCAAGAAACAATTCGAAGTACCTCGACTTTTTTAGAACAGGTCCAAGTCAAATAGCAATGATTCGAAGCACTTCTTTTTACATTACACTATTTCGGAAACCCAAGGACTCGATTGTATGGATATGTAAAATACAAGATTTCCAATCCTAGCAGGAAAAGGAGGGAAACAGATACTCAATTTAAAGTGAGTAAACAAAATTCCATACTCGATCTCATAGATACATATAGAATTCTATGGAAAGCCGTATTCAATGAAAGTTGTATGTACGGCTTTCACACGACCAATTGCAGCAAGTGCTTGTCAAAAAGCTTTTGTAACTAATCATGTAGGGGACTTTGGATTATTATTGGGAATCTTAGGTTTTTATTGGATGACCGGCAGTTTCGAATTATAGGATTTATTCGAAACATTTAATAGGTTAATCCATAATAATGAAGTCAATTCTTTATTTGCCACTTTGTGTGCTTTTCTATTATTTCTAGGTGCGGTTGCTAAATCCGCACAATTTCCTCTTCATGTATGGTTACCCGATGCTATGGAGGGTCCTACTCCTATTTCGGCTCTTATCATGCTGCTACTATGGTAGATGCGGGAATTTTTCTTGTAGCTCGGCTTTTTCCCCTTTTCACAATAATACCTTACATAATGAATTTAATTTCTTTGATAGGCTTAATAACACTATTATTAGGAGCTACTTTTGCTCTTGCTCAAAGAGACATTAAAAGAACTTTAGCCTATTCTACAATGTCTTAACTAGGCTATATTATATTAGCCCTAGGTATAGGTTCGTATCGGGCCGCTTTATTCCATTTGATCACTCATGCTTATTCGAAAGCATTATTGTTTTTGGGATCCGGATCCATTATTCATTCAATGGAACCCATTGTTGGCTATTCCCCAGATAAAAGTTAGAATATGGCTCTTATGGGTGGTTTAACAAAATATGTTCCAATTACAAAAATTACTTTTTTTTTAG
>CM072342.1:8422500-8745000 GCA_036874045.1 Cymodocea nodosa | reverse complement strand
TAGAAATAAACGATTTCCTAACTTCTACATGGAATTCTATAAAAACAAAAACTGCTTGGCTAAACAAGATTCTTGGTATATTCACTAGGAATCCATTTATGAATTTTGTTGATGGGAAATCACCATAGACATATATTGATAATTCCTTAAATTCAAGACACCCAATCATTGATTCAAAAAATAAAACAAAATTTTTGAAATTTTTATTCAATGTAGTCACGAATGATTCAAATGATAAAACAATTAGAAATAATAAATTTGTTTCAATAAAAGAAATTAGTAAAAAAGTTCCTTGTCCACAAAAATTGACAAAAAATTTTGAGTTGTTCGAATTTGATGAAATGGAAGATGAGAATCCAGAGGAATCTAGATTTGGTTATCCAATTCGTTCCAGAAAATCCGTTAGATATGATGCAAAATGGATCTTGTTCTCTCGTTGATCATAGATTTCTATATGAAAAATATGAATCGGAGTTTGAAGAAGGGGAAGGAGAAGGAGTCGTCAACCTGCAGCAGATGGAGGAGGATTTATTAAATCACATAGTTTGGGCTCCTAAAATATGGCACCCCTGTGGCAATCTATTTGATAATATCGAAAGGCCTAATTCATTAGGATTTCCCCATTTAGCCAGGTCATTTCGGGGCAAGCAGATCATTTATCATAAAGAGGATGAGCTTCAAGAGAATGATTCAGAGTTCTTGCAGAGTGGAACCATGCAGTACCAGACACGAGATAGATCTTCCAAAGAACAAGGCTTTTTTCAAATAAGCTAATTCATTTGGGACCCTGCAGATCCATTCTTTTTCCTATTCAAAGATCAGCCCTTTATCTCTGTGTTTTCACGTCGAGAATTCTTTGCAGATGAAGAGATGTCAAAGGGGCTTATTACTTCCCAAAAAAATCCTCCCACGTCTATATATAAACATTGGTTCATCAAGAATACACAAGAAAAGCACTTCGAATTCTTGACGGTACAATAGAGTTGTAATTCGCTAGTTATTCCAAATGCTTGCCAAAGCTGAAAAAAATCGGAGGTTATTTGTATTCCTCGGAAACCCCCACCCACATCACCATTCAATATTTCTTGACCCACGATTGGCCAAACCACTTGGGCACTAGGTCCAATGTGAGTAGGATTGCTTAGCCATGCTTCATAATTAGAAAAACGAGCACCATGGAAGTACATGCCACTTAGCCAAAGAAAGATAATGGAGAGTTGACCGAAATGGGCACTAAAGACTTTTCGAGAGATTTCCTCCAAATCACTAGTATGACTATCAAAGTCATGAGCATTAGCATGTAAGTTCCAGATCCACGTAGTAGTATTGGGGCCCTTCTCTAGTGTTTTTGAGAAATGACCTGGTTTGGCCCATTCCTCGAAAGACGTTTCTCGCCAACAATCCAAGGCTGTAGCATAGTTGACATTGAATCTAAAGGGTCTACTACTAGATAAATCCCTTTGGCAGCTAATCCTCTTGATAGTACGATAGTAGCGTCTAAATGTGCAAATGTCGTGGCAGGTGCAGGTTCAGTTAAATCGTCTGCAGGTACATAAACCGCTTGGATGGAGGTTATAGATCCTTCTTTGGTAGAAGTAATTCTTTCTTGCAAAGATCCCATTTCTGTACTAAGGGTAGGTTGATAACCCACCGCAGAAGGCATTCTCCTTAATAAGGCGGATACCTTTGATCCCGCTTGAACGAATCGAGAGATATTGTTTTTATTGCAACATGGAACGAAAGAGACAATATACAATAGGATGGGTAGAAGATACACTTCCCTTGGCTTGATCCATGTCCCGAAACCTGTCTTGGGTTGTAAATAGTACATAATGGAGCTCGAGCAAAAAGTATTTATTGTTGTTTTTTTATTAGGAGGAAGAGTCTAGGGTTAGTGCCAATCAATAAGTTGTTCCAACTTTGTAAATATATTATCCTAATTCGGGATATCTTTGTTTTTGTTGAATACTTTATGTTAAAAACTCGTATAGTTAAGTTATCTACACGTGTGTTTTTTAATGTTTTAAGTTGTCACGTGTTTTCCATGTGCGTTCGGTAATGAAAAATCGAATAGTTAGATAATTGTTCGAGTTTTTATATACATAGATAGATAACTGTACGAGTTTTATAAAAGGACTAATGAACAGATAAGTTTCTTTGTTTAGTCACATGTTTTGTAGGTGCAAAAATTCGAAGAGTTAAAGGATAAGTGTTCGAGTTTTTTACAGGACTTAAAGGATAAATGTTCGACTAAATCAAAGACTTAGAAGATATTCTACAATACTCCAAGAAGATAAAGTTTCGATGTATCTATGAGTGGAGATCATGGAAACTCAAAAAGATAGTAATTTGGATTAAAGACAAAATTAGTACGTGGATTATGGATTGTGAATCAAGTGGATGAACATGCTGAACGTGAAAGACAACAGAGTTCGACTACTAATAGAGAGTACAAGCTACATTACAATAAGGGATCCCAATCTTGGAAACCAAGTCTGAATATTCAATCCAGATCCCTAACTGAAAAGTTAAGTTTGAATATCCATATTCTGAAAAGTTCTCCAACATCAAAAGAAGTTCGAAATTCCAAGCAATTTCAGAAAAGGAGCTGCAAACGTAAGAAGTCTAGAAATTCGACAACTGGAGAAGAAGAGATACAAAAGTTAAGCAAAGACAAAGAAAGATCAGGTTTTATACAATTTGAAATTAGTTTTCAACAAGAGCTTTATTGTTATATTCGAATTGTATATCAAACATTTCTGTATCAAAACCATTAAGAAGGGAATTGAGTTGAAAAGATATTGTAAATTCTGTCTTGAAATAAAAGAATAGAATTTCATTTACGAGTGTTTTGTACTCTTGTTTTATCCACTAGTATTTAATTACTAAAGACACAATTCACCCCCCTCTTGTGATACAAACGATCCTACAGGTAACTTATTTTCATTTAACATGGTTCTGGACATTTCCTGAAGTGATCTATTTTTATGTTCTACTATTCCATTTTGTGAAAGAGCTTTTGGAAATGAGTACCTATGATCTATGCCTAATTCTTCACAAAAGGTGTCCATTTGATCATTATCAAATTCTGTACCATGATCACTTCTAAGTTTTTGAATTTTAACATTTTGCTCATTCTGAACTTTATTACAAAATATCTTAAATATTTCAAAAACTTCAGTTTTATTGGCTAGAAAATAAACCCAAGTAAATCTAGAATAGTCATTAACTAGTAGAAAAGCATAATGTTTACCTCCAAGACTGGTTGTCCTAGTAGGTCCAAATAAATCCATATGCACTAGTTCTAATACTCTTTTGCTTGTTATTTCATTTAAACTTTTAAAGGATGTTTTATGTAATTTACCTAGTTGACATGCATCACACAAACTCTTTCAAGTACTTAATACTAGGTAAATCTATAACTAGATTCTTTTTAGACACCTTTTGTAATAATTTTAAGTTTGAGTGTCCTAACCTTCTATGCCATAAAATAACTTCATTTGATTTTGTAATTAAGCAAACATTGTCTTTAATAATATTAGAAGGCAAATTCAAAATACAAATGGATCATTTCTTATATGTAGTGAATAAAATTTCATTTGTATACATGTCTATAATTTTATAGGAATCTTTTTCAAAAATTACTCTGTAAAACTTCATTAAAACAAGAACACTTAATAAATTAAAACCTAAGTTTTCTACTAATAAGACATCATTTATAAAATACTTTTCAATTACCTGAACCTTGCTAGACCTAGGGATGTTTGTTTTACTATTATTTCCAAAGGTAACTTGTCTATTCTTTGTCATTGTTAAATATAAGTGTTAAGAATGAAAAAGTGCATAATATTACTAGTTAAATAATGGTTAATTGCATTATATTTAGTTTATTATATGAGAGTTAAGCCATTATGTTATAATTGCACTATTATATGCTTATCAAAACAAAAATACCAAAAACAACTACTTATCTATGTTTACATTTAGTATTAATGTGTTGTATTATTTGTGTTATTATGTGTCTTGAATTAGTTTGTTACACATAGGGGTAGTTTTGTCCTTAGCCACTTGGGGGTACACAAATGTTATAAATAGCCCCAACGTGTGCTTAGAGTTGATGTTGAATCTTGTATCCCTTTGTGATCACCTAGAGAATCATTCAGTTGAGCTCCATCCATGGACCTACCCAATTGGGGAACCACGTTAAACCTTGGTGTTTTTGCATTTGCTTCACACGTTTTTCCCATTTGTTTTCTTCTTTCTTCTCCACGAGTCCAAGCTTCTCCCTTTCCGCACTTCTCTTTGCATAACAAGTGGTATTAGAGCGAAGCTTGAGGAGTTGGCCGTGGATTAGTCTTGAAAGAAGAAAAGAAAGATCTTAGCCAACGCATGAGTCGATGCCCAACACCCACGCCCAACGACTGACGCCCGCACCCAACGCCTGCACCCGACGCCCATGCCGAACGCCTAAGCCCGACGCTCGACGCCCAACGCATGCATTCGCCTGCATTCTTGCTCATGCGATCGTCCACGTCTCCTCTCGCGCCAACGTCTACACGCATTCGCCTGCGTTCTTGCCTACACAATCGTCCGCGTCTCTGCCCATGCCAGTGTTTGCGTGCATTCGCCCACGTTCTTGCCTGCGCGATCGTCCATGTCTCTGCCCGCACCAACACCCGCGTGTATTCACCTGCGTCTTCATCCGCGCCAGCGCCTACACGCAACCGCTTGCGTCCTCGCCCGACGCTAGTGCCTATGTGCATTCGTCTACATCATTGCTTGCACCAGCGCTTGTGCATGATCGCTCGAGTTCTGCTCGATGCCAGCATTCACGTATTAACGCTTGTGTTCTTTGTTCGACGCCAGCGCTTGCGGTTTGCTCACGCGATCTTTGCTCGCGACTTGTGTTTGTGACAAAGCATCCTTGGTTGGAATTCTTGTTCGACGCCTGCAATCTTGAATCTGACAACGTGCACTTGGTCATCTGTCATTTCCATGTTGGTGAAATGAGTAGTAAGAATTCCTATCATAACTTTTGAAGTTTGTTGTTGTGATTTTGCAGAATTCTTTTTCGACCTTTTTGGGTAGATCAAGTGTGGCCAGTTCTTTGGAATTCTTTAGCAGTTCTTTGGAATTCTTTAGCAATTCTTTGGAATTTTTTGAAGTTCTTTGAGAATTTTGAGACAATACATGTGATCTTGGCTCATCTTTGTTTGTTTGGGATTCTTTGCGGGCATGTCCACCAATATGTCGTACGAACCATAATCTAGACTTGCGCCGGAACAATTCTAAAGCAACTTCGTTGTTTGGCTTGATTTTTCTTTCTCTATTCACAACAACTTCTATTGCTACTTTAATCCTCGTCTCCACAATCTAAGGTATGGTAATATCTAAATCTACCAAAACTTTCCTCTAGTAGAAGATGTCAGATTCTACCTTTTGGAGTTTTTTTCCCTTGTTGTTTTCCTGATCTTTTGTCTCGTATGTCATTCTTCTGATTCTCTGAGAAATCTCGTTGTATCTATTTCCTCCCAGAACTCTAGCGTCATCTTGTCTTCATGGTGTGACGAAACAGAATGGAATCGCTTTGATCTCTACTGTTCTAAGTTCTAAATGATTCTACAGATAATGCCCCCAAATCCTAAGTTTTAGTATAAATAAACCCCAAGTTTTAGGCAGGTAATCAAGTCATTTTCCCACGCAAACTCTCTCTCTCCCACTTACCTCTTCATGGAGTTACGGTTAACTCCACGGACTAAGTCTGTGGACTTAACTACAATACTCCGTTGGGTTATAGTCAACTCAACGGGGTAAGTTTGTTAACTTATCCTAGACTCAATGGACTAAGTTCGTTGAGTTAAGCGTAACTTAACAGACTTTTCGTAAAGTTATAACTAATAAAAATATGTAAAATAATAATTTTTACTTCGGTTAAGACCAAAGAATTTTCGATCTAATCGACTCTTAATTTTTCATTTTAAAATTTCGGTCAAACCATTATATTCCTCGGTTGAATTGAAATTAAATATTTTTTCTTTTTTTTCTTCTGATTGAATCGATACTATGTTTCGGTAAAACTAACATTTTTACTTAATATAATATATAGATTTTTTTGTTTTTATGTTTCAGTTAGACCGATGGATGCTATCGGTTGAATCACAATAATTTTTTTTTTTTTTTAAATATATGTTTCGGTAAAACCACTAATTTCTTCTATGGAGTATGTTTAAAAATAAGGGTTTTTTTTTTTTTTACAAACTTAGATGATTTCTTACTAAGTAAAGCTCGAGTAGTCTTCTACTCTTACTTCTTCTATAATTCCAAAGGAACTTTTTGGAATCTTCAAAATAGGTCTAAGTCTTTGTCCATTTACTTTAAATATATTCTGATTTTTAGGATTTTCCATTTCAATAGCTCCATAGGAATAAATATTTCAAATTATATAAGGTCCTGCCCATCTAGATCTTAATTTTCCTAGATGGTTATAGAGTCTAGTCATGTAAAGATATACTTCTTGACCTATTTCAAAAGTTTTTGGAATAATTTTCTTATCATGCTATAACTTCATTTCTCTTTTTCTCTTACAATTTTCGAATAAGCTTCATTTTTAAATTCTTCTAACTCAATCAATTGTATTTTCCTATTTTCAATAGCTTGATTTAAATTAGTGTTCAGAGTTTTTAATGCCCAATAAGCTTTAAGTTCAATTTCAGCTAGTAAATGACAACTTTTTCCATATACTAGCCTAAAAGGTGACATACCTAAGCTTGTCTTATAAGCAGTTCTATAAGCCCAAAGTGCATCTATGAATCTATTAGTCCAATCTATTCTAGTAGGATTTACTATTTTTTCTAAGATTAACTTAATTTGTTTATTTGCACTTTCTACTTGTCCACTTGTTTGTGGATGATATGATGTTGCAATTTTGTGATTTACTCCATATTTCTTCATTAAGGCTTCAAAACTTCTATTACAGAAATGAGTTCCTTTATCATTAATAATAGCTTTAAGTATTACAAATCTGACAATTATATTAGTTCCTATAAAATGTATTACCACTTTGTTGTCATTAGTTTTTATAGGAATAGCTTCTACCCATTTAGATACATAATCCACCCCCAACAATATATAATTAAATTGATTAAACATAGGAAATAGACCTATAAAATCTATTCCTCACATATCAAAGATTTCAACCTCAATAATAGGATTCAGAGGCATCATATTCCTCTTTGATATTCTTCCTATTTGTTGGCATCTTAAACAACTTAAGTAGTATTTATGAGCATCTTTAAATAGTGTTGGTCAGTAAAATCCACATTGTAGAATTTTGGCAGTAGTTTTCCCTGAACCAAAATGCCCTCCACATGCTTGATTATGGTAGAAAGACAATATGCTCTAATATTCAGTTTCTAGAACACACTTCCTTAAAACCAGATTAGAACATTTCTTAAATAAGTATGGGTCTTTCCAATAGTAATATTTTACTCTTGAAAAGAACAATTTCTTATCTTGTCTATTCCAATCCTTAGGTGTTAAACTAGTAACTAAGTAATTAACTATGCCTGCATACCAAGACATTGTGTTGATGGTCATTAATTGTTCATCAAGAAAATTATCCTTAATTTTAATATTTGATTTTTCTATTTGTAATCTTGATAAATGATCTGCTACTACATTCTCACAACCTTTTTTATCTTTAATTTCTAGATCAAATTCTTGTAATAATAATATCCATCAGGTCAATCTAGGTTTAGTCTTTTTCTTTGCTATTAGGTGTTTTAAAGTTGAATGATTCGTGTATACTATCACTTTAGCTCTAATCAAATATGATCTAAATTTTTCTAAGGCAAACACAATAACTAATAGCTCTTTTTTAGTAGTTGTATAAATAACTTGAGCATCATTTAATGTTTTGCTTGCATAATGAATCACTCTAGGAGATTTTTCTATCTTCTATCCCAACACTGCTCCTATAGCAAAATTAGATGCATCACACATTAATTCAAATGGATGACTCCAATCAGGTGCTTGTATTATAGGAGTTGAAATTAAGCTAGTTTTAAGCTTGAAAAATGCTTCTTTGCAATTTTTATCAAAGTTAAATGGGAGATCTTTTAATAGATTAGTTAAAGGTCTAGCTATTTTGCTAAAATCTTTAATAAATCTTCTATAAAATCTTGCATGTCCTAGAAATGATCTAATATCTTTTATTGATTTAGATTTTGGTAGATTAGAAATTACTTCTATTTTAGTTCTATTTACTTCCAACCATTTCTTTGAAACAACATGTCCCAAGACTGTTCCTTGTTTAACCATGAAGTGACATTTTTCTCAATTTAGAACAAGACTTTTTTCCACACAGTGTTTTAATACTTGGTCTAAATTGTTTAAACACACTTCATATGAAGTTCCATATATAGTAAAATCATCCATAAATATTTCTAAAAATCTTTAGTCATTCTAGTGAATATGCCTTACATACACCTTTGAAAGGTGGCTAGCGCATTACATAATCCGAATGACATTCTCTTAAAAGTATAAGTTTCATTAGGATAGGTGAAAGTTGTTTTCTCTTGATCCTCTAATACTACTGAAACTTGGTTATATCCTAAATACCCATCTAAGAAAATAAAATATTCTTGCCCTACTAATTTCTCTAGCATTTGATCTATGAAAGGTAAGGGAAAATGATCTTTCCTAGTCACAACATTTAGCTTTCTATAGTCTATACACACTCTCTAGTCTGATTGAATTCTAGTAGGTATCAAGTCTTGACTTTCATTCCTAATAACTGTTAATCTTGATTTCTTAAGAACTACATGGATTGGACTAACCCATGAGCTATCAGAAATTAGATAAATTATGTCATTATCTAACCATTTCACTATTTCCTTCCTAACTACTTTAAGGTTTGGATTTAATCTCCTCTCAAGAATTCTAATTGGTTTAGCATTCACTTCTAAATATATGTGGTGACAGTATAAAGTTGCACTTAACCCTTTTATATCAGTCATAGTCCATCCTATTGCTTCTTTATAAGTTTTTACTACTTCTTTTAATTTAGAAATTTGAAGCAATAATGATTGGACATGTTCATTTTTCTTCCAAAAATATATATGTTAATTTAGGAGGTAAAGGTTTTAAATCTAAATGTTGACCATCATAAGCTAGAGCTTCTAATTGAACATTCTCATTTTCAATATTAATCTCTTCTTGATCTCCTTCTACATTTATGCTTTCACTTACTTTTAAAGTTTCAGAATTTAGTTGCCTATTTAATTCTTCTTGAATCACATCATCTAGCATATCTCCTTCATCCTCTAAAAAGTCTATAGTATGTAAGGACATTTCCAACTCCTCAAACTTTTCTGATTTGAAAATGTTTAATTGAGTATCTTCATTATTGTATGCTAACTTCATCACTTCAGTTTTACAATTTATAATAGTCTCTGATGTTGCTAAGAATGGTCTTCCCAAAATTAAAGATGTATCATGATTCTGATGCTGAATTTGTTGGGAATCCAAAATCACAATATCTATAGGATATATGAAGTTTTTGATTTTTATTAAGACATCCTCTATTTTACCTCTAGGGTATCTTATACTTCTATCAACTAATTGAATAACAATCCTAGTAGGGATTAAGCCTTCTAATCCTAAGGATGCAAATATATCACTCAGCATAACATTTATACTTGCACCTAGGTCTAATAAGGTTCTTTCTAGAATGGTATTTCCTATGGTGCATGATATAACAGAGATTCCAAGATCAGATAACTTTTTAGGAATTTGTGGCAGAAATAGGAAACTACTTTGCTCAGCTAAAAAGACTTTCCTTAAAACTTTTCGCTCTCTTTTCCTAGTACACCAATCCTAAAGAAATTTAGTACAATGTGGCATTTTCTATAATAAGCCTAACAAAAGAATGTTAACTTGTACTTTTTCAAAATTTTTTCTAATTTTTTCTTATTTTTCAGGAAATGTTTGTTGTAATCTTTCAAGATAAGGTGCTAATAATTGTGATTTATAAGATTCTTTGTCTTTCATTTCATTTGTTTGTCATGTTTAGTCTCATTTTCATATTCAGTTTCATCTCCATTGATTTCTAAGTTTTCAGATATTACATTTTCATTATCATTTTGAATTTTGTTCTTATTCACCTTCATGTTACTTTCTTTTTGAATTCTTGGTGGTATATCAGTTCCAGATCTTAATGTTATACATACATCTTCCATATTTTTATTACTTTCATAATGTTCTTGTATTTCATTTTCAAGATTATGATCTTGAATTGTTTTTAGTTTTAAATTGCATTCTTTAAATTCTATTGCATTGGTACTTTCTTTTGTCTGTATATCTTGCAAATTATGCAAATATATGACATTAAAGTTTTCATTTGTGTTCCCCTGTTACATAACTTGTAATTTCATTGTAAATTCATCCAATGTTTTTAATTTTCTTTCCAAGTCATCTAATCTCATTGCATTCAATTTTTGAACAATTTTCATTATGGTTTTTTAAGTTTCGTATATGATATCAATTTTAAGTTCTGAATATTCTTCCCTATAGTTTAATTGGTTGACTTCTTATTGCTAACACATGTATTATTCTAGTTTGTCCATGTTTTGCTCTAAGCTACGCTCCAATCTATCATACCAATCTCAAACTTCCTTGTCTCTCAACATATTGCACATTCTAAACTGACCATCAGTTGGGTAAACTATAGGATTCTCATACTCAGCTCTATTATATTGAATATAATTCATTTGTTGTTCATGTGATCTAACCATCTACAATCGTCTCAGTTTCAAACAATTAAAGATGTCGTGACCTTTCAAATTGCAGAATTCACATTTGCTAACTACAGGTTTCAGAAATCTTTGAGCATAAGTATATGCCATATTCTTAATTATAAAACACACAACACTCCTTTTGCTATTAAAACAAAACAGCACTCATAGTTGCTTAGCTTCTTAATCCCCAACAACAACGCTAGAGAACTTGTTTAGGTTGTTAAGTTAAATCTTAAACTTGTTTAATTTGCTTTTATGCTTAAATCAATGATTACTTTTAGAAGTAAACAAACAACCTTTCACACAAATTAGATATTAATTCCAATTTCTATTTTAACTGCAAGTGCACAGTGTATATTGTATTTGTGTGCAAGTACAGGTCGATCCCATAGAGATTGAGTAAGAATTGTTTACTATTTCAATTTGTATATTGGAGTTTATATGTGTTTAGTTAAGCACTCCGTTGAGTTACAATTAACACAACGGACTTAGCTCGTGGAGTTATGGTTAACTCAATAGACTAACCTCGTGACTTAAGTTAACTCCACGAGCCTACCTTTTCAGTTAAATACTGCTATTTATAGAGGAATTCGGCCAACCTTTGGATGATTCTATAGAATGTAAATAACATCAATTAAGCTCTTTAATGTTATTTAATATTAGATTTATCATTAAGCAACACTAACATTCAAATATTTCAAATAGTAACCATTAAAATCTTCAAGTATTTAGAACAAATCAATTTTAGTAAACACTAAAACTATTTTCTATTTTCTGAATCAAACAAGCATAAAACATTCACAATACTGATAATGATAACATTAATCATGATACAAATCAAACAATACAATACTTTAATACTAAATGTAAACATAGATAATTTGTTGTTTTAGGTATTTTTGTTTTGATATGTTCTTGAAGATGAACGAAAGGTGAAATGCAAAAATCTCTATCGACAGTAAAAACTTCCGTTACTACATGCGACGCGATTACACTACTGAAAACTTAATCACTTACAATCTTGCCTCCTCTCCCTATAGAATCACGAATCAAGAATTGTAAGATGACCTCTTATTCAGCATACTAGCATCAACCCAAAACCAAGGCTAGAAGTTTTACGATCTCCTAAGATATGAGTTGGTGCTTGGTGAAAATTGCTTCCCTTCCCATGACGCGATCACTCCTCACAACGGTTGTAAGTCACCGTGTTTGGCTCAAAATCGACCCGACATCAGGAAAGTATCCTCACAGACCTCCGATGGTTGGTGATTTTGGTGGTGGTGTGGAGCTTTAAGGAACTTCCAATGTTTCCTGCAGTTAGCATGGATCTCCACCTCTACACACACACTTTCTTCATCTTTCTCCTCTTCTTTTATAGTTCTTTTTGTAGTAACTGCTTCTGCTTAAATGATCAGTTGGATTTCCTTCATTCATATCAATGATGGTGATTTCTTTTTCATTCCATGAGTGAATTCCTACGTGATACATGTAATTGTGGTTTTCCTTCAAATTTCCTATTTCTACAACTACTATAGTGGCATATTAGAAAATAAATGGTTCGTAGAGTTATAGATAACTCAATAGATTTACTTTGTTGATTTAACTATAAAACACGTGCAATAAAGAAATAACTAGTTCAGATGTTTCAAATACTTACAACCTTAACTATTCGATGCTTAGATGCATTTCGGATAGTTAACAGATAACTTATCGAACATTCATTTAAGTCATGCATTAAGGTTACAACACGTGTATTCCAAGAAATAAAATATTCTTTAAGCATTTAAAACATAACTGTCCAGTACATGCAATAAAACTCTCCTAAATAATAGAAAATTTGGATACATAAGAATTAAAAACCTACAACTTACCGACAATTCAGAAATGTACTTAATTAACACTAATTCCTTGAAATTATGTAGATTCCTTCATTAAAGCATATAATAGTGTAATTATAACATAATGGTTTTAATTCTCATATGATAAGCTAAATATTCTACAAATAACTATCATTTAATTTTTAATATTATGCACTTTTTCATTCTAAACAAATACCTTAATGGAAAAACTCAATTTATTGCCTTTATTCTTATCAAAACAATGTATCAAAGGCAAGGACATGAACTGTAATTAAGTCAATTTGTAAAATTGGCCACTTATGTTATCATGAACAAGATCCAAGTAAATTGGTATCGGATATTTATCTCCAAGCGTAAGTTTGTCAAAACAAAGTTATTTTTTGGAGATGCCCTATTTAGATTAATTAGTGGATCTTTAACTTTGGCCAAATGGAAAATCTACCAGCAAAGGTCAAGGTATTTGGCTATAAAAGATTTTAAATGATTTGTTATAAATGATAGTGCAACAACTTATAGACAATCAACTACAACAGTAACTTCTACTTTAGAAGGTCCAACAAACACATAGAAAGAATCTTCATCTTCTGAAGCCCAACCTTCCACAAACCTTCTACTACTTGCCAAGCTAGAACAAATGCAAGAATCCGTGGCAAATGATGTAGGTAGATATAGAGAAATTAGAAGAAAAATTGTAGTTGAAAAATTCTTCTCTATGTACTTTAAAAACTTTTGTAATGTTTTCTTTTTGAAATGACAAAAAGGGGGAGAAAGTATTATAATTTTTCAAATATATGTGATTGAATGATTAACTTACTACTATGTTATGAATGCTTTGAATTTTATTTAAGGAAGAAAAATGAGTGTGCTAAATGATTGTTATGAAATGTTAAATTATTATTGAATGTTTAAATTATTTGAAAAAGTTTTGTCATCATCAAAAGGGGGGAGTTTGTTAGGGATAATGTTCTTATCCATTAATATGTTTATATTTTGATTAGTGACAAAATGATTTTTAGTTAAGTTATGTAAAATGATGAACTTCAAAAGTAGTATCAAGTTCATAAGTTTATGAACTATCGTAAAAGTTATATAGTTAACTTTACGTATAATCGTAAATTTATCTGATTCATAACATTGGTTTAAAACTCTAGAATTTATCTAAGTATATAATTTTATAGAGAATTGTAAAGTTATAAGGATAAATTTATGGACATTCATAAAGTTATAAAGTTACATTTATATAAATATATAAGTTATAAATCTTAAGCTCGTAAAATTATGAGTTTAACGTTATGGATTTTTGTAAACTTATGATATATAGAATTCGTAAAGTTATAAGTCTAGTATACGTAGATTATCAAAGATAAAGAATTATACTTTACACGTTTCAGCTTGTAAAAGTTCACAAAATTATGGGGATAAATTTACAGATATTCGTAATGTTCTGCTATGCATAAGCTTGTAAAGTTATGGGCGTAACTTTACGAAGGGTCGTAATGATAACACTTTAATAAATTTATTTAACTATTATATTTTTATATTTAATCAAAGTTTGTTGCAAGATTATTTATTTTGTAGATGACACGTGGCACACATTCCACCATATTTCTAAAGACTCGGTCAAATATTTACAAATGACAATTAGAGACCGATTTGACAAAGTCAAGATTAAAGATCGTAGTTTGAAAAAATCTTAAATTGAACGAGTTCATTGAGTAAAGCTTAACTTAATGAAGTAAGTCTGTTGAGTTATAGTTAAGTCCACGAAGTAAGTCCGTTGAGTTATAGTTAAGTCCATGAGGTAGATCCGTTGAGTTACAGTTAAGTCCACAAAGTAAGTTCATTGAGTTTCACTAACTCCATGAACTAGTTATTTCTCTACAATTCATGTGGTGAGTAGGTGCAAGAAATTTGAAAGAGAAAGAACATGTATGTAGGATCATGTGTAATTAGTTAGATTTTTTCAATGTAATATAAATTGAGTAAAATCAAAATTAGAAGAGAGTTCTCATTCAGTAATAACTCTAGAAAGAAAATTCTTAGAGGACTTGAAGATACTTAGATAATGATAGCTAAAAGTCATCTGAAGGAATTTCATGGCAACAAAGCTATTATCTGAAGATTTAAGTGTTGCCATATCTATAATAGGAAAGTTTTTATTATGTTTATGCTTTCATGATTAATTTCTCTTTGCATTACATCATTCATTGAAAAAGAGAACCTATCCATAAGGGATGTTATAGAAGAAACTCTGAAAGGTTTTCTTTTAGAAGAGTTTTGTGTAACTTTACGGGAATCTGTAAAGTTATGCAAATAACTATATGAGGGTTAGTATAGTTAGCACGGTAATTGTACGAGGGTTCGTATAATTAGAGGGAGAACTTGATGAAGGATCGATGCCTTGTGTTTGGGTGAATTTCGTTTACTTTAATTATATGTTTGTAATTTCTTTTAGAAGTAAACAAACAATTTTCACAAATTAGATATTAAATCTAATTTATTTTTAACTACAAGTGCATAGTGTCTATTGCATAAACATGCAAGTATAAGTTGATCCCATAGAGATTGAGTAAAAATTTTGTGCTATTTTGATTTTTACAGCCACAAGTTTATGTATGTTAAATTACGCATTTCGTTGGCTTACTGTTAACTCAACGGACTTAGTTCATTGAGTTACAGTTAACTCAATGGACTACCATCATGGACTTAAGTTAACTCCACAAGCCTCACTAGTAACTTCCAATTAAATTTGCTGTTCATAGAGAAATTCGACCATCCATTGGGCCATTTCACATAATGTAGACAACATCCATTAAGTTTTTAATGACAATTTATATAGTATTTATCATTAAAAAATACTAACATTCAAATATTTCAAATAGTAACCATATTAATCAAGATTTTAGAATTACATATGAACTAGTTTCAGTAATCAGTAAAAGGATTTTCTATTTTCTAGAATGAAATAAACATAAAACATTCAACAATATTAACAATACTAAACAAACGATACAACAATGATTTGATAAATATAAAAACATATAATGAGTTTTTGGTTTGTTTTTGTTATGATATGTTCCTAAAGATGAATGAAAGGTGAAATGCAAAATTCTCTATTGATAATAAAAACTTCCATCACTACATGTGATACGATTACATCATTGAAAACTTAATCACTTATTATCATGTGTCTCTCTCCCTATAGAATCACAAACTAAGACTTGTAAGTTGATCTACTCTTTAGTATATTGGCATCAACTTGAAATCAAGGCTAGAAGTTTTACTATCTCTTGAGAGATGATTCGGTGCTTGGTGAAAATGACTTTCTTTCCTCCTCATAGTGGTTGTCAATCACCATGTTTAGCTCGAAATTGACCCAACATCTGGAAAGTATCGTCACAAACCTTTAATGGTTGGTGATGGTATTTGGTGGTGTTGTGGAGCTTCAGGGAACTACCAACGCTTGTTGTAGTTAGTGTGGTTTTCCACTCTTCTTTCCCATTCTTTCTCTTTTCCTTTTATATTTCTTTCAGTAATAACTGCTTCCACCTAAATGATCAGTTGGATCTCCTTCATTCGTATCAACGATGGTGATTTCTTTTTTATTCCACAATTTAAATCCTACATGATACATGCACTCGTGGTTTTCTTTTGAATTTCCTATTTTTACTACTCACATTTGAATATTAGAAAATAACTAATCCGTTGAGTTAGTGTAACTAAACAGACTTACTTTGTTGACTTAACTATAACTCAATAGACTTACCTCATTGAGTTAAGCTTTATAGTTTAATAAAACAAATATTTTTATAACATTTCATTTAATATGTAAAAGAAGTAATTCTTTATTATTTAATAGTTGACGTGTACGATAATTCCTAACTTTATGAGGTTTTGTAAACTTATCAACATAACATTGCGAACTAACACATGATAATTTTATACCTTTAAATCTGTAACTCAACAAGTTATTATTGTGTACTTGTATATGATATAAATATGTGCAAATAAAACATATCATGTTTAATACTATAAACCACATGTAAATCAGGTTTTCGATCTTTCAGAAATGATATTTAATTAACGTTAATTCCATGAAATTATATGCATATTCTTTAATTAAGGCATGTAATCGTGTAATTATAATATAATGACTTAATTCTCATATGATAAACTAAATATTATGCAATTAACCATTAATATTATGCACTTTTTCATTCTAAATACATTGTCAAGTTGATTTTGCTTTAATTTGTAGTACACCGGGTTTTGAGTGAACCAAAAACTCTTGAGGATAGTGAATTCTTGAGTAGAGACTCAAGGAGTGGACATACCCTAGTTGAGGGGAACCACTATAAATTGTCTATGTGATTTAATCTTTATTTTATTTCTGCATTATCTAGATTTAAAAAGGGACCAAAAATACTATGAAATATGTAGTATACTTAATTCACCCCCTCTTAAGTATAAACCTTTCCTAATAGATTTTTAGTGAATTTTTGGATTATTCCCTAAAAACCTAGAAATTGATGCATACTTCCAATTAATCCTATCTAATGACTTCTAAAAATTTCAGAAAAATTATAGATTAATTTTGACAATTAAGATTACTTAATAACATTCCTAATTCTATAGAAAAACTTAGAATATTACCCTAATTAATTTTAGAATTATACTAAAATTTGGATGCAACACATAAAACCATAAAAATTGAATTCTACTTCTACTAAATCTCTTCTATTTGCTTTTAAATCTTTAACTACTTGCATTATAACTTGATTACTTTTACTGACCTACTTTAATTCTTACTGAAATGAAAGGAATACACATACATTCACCATAAAAAATGTATATAACATTACAACAAGTCACATTAATAATCAACACATATAGGTATAGTTTTGTCTTTTCACATAAGAACATAGGTTTTTCTTATAACAAAACACTTCAAAAAAATGTAATAACATATATCTTCATGTCTTTGATAGATTAAACATAGGAGAACATAAGTAAAAGAAGAAAAATGGAGATGAACACCTAATTTTCCAAGAAAACTCTCCACCCTTTGAAACTAGCTTAGGTTGAAGATGTCTCTAACCTTTACTCCAATTCTTCACTTTGTCAAGGCAACAAACTTTGGCTTCAACTCTTGAATTACCTCCAAATGCTTGTCATCACATTAGATGTCCTTCAAGGATTAAAGTTGAGGAGCAACCGACTTCAAGAATTACTTCCCTTCAAGGATACGCTTAGGTAGAGAAAGGTTTTACAAGGAAGAAAAAGGGAGGAGGAAGAAGAAGAGAGGGGTGTCACTTCTCTCTTGGGAAGAAATGAGTGTGTGTGTAGAGGAGGAGAGGAGAATGGAGTGAAGTGGAGAGGACAAAATTGAGGGAGAGAGGGTGGAAGAAGAAGGTAAAGCTATATTTATAATGACGATTAGATGTCTTGTAAGGATGCATTGCAACCAAAAACCTATTGTACTTCTCCATTTTAGTCCATGATCTTTGCCATGTCATTCATTGCATCCTTTGGAATGGGAATACATCTTTTAATGTCATTTCTTCTTAGAAACTATCATCATGTATATTTCTACATTGTCTCATGAAATCTTTCTTCTTTTCTTCATTATAGATCTAACTAGAATAAGCTTTTGGAGATGTGCTTAATTTTTTTCCATAAGTCGTCGTCATTGTTGAATAGTTGTCTTGTAACACTTATGAAAGCTTGAACAGTTATTGCATAACCCTTCTAGTTTTGTCACTTGCAAAACACGTGGTCTACACTTCTTATAACATTAGGCACTTTACAAAACTCAAACAGTTATCCATTATTTATACATAAAACTCGAATAGTTATCCATTATTTATATATAAAATTCGAACAGTTATCGTAACTTTTCTAGTTTTTCAAAGCTAGACATGAAAAATACATGAAAACTTATAACTTTTAAAACACACGTGCATAAATCATAACTATATGAGTTTTTTTAATAATAACTCTTCGACTTTTTATACACTTAATCTTAACCATACAACTTTTTACTTAACCTTTGAAATTAATTCTTCTCATCTTTCTTCCTTCTTGAACTTTGCTTTAAGAATGAAATTGACAATGTCTTCAATTCTTCTTATAAAATCATATAAGATATCTTTCCATGAAGCATATTTTATATAATAACTATCATATATCAATTTATGCATTATTTAACCATTTAAAACATGAAAAACCTTAAAATCACAATTATCATACATTCTTCATTAAATCACATATAATTACAATTATAATCTATAAAATGTATAAATTAAAATATAAAAAATGTAAACTTTGAAGTTTAAACATTATATTATTAATAGAAGTCATTTAAGACCTCTTGTTAATAAAACTCCTTTTGAAATTATGTATGATAGAGTTCTAAAAATTTTCTATATAAAATCATTTGACTGTAAATGTTTTATTCTTAACACTAATGATAAAAGAGATAAATTTCAAGCCAAAGTGGATGAAGGAATTTTTGTAGGTTACTCCATTAGAAGTAAATCCTATAGAGCTTATAATAAAACTTCTAAAACCATAGAAGAAACCCTCCATGTGAGCTTTAATGAAAATTTTTTTAGAGGATCAAAATCTAAAGCTAATAATGATAATATCATTAGTTTACCAAAAGAATTAGAGATTGATAAAGAGATTGAAGATTTATTTGAGAAAATCAGAAATATAAACTTGAATGATCAAATTGATGATCAAGGTAATAGACTTTCAGATGTTGATGAGAATAATGAGGAAAATCATAGAAATTGGCATTATTCTTTATCACATTCCATCACTCAAGTCATTGGTAATATTAATGAGAGAGTTAAAACCAGAGCTTTAGTTAATTTGAATAGTATGTGTATGTTTGTTTATATGGTAGAACCAAAGAATATAAAGGAAGCCTTATTCGATAAAAATTGGATATTGACAATGCAAGATGAACTAAATCAATTCATTAGAAATGATGTTTGGGATTTAGTCTCTTCACTAGAAAATCAATCTATAATTGGTACAAAATGGATCTTCAAAAACAAAACTAATGAGACTAGTCAAGTTATTGGAAATAAAGCTAGATTAGTTGCACAAGGGTATACACAGGAAGAAAGACTTGATTATGATGAAACATTTACTCTTGTAACTAGGTTGCAAAGTATGAAAATATTATTGGCTTACGCTTGCTATATGGATTTTAAATTATATCAAATAGATGTAAAGAGCGTATTTTTAAATGGTTTAATTAATGAAGAAGTTTATGTTAAACAACCTCCTAGATTTGAAGATTATAAACATCCTAACTATGTGTTTAAATTGAAGAAAGTTTTATATGATTTGAAGCAAACACTTAGATTGTGATATGAAAGGTTATCTACTTTTCTTGTAGAAAAAGGATATAGCATGGGAAAAGTAAATTATACTCTCTTTATCAAAAAGGATGATATAGATCAAATTGTTGTTTAAATATATGTGGACGATATTATCTTTGAAGCAACTTCTAACAAACTAATAAAATATTTTCTAAAGAAATGACTAGCTAGTTTGAAATGAGTATGATAAGGGAACTTTCATATTTTCTAGGACTTCAAATTAAGCAAATGGATAAAGGTATATTTTTAAATCAAGAAAAATATGTGAAAAATATGCTTAAGAAATTTAACTTTAATGATACAAGGATTCTAGGAACTCCTATGATTACTTCTTTAAAGTTAGATATTGGTGACATAGGAAAATCAATAGATCAAAGAAAATGTAGAAGTATAATTGATTCTTTACTTATTTAATAGCCAACAAACTTGATATTTTATTTGCTATGTGTGCTTGTACTATATTTCAATCTAATCTTAAAGAATCACACTTAATTGCTATTAAAAGAATTTTTAGATATATACAAGGAACTAAAAATTTTGGATTATATTATTCTAAGGATAGTTCAATAGATCTTATAGGATATATTGATGTTGATTATATAGGATCTAAATTTGATAAAAAGAGTACTAGTGGTACATGTCAATTATTAGGAAATAATTTGGTTTAAGGTTTAGTAAAAAGTAAAACTATGTAGCACTTTCAACCACTAAGGCTGAATATGTTGCTGTTGAACTGTGTTGTACTCAAATTCTATAGATAAGGCAAACTTTAGAAGATTTCAGATTATCTTATGATGATACATTGAGATTTATTATGATAGTTGTTCTATAATAAATCTTTCTAAAAATCTTGAACTACATTCTAAAGTAAAACATATAGAGGTTAAACATCATTTTCTAAGGAGTAATGTAATTAAAGGAAAAATTAAGTTAAGATTTGTGTTTAGTAAAAATCAATTAGCTAATATATTTACAAAACTTCTAGATGAAAATACATTTTGCAATATAAGATTAAATTTAGGTATTTGTAGGCTATGTGATGTGTAAAATGCTTAAACTCCACAAAAGATAAATATTGTTGATGATGTTGTTTATCTCATAGATATTATATACTTATTATAGATATCTAAGTAATATATAAACTACTGCATAAGATACTATGTATTTATAATAGAATTAGAATTATTGTAGTATCTTATTGATTTTACTTAATTTTATGAGTTTAACAACTTTATAAATTGCAAGTGGAAATATAAATGATTAAAAGAAACTTAGAATACCTCTAAATTCCTAAATATTTTGATTGGTTGGTTTTTTAGATCAAAGAGATTGCTTATGATCAAGAGTGAGTTTGACTTGATCAATTAAACTTGTAGAATGATTTATATGTAAATCATATTAAACTACTAGTAAAGAGTATGAGCTTATTGAAATCAATTCATATTTTCAATAAATCATAGAAGTGAAAAATATATGAGATTTGTGTCTTATTGCATTTGTATTAATGAAATACATAAATACTGTGCTTCAAATAAAAAGTACTTACAAAGTGAAAATTTTTGAGAGTTTATTGATCAATTTGATCATGAGCATTTGTACTTGAATAGATGGATATATAAGGATTGTTGACTTGAAAAAGAACTCTTTAAATCTAGCAACCTAAGGTCCTAATTAGACCTAAGATTGTTGATTGAAAGCTCATTACACGGGTACATTAGAAAGTTCTTGTATAATTCAAACTTTTCAAATTATCGTTTAAAGAAAAATTATTTACATTTATTGTTCTGAAAAGATAAAAGTTGTTTCATTAAAAATACTGTAGGATCGTCTGTATCACAAGAGGGGGGGTGAATTGTGTCTTTAGTAATTAAAATACTAGCGGATAAAACAAGAGCACAAAACACTCGTAAACGAAATTCTATTCTTTATAATCTTTAAAGACAAAATTTACAATATCTTTCCAACTCAATTCCCTTCTTGAAAGTTTTGATACAGTAATGTTTGATATACAATTCAAATAGAAAAACAAAAACTCTTATTCAAAACTAATTTTGAATTGTATAAAACCTGATCTTTATGCACACAGCTTCGTTTCTTCTCTTTGCTCAACTTCTATATCTCTTCTTCTCTAGTTGTCGAATTTCCAGACTTCTTGCATTTGTAGCTCCTTTTCTGAAATATCTTGGAATTTTGAACCTCTTCTGATGTTGGAGAATTTTTCAAAATATGAATATTCAAACTTAACTTTTTATTTAGGGATCCAGATTAAATATTCAGACTTAGTTTTTAAGATTGGGATCCTCTATTATAATGTAGCTCGTACTCTCTATTAGTAGTCAAACTATATTTTCATGTTTAGCATGTTCATCTACTTAATCCACAATCCATAATCCATAATCTACGTACTAATTTTTTTCTTTAATCCAAATTACTATCTTTCTGAGTTTCCACTTTCTCCACTATCATTTTGAATTTCCACGATCTCCACTCGTAGATTCACCGAGACTCTATCTTCTTGGAGTCTTGTAGAATATCTTCTAAGTCTTCAATTTAGTCGAACACTTATCCTTTAAGTCTTGTAAAAACTCGAATACTTATCTGTAACTCTTCGAGTTTTTGCACCAGCAAAACACGTGACTAAACATAGCAAACTTATCTATTCATTAGTCATTTTATAAAACTCGAAGACTTATCTATCCATGTGTATAAAAACTCGAACAGTTATCTAACTATTCAATTTTCATTACCGAATGCACATGGAAAACACGTGACAACTTAAAACATTAAAAACATATGTGTAGATAACTTAACTATATGAGTTTTTAACATAAACTATTTGATAAAAATAAAACGTTAATTATTCGAAAGTTTAACTATCGAAAATCTAACTCTTCGGAAAACTTAACTTATTCAACATAAAAATGAAACTTTCTGATAATCTATTAACTATTATACTTAGAGAAATATACTTAGAGAATATTATTTAGACTTATTTAAAAACTTTAATAAAGTATATATCATCAAAACAAAATTCCTAACAATCTCCCCCTTTTTGATGATGCTAAAAACTAATAAGTCAAATAATCTATCTCTTCTCCTCCTTTTTGGCATTATAAAAAAGTAAATAAAATGCAAGGAATAAAAATATTCTAAGTACATATCATTCAAAATGATATTTTTAAATATGTATAACTATCATGGATTAAGCATAAACTGTTTAAATATAAACTGTGAAAAATAATCACATGAGTATTAAATGCAGTAAACAGTTTACATAATATTTTTGATAACAAATTACAATACATAAATCATGTAATACATAATTTGTATAATCACAAGCCTCTTTGTCTTCGAAAAATACTAATCAGAGTGTCTGAAATTTTCTTTGCAATTTCTGTACTTACTCTGTTTATTTGATCAATTATTGCTTGATCTAAATCATTTTGTGAAACTTGTGATGGTTGCTGTAAAAATTCAGTATGGATGTCTGTATGTATACCTGTATTTGTATCTATCTGTATACCTATATTTATATCTATATGTATACCTGTATTGATATCTGTATGTTGCTGTTGTTCTGAAAATTGTGTTGATTATTGCTGTTGTGACTGTGTTTGCCTATCTTATTGTTGTTGTTGTCGGACTATAGGTGTATCTGCTTCCTAGTATTTTTGGAGTTCCTTTGTAGAGAAAGATCTTGACTTTAATCTTTTCTATGGCCAAGGTGTAATATCTATTTGACTTACCACAATTCTCAAAATCGTATCACCATAAAATAATTTACTCTACAAATGTAAGATATGAGAAACAAAAATATCATACCAGTTTACCTATATATGGTTAATTAATGCATACGTAGCATAAAGACAACATTTGCCAACTTCTACACCATGACCAAACCTCTAAAACACTGAAGCGTGCAGTATTTTTGTAATAAAATATGCTTGGCCATTTAAATCATTTAATAATCTCATTGGTTTGTTGGCAGTTGGATCTTTGGCTAAACTTTGAATGTCCCATCCCAATTGATAAACTTGTTTTCTTTTTGATAATTTAACTCCTTCATTTATCAGATCAAGTATTTGATAAAGTAAATCTGGGGTTAAATATATGTCATTTTCTTGTATATTGGAAACAGGAATACCTTCTTCCACTGTTAAGTTTGAGTAAAAACAACTGATAAGTTCGGGTATAACAAGATGGCCTGGCTGTTGTGGAAGTAGAGTCAATAAGCCTTGAAATTCAAACATTTCTCGCATATGTGCCATCCCTTCAAACTTAACTAGTCTTGAGTATAAAACTATAAAAGTTCTATATATTTGAAATTTTTCATAACAAGAACTATTTCTAAACCATAATAATGTATTTTCGTGTAAACTCTGTTTAGGATTAGGTATTTTCCAATCATGATGTTCTGATCTAAGACTGGTTTTAAAATTATCAGTAGTATCTATATTTTTAGAGCTTTCAGAATTGGGGGAATTTCTATCAAAGCTGGTATAAATGTCTGAAATATCTGTTATTGTCGTATCAATAATCTCCTGAAATTCTTCTGTTTGTTCTTCTTGAGACATATGAGTAGCAATAGTCTCTATATCAATCTATCTATCAGCAACATTTATATCTATGATTGATCTATACAACAACTGTCTCTGTAGGAAAGAATGTTCTATAATAGATTCATTCTGTATTTCTGAAATTTCTATACTTGAGACATTGGTAGTGTGATATTCAATCTGTAACTATGTATGTTGTTGATTATATACATTTATCAACAAGTATATTATATACTGTAACAGACATAACCATATGTATAAACTATAGTATAAGCAACTATACCAAAAATCAAAAGTTTCTATCTGAGATACAATTAGTGGAAGAATATCTGTACATTCCTCTTTAGATGAAATATCTTCAACATTCATAGTCTCAATGTCTATATCATCAAAAATATCATCAAAATTTCCTGCATGTTCTCTTTCCGTAGGAAAAGAATGTGTGCTTGCAGTATGATGTGAAAAACTGTCCATTGTATTAAAAGATACATTATGCACTAATGTGACACAATACCTTAGAGTGTATGCATGTAATCCAATATTTGTCACATCTATTAGAATTCCTGACACAAATGTCTATCCAGCTTTTGCAATGGAACATAGTTTTCCATTTTTCAATGATTCTTCTTTTTGCTGCATTATTCCTTCTACACCTGCAATTAGTCCAAAATATTCTAATGTCTTTTTCTTTTTCCGATTATATATCTGCAATGTTTCTGGTTGTTTAGGAGGTTCTAAAATTTTCTTAATTTCTCTTGTTAAAGGCACCTATGGTTGTGATGGTCCTTCACCATGATGTCAAGGTTACAAATAGAAAATCAATCATTGATATTAAGGATCATTTTTCTGATGAACAATTAATGACCATAAAAACAATGCCTTGGTATGCAAACATAATTAATTATTTAGTTATAGGTTTAACACCTAAGGACTAAAATAAACATGTAAAAAATTATTCTTTTCAAGAGTGAAATATTACTATTGAGAAGACCCATACTTATTTAAGAAATGTTCTGATTTAGTCATAAGAAGGTGTGTCCTAGAAATTTAATATCATAGCATATTATCCTTCTATCGTGACCAAGCATATGGAGGACATTTTGGTTTACGAAAAACTACACCTAAAATTTTACAATATAGATTCTATTGGCCAACACTATTTAAGGATGCTCACAAATACTACTTAAGTTGTTTAAGATGTCAACAAATAGGAAGAACATTAAAGAGAAACATTATGCCTCTAAATCCTATTGTTGAAGTTGAGATTTTTGATATATAAGGAATTGATTTTATGGGTCTATTTCCTATGTCTAATTAGCTTAATTATATATTGTTAGGTATGGATTATGTATCCAAATGGATGTAAGTTATTCCTACAAAAACTAATGACAACAAAGTGGTGATGCATTTTATAAAAACTAATATAATTGCTAGATTTGGAATACCTAAAGTTATTATTAGTGATAGGGGAACTCATTTCTATAATAGAAGTTTTGAAGTTTTAATGAAGAAATATAGAGTAAATCACAAAATTGCAACTTCATATCATTCGTAAACAAGTAGAAAGTGTAAACAAACAAATTAAATTAATTTTAGAGAAAGTAGTAAATCCTACTAGGAAATATTGAGCTAATAGACTAAAAGATGCACTTTAGACTTATAAGACAGCTTATAAGACAAGCCTAAGTATGTCATCTTTTAGGATAGTTGTTTAGAATGAAAAAGTGCATAATATTAACGGTTAAATGATGGTTAATTGCATAATATTTAGCTTATCATATGAGAATTAAACCATTATGTTATAATTGCACTGTTATAAGCTTTAATTAAAGAATTTGCTTAATTTTGGGGAATTAATGTTAATTTAGTACATTTTTGAATTATCGGTAAGTTGTAGGCTATGAAATCCTTAAGTATCTGAATTTTCTGATATTTCAGACAGTTATGTTTAACATACTGAACATATTTCAGACAGTTATGTTTAACATACCGAACATGTATCAGATAGTTATGTTTAAATTACCAAACATTTATGTTTTAAAAGAATATTTTATTATTTCCTGAAGTACACGTGTCGAAACCATAATGCATGACTTAAGTGAACTTTCAGTGAGTTATCTATAACTATCCGAAATTGCAGTTGAGCATCGGATAGTTAAACCTGTAACTCTTTGAAATGTTTCTTTTATTATTAAACTACTGCTGACACGTGTCGAGATCTGGTAGATTTACTTAAGTTATATATCGGTGAGCTATCTCTAACTATCTAAAATGCATCTAAGCATCGGATAGTTAAGTTTGTAAGTATCCGAAATGCACCTAAGCATCAGATAGTAAAATTTATGCACATGTTTTATAGTTAAATCAACGAAGCAAGTCCGTCAAGTAATCTGTAACTCCACAGACTATTTATTTTCTAATATGCCACTGTAGCGGTTGTAGAAACAGGACAGTTGGAAGGAAAAATTACGATCGCATGTATCGCACAGAGAGAAGAAATCATCGTCATTGATATGAATGAAGGAAATCTAACCGACCATTCAAGCAGAAGTAGTTACCACTGAAGAAATATAAAAGAAAAGAAGAAAAAGAAGTAAAGGTGTGATCAATGGGTGTAGCTAGTGTGTATAGAGGAGCATCAAACTTTTTGTAGATAGTGTCGGCAATTCTCTGAAGTACCACACCAACCGTCATCACCACCATCATAATCACCAACCATCGGAGGTCTGTGAGAATACTTTCCTGATGTCGGGTCGATTCCGACACAAACATAGTGCCTGACAGCCACTGTGAGGAGTGATCGTATCACGGGAAGGGAAGCCATTTTCACCAAGCACCGACTCATAATTCAAGAGATCGTAAAGCTTTTAGCCTTGGCTTCGGGTTGATGCCTGTATGCTGAAGAGGAGATCATCTTACAATTTTGGACTCACAATTCTATAGGGAGAGGAGACATGATTGTAAGTGGTTTAATTTTCAGTGGTGTAATCGCGTAGCATGTAGTGATGGAAGTATTTACTGTCGACTGAGATTACTTTACATTTCACCTTTCGCCCATTTCCATGTTCATATTAAAACAAAAATACTAAAAACAATTTATCTATGTTTGTATTTTGTATTTAAGTGTTGTGTTGTTTGTGTTGTATCGTGATTAATGTTATCTTTGTCAGTGTTGTGATTGTTTTATGTTTGTTTTAGTTTTATAGTTTACTGAAATTGGTTCGTTCAAAAGACTTAAAGATTTTAATGGTTACTATTTGAATTATCTGAATGTTAGTACGCTTAATGATAAATCCAGTGTTTAATAACATTAAAGAGCTTAATTGATGTTATTTACAATCTGTGGAACCGCTCAATGGTTGGCCAAATTCCTTTGTAAATGGTAGTATTAAATTGGAAAGACAAGCTCGTGGAGTTAACTTAAGTCCACGAGGTTAGTTCGTTGAGTTAGCCATAACTCAACGAACTTTGTCTGTTGAGTTAATTGTAATTCAACGGAGAGCTTATTGAATATATAAATTTGATTGTTCAAAATGGAACAGTTCTCAATTCTTAAGCAATTCCCTATGGGATCGACTTATATTTGCACACTAATACAGTAGACACTGTGCACTTGTAGTTAAAATACAAATTGGAATTAAAATCTAATTTGTGTGAAAGGTTGTTTGTTTACTTCTAAAAAAGGAATAGTCATAAAGATAAATTAACTAAGTAAAAACAAAAGTTAACAAATCCAAGTTTTTCTGGTGCGTTGCTGGAGATCCAAACAAGTTTTCTAGTGTCGTGTTGGGTAACCAAACAAGTTTTATGGTGCCACTGCCGGGGAATTAATATAAGCAACTGTTAGAGCTGTTTCGTTTTAATAGCCAGAGTGTTGTGTGATTTCTTTTGTAATTGAGAATATGGCATATGCTTATGCTCAAAGATTTCTGAAACCTGTAGTTAGCATATGTAAATTCTACAATTTTGAAGGTCACGACATTTCTGACTGTTTGAAACTGAGACATTTGCAGATGGCTAGATCCTATGAACAACAAATGAATTATCCTCAATATAATAGAGTCGAGTATGAGAATCCTATAGTTTACCCAATTGATGGTCAGTATAAAATGTGTAATATGTTGAGAGACACGAAAGTTTAGGATAGGTATGACAGACTAGAGCGTAGTATAGAGTAAAACCTAGACAAACTAGAATACTTTATGTGTTAGCAACAAGAAGTCCACCAATTAAACTATAAGGAAGCATATTCAGAACCTAAAATGGATATAATTTACGAAACTGAAAAAACCATAATGAAAATTGATCAAAAATTGAATGCAATGAGATTAGATGATCTGGAAAGAAAATTAAAAGCATTGGACGAATATACAATGAAAATACAAGTTATGTAATAGGATAATGAAAATTATAATGTTATAGATCTTCATAATTTATAAAATATACAGTAAAAAGAAAATACTAATGCAAGAGAATTTAAAGAATGCACTTTAAAACTAAAAACAATTGAAGATCATAATCACGAAAATGATATACAAAAACATCATGAGAGTAACGAAAATCTGGAAGATGTATGTGTAACATTAAGATCTAGAACTAATATACCACTAAGAACTCAAAATGAAAATAATATGAAGGTGGATAAGAGTAAAAATCAAAACGATAATGAAAATATAATAGTTGAAAATCTAGAAATCACTGAAGAACAATCTGAATCTGCTAATGAAAATAAAAATGATCAAACAAATCAAACGAAAGAAAAAGATTTTTTTAAATCACAATCTTTAGCACCCTATTCTGAAAGATTACAACAAACAATACCTGAAAAGTAAGAAAAAATCAGAGAAATTTTTGAAAAAGTACAAGTTAACATTCCTTTGTTAGATCTATTGTAGAAAATGCCACCTTGTGCTAAATTTCTGAAGGATTGGTGTACTAAGAAAAGAGAGTGAAAAGTTCTTAGGAAGGTCTTTTTAGCTGAGCAAAGTAGTTCCCTATTTCTATCACAAATTCCTAAAAAGTTATCTGATCCTAGAATCTCTATTATATCATGCACCATAGGAAATACCATTCTAGAAAGAACCTTAATAGACTTAGGTGCAGGTATAAATGTTATGCCAAGTGATATATTTGCATCCTTAGGATTAGAAGGCTTAACTCTTACTAGTACGGTTATTCAATTAGCTGATAGAAGTATAAGATACCCTAGACCAAAAATAGAGGATGTTTTAATTAAAATCAAAAACTTTTTATATCCTATTGAAATTGTAATTTTGGATTCCCAATAAATTAAGCATAAAAATAGTGATACATCTTTAATTTTGGGAAGGCCATTTTTAGCAACATCAAGGGCGGTTATAAATTGTAAAACTGGAGTAATGAAGTTAACATATGGTAATGAGGATACTCAATTAAATATTTTCAAACCAGAAAGGTTTGAGGAGTTAGAAATGTCCTTACATACCATAGACTTTTTAGAGGATGAAGGAGATATGTTAGATGATGTGATTGAAGAAGAACTAAATAGGCAAATCAATTCTGAAACTTTAGAGGAAAGTGAAAGCATAAATATAGAAGGAGATCTGGAAGAAATTAATTTAAAAAATAATGATGTTCAATTAGGAGCTCTAGCTTCTGATGGGCAACATTTAGAATTAAAACCTTTACCTCCTGAATTAACCTATATATTTCTAGAAGAGAAATGAACCTGTCCAATCATTATTGCTTTAGATTTAAAAGAGGATCAAATAGCTAAATTAATAGATGTAGTAAAAAGTTATAAAGAAGTAATAGGATGGACTATGACTGATATAAAATGGTTAAGTTCAACTTTATGCTATCACCACATATATTTAGAAGAGAATGCTAAACCTATTAGAATTCCTGAGAGGAGATTAAATCCAAACCTTAAAAAAGTAGTCAGGAAGGAAATAGTGAAATGGTTAGATAATGACATAATTTATCTGATTTCTGATAGCTCGTGGGTTACTCTAATCCTTGTAGTTCCCAAGAAATCAGGATTAACAGTTATTAGGAATGAAAGTCAAGACTTGATACCTACTAGAATTCAATCAGGCTGGAGAGTATGTATAGACTATAGAAAGTTGAATGTTGTGACTAGGAAAGATCATTTTCCCTTACCTTTTATAGATCAAATGCTAGAAAGATTAGCAGGGCAAGAATATTTTTGTTTCCTAGACGGGTATTCAGGTTATAATCAAATTCCAGTAGCATTAGAGGATCAAGAGAAAACAACTTTCACTTGCCCTAATGGAACTTATGCTTTTAAGAGAATGCCATTCGGATTATGCAATGCACCAGCCACCTTTCAAAGGTGTATGTAGGGCATATTTACTAGAATGACTGAAGATTTTTTAGAAATATTTATGTATGATTTTACTATATATGGCAACTCATATGAAGTTTGTTTAAAAAATTTAGACCTAATATTAAAACGCTGTGTGGAAAAAAATTTGGTTTTAAATTGGGAAAAATGTCACTTCATGGTTAAACAAGGAATAGTCTTAGGGTATGTTGTTTCTGAGAAAGAGTTGGAAGTAGATAAAGCTAAAATAGAAGTAATTTCTAATCTACTAGAACCTAAATCAGTAAAAGATATTAGATCATTTCTAGGACATGCTTGTTTTTATAGAAGATTTATTAAAGACTTTAGCAAAATAGTTAGACCTTTAACTAATCTATTAAAAGATGTCCCATTTAACTTTGATAAAAATTGCAAGGAAGCATTTTTCAGACTTAAAACTAGCTTAATTTCAACTCCTATAATTCAAGCACCTGATTGGAGCCATCCATTTGAATTAATGTGTGATGCATCTGATTTTGTTGTAGGAGTAGTGTTGGGACAGAAGATAGAAAAATCTCCTAGAGTGATTCATTATGCAACCAAAACCTTAAATGATGCTCAAGGTAATTACACAACTACTGAAAAAGAACTATTAGCCATTGTGTTTGCCTTAGAAAAGTTTAGATCATATCTGATTGGAGTTAAAGTAATAGTATACACAGATCATTCAGCTTTAAAACATCTAATAATAATAAAAGAAACTAAGCCTAGATTGATCTGATGAATATTATTATTACAAGAATTTGATCTAGAAATTAAAGATAAAAAAGGTTGTGAGAATGTAGTAGCAGATCATTTATCAAGATTACAAATAGAAAAATCAAATATTGAAATTAAGGATCATTTTCCTGATGAACAATTAATGACCATCAACACAATACCTTGGTATGTAGACATACTTAATTACTTACTAAGGATTGGAATAGACAGGATAAGAAATTGTTTTTCTCAAGAGTAAAATATTACTATTGGGAAGACTCATACTTATTTAAGAAATGTCCTGATCTAGTTTTAAGGAGGTGTGTTCTAGAAACTAAATATCCGAGCATATTGTCTTTCTGTCATGACCAAGCTTGTGGAGGGCATTTTGGTTCAGGGAAAGCTGCTACAAAAATTCTGCAATGTGGATTTTAATGGCCAACACTATTCAAAGATGCTCATAAATATTGCTTAAATTGTTTAAGATGTCAACAAATAGGAAGAATATCAAAGAGGAATATGATGCCTCTTAATCCTATTGTTGAGGTTGAAATCTTTGATGTGTGGGGAATAGATTTTATGGGTCCATTTCCTATGTCTGATCAATTTAATTACATATTATTGGTATCTAAATGGATAGAAGCTATTCCTATAAAAATTAATGACAACAAAGTGGTAATACAATTTATATGAACCAATATATTTGTCAGATTTGGAATACCTAAAGCTATTATCAGTGATAGAGGAACTCATTTCTGTAATAGAAGTTTTGAAGCCTTAATGAAGAAATATGGAGTAAACCACAAAAGTGCAACATCATATCATTCACAAACAAGTGGACAAGTAGAAAGTGTAAACAAACAAATTAAGTTAATCTTAGAAAAAGTAGTAAATCCTACTAGAACAGATTGGGCTAATAGATTGATAGATGCACTTTGGGCTTATAGAACTGCTTATAAGACAAGCTTAGGTATGTCACCTTTTAGGCTAGTATATGGAAAAAGTTGTCATTTACCAACTAAAATAGAACATAAAGCTTATTGGGCATTAAAAACTATGAACACTAATTTAAATCAAGCTTCTAAAAATAGGAAAATGCAATTAATTGAATTAGAAGAATTTAGAAATGAAGCTTATTCGAAGATTGTAAGAGAAAAAGAGAAAATGAAATTCTAGCATAATAAGAAAATTATTCCAAAATGCTTTGAAATAGGACAAGAAGTATATCTTTATATGGCTAGACTCCTAACCATCTAGGAAAATTAAGATCTAGATGGGTAGGACCTTACATAGTTCGAAATATTTATTCTTATGGAGATATTGAGATTGAAAATCCTAAAAATTAGAATATATTTAAAGTAAATGGACAAAAACTTAGACCTATTCTGAAAATACCAAAAAGTTTTTTTGGAATTATAGAAGTTAGAGTAGAGGACTACTCGAGCTTTACTTAGTAAGAAATTAGTTTTTATTTTATGTTTACACATATATATATAATAAGAATTTAAAATATAAAAATCTTTGTGGTTTAACTGACCGGATCCATCGGTATGAGTGGAACATAAAAATATCTATATTAATTTTTAGTAAAAAAAAAATTTTGTTTTTACCGAAACATAGTATCGGTTCAGTTGATAAAAAAATTAGGTCTGATCGAAATATAGTATCAGTTAAACCAATAAAAAATAGAAAAACTATTATCTTAAGTATTTTTATTTTATTTTATCTATTATATTTGTTTGTACGGGAAGTCCGTTGAGTTACACTTAACTCAACGAGCTTACTCCGTTGAGTCTTGAGTTAGTCAACGAGCTTATTCTGTTGAGTTAACTGTAACTCAATGGAGTACTGTAGCTAAGACCATGGATGAGAGAGCAATAGTTGGTTCGGAAAATGACCCGATTACCTGCCTAAACTTAGGGCTTATTTAAACTAAAACCTAGGGTTTTGGGGGCATTATCTAGCAAACCATTTAGAATTTAAAATAGTAGAGATCAGAGCGATTCTATGCTGTTGTGTAACTCCATGATGAGGAAGATGACACATGAGTTTTGGGAAGATGCAGTGGACATAGCACAGTTTTTGAAATAGTCAGAGGATTAGCACACACGGTAGAAGATTCGGAACATGACAAGAGAAAAAGTGCTACAAAAGGTAGAATCAGAACTTTTCAACTTGAGGAAATTTTTGGTTGATTTGGGTATACAAATACCCTAAATAGTAGAAACAAAAATAAAAGTAGCGATAGAAATTGCTTTAAGCAAAGAAAGAAAAATAAGGTCAAACAATGAAGTAGCGCTAGAACTAATCCAGCGTAAAGCCAGATTATGGTTCAAAAAGTGCATTGCTGGTCGTGTAAGGGGTGCAATAAGGTGGCAGCAACAAGCAGAGGAAGAACAGGAGCCGACTACTGAAAGACCTATTCCTGAGGAATAGTAGCCAGGACCTTCAGTTCTACTATTTAAGCTGTTGGCACGAGTAGAAATGTTGGGGCCTTCGATTGAAGAAGAATTAAAAGAATTTCAAGGATTGGTTCAAGTTGGAAGAAACCAAGGAGAACTAGAAGATTTAGCAGTAGCCAAAGCACATTTAATGTTTGATGCACTATACAAAAAGAGGGCTGTAGAGAAATTGCAAGCCCAATATAAAATTAAAGTGGAACAACATCGAGAAGCTACTGCCAGAACTGTTGTCAGATTTATTGCAAAAGAAGCTGAAGCTAGTCCTTCGGGACCAGCAATTATTGAAAAAATTAAACCGGAAGAGCTAGTACCTATGGCTCAAAGGTGTGCAAAGCCTTTTTTTTAGATTTAATCTCAAAAGAAAAAGAGGAAGACCAGGCACAACTAATCACACGAAGAAAGGAAAAGAGATAATGCCTAAATGTCAAAAGGAGATTAAATCTGAAGTACCAATATCAACAGGGCCTATGGAGCCAATTTTTATAAACCTACTATCCGATTCTGAGGAGGAGCAAGAGCAACAGTAGCAAGAGCAAAGAAAAGAAGAAAATCAGGCTGGAATTCAAGAGCAAAGAGAAGAAGAAAAATAGGTTGAAATTAGTCTATAGCCTGTACAAGAAGAAGAAAGAACAAAAAAGGAAGAAGAAAGAACAAAAAATGAAGAAGAAGTTGAACGAAGCCATTTGGACAAAAATGACTTTGCAGATTCCATTGAAGAGCAAGAAACTCTTCAACAATTTATGGAAAGAATTCAAGACAGAGTGGAGAGTTCTGCCGGCTCTCCACCACAGACAGAAGCAGAAGCAAAAATTCAGGAATCTGTAGAACATGTTCAAAGTTAGCATATGGAAGAGGAAGATCAAGAACAAACCCCTCTAGAACAACAAAGTCACATTCTTGACTCGACTGAAGCAATAGTTCTAAATGAAGTACATTTTTGGAGTTAGGAAGCATATCATAAATACCAAGAAATTAGGGGTTATGATATTATATATAGTAGACTAGTAAATTGGGACGGAATGCAAGAAATCAAAGAATTATTTGAATTCCAAGGTCTACTGAATTTTATTTCTCAAGAAAGAGGGCATGCAGTATATGAGAATCTAGTGCCTTACTTTTATGCAAATTTAAGAGAAGGAGAAGGAGGATTAATTTCCAACGTGGAGGAAGCTGATGTACAGATAACACTAGAGCTTCTCCACTACATTTTTGGATTAAAGAATGAAGGACAGGAAATTTTGGAAAGTACAACTGCTGTTGAATGGACAGAATAGGAAATCAATGACAATTTGGCTATCAATCCTGGTGTGCCTTTATTAAATAGACTGAAGCATTTAAATGTTAAAGCACACATGATAGCTAACATTTTAATTAAGAATGTCTACCAACGACAAGGCCATGACACAAAACTGAGTCAATTTGTCAAATGGGTCACGTTTGCAGTTGTAAATAGAATTCCAATAAATTGGTCTGTAGTTTTTATCTCCAAGCTGAGAACAGTAAAAAGAAATTGTTTTATGGAGATTTGATTCTACTACAGATGGTGGACTGTATTGATTTCACTAAATGGGCATCAAAAAGGATCAAATCAAGAAACATTTCAGTGAAAAGAGTACAAAAATTTTGTAGCTGTAGAAATTGCTGCACCTTCTAGAGGCATTACAGGAGCCGTAGAGAGGATTAATCAATTAGAGCAACAATTAGAAAAACTCCAGAAGGAATTAGATGAACTTAGGAATAGAGACTAAATTGTATTGTTCGTCTACTTGTATATAATTGTATGAAAAATATCTGAATTGATTGTAATGTAAATTGATTCATATGAATGAATATAAATTTTCAAATATACTTTTCATGTGTGTTTAGAATGTGGAATGAATGGAATATATTGAATGTAATATAATTTGTGGAACATTATGAATGAATGTTTAACAGATTTACAATTTGTTGAATGACAGGATAGATACTTGAAAATTTCTACATGTTGCAAGCTAAAATGTACATTCTGCATAACATAAAATGACCTGCAAGTTAAATATTTATATAATGTTTAGATTTAAATGAATTTTGATTAGAATGATGCATTAATGACATAGATTTAACTTTATTTCAGTTAATAGAATGTAGAGAAAAAAAATAAAGAGGTACTTACAAAGAGTAAACTTAGAAGTTGCTAAGTGTTAACTCAACGAAGTAAGTTCGTTGAGTTAAACTTAACTCCATGAGGTGAGTAATATAATATAAGGTCACTCCATTGAGTTATCTGTAACTCAACGAGGTTAGTCCGTGGAGTTAGCAACAATAACCGACTTTGTTCCATTGAGTTATCTGTAATTCAACGAGGTTAGTTCGTGGATTAAGCAGAACAGTTATTCTTTTAACCACAAACGAAACTTCGTCGGCTTAGTGGTTACCAAAATTTGAAATTAATAATGGTACACGTACCCATAAAAACAGGAACCACGATGCATGTTGCAATACACGTTCTTGCAATGAGATTTATTCACTTTATGGATGTGCATTATATATATAAAATAGAATGTTATTTACGAGTTACCAGCATTTTTAAAAGTAAGGAGAAAAGCGTTGGGGGAACTAGAAAGAGAGGCAGCTGATTCAACTTCGTCCGTCAACAAATATTTACTGAATGGAAAGCTTCAAACTAGTATGTAATTAATCTTCTGTTGTTTATTTATGAGCACATAGACTCGTTCTCTTAGCACTAAACGATTAGTAAGAACACCTACCTAGGAATATTCAACACAGAGCGTACTGAAACATTTTCTGAATTGGACTTTAATGAAATTCTTTGGGGTGTAGCTAACCTTTCTTTAAAAGAGAACGTAAAGATGGCTGCTCCAGTAGAAAAACCATTAGGAGAAATTCTATATCCTGAATTAGTTGATGAACCTTCATGTATTCGATTGCCAAACTTTGAGGGAAATAGGTTTGAACTGAAATCTAATTATATTAGTCAATTGCCACATTTTCATAGATTAGAAAGAGAGGATGCCTATTATTTCCTTAGAGAATTTAATGAAGTTTGTCAAATGATGAAAATGCCGAACATGAATATAGATGCTATTAAACTTAGATATATCCCTTTTGCTTTAAAAGACATAGCTAAGAGATGGTTATATACTCTGTTGCCTGATTCAATTTCTACATGGACTGAATTTTGCTCTGTTTTTCTGAAAAAATATTATCCAACACATCAAATAATTAAAAAGAAAAAAGAAATATTAATGTGTAGCCAAAAATAGGGTAAATCATTTTGAAAATATTTTGAAAGATTTAAAGATTTACTAACTCAATGTCCACATCATGCAATGAGTAAAGCACAATTAATAGGTATAATTTATGAAGGCATAGATGTTTCAATGAAATCTTTATTAGAATCTACTTGTCAAAATAGATTTCTGAAACTAGAAGCATGGGCATATTTAGAAAACTTTGCAAAAAGAACTGCATAGTGGGAAAACTCGGCTGAAGCTATTATAGATAAAAGAATATTGCCAAGAGGAATGCATGAAATAGATACAAGTACTATGCTTGAAGTGAAATTAACTGAATTAACAAAGAAAATAGAAGAGTTATCATTAAATTGAAAGCTAGCAGAAAAGAATGCAAACATTAATGATTTAGATATTATTTATGCAAGAAACCAGAAAGACAACTTTGGAAATTCTTATAATCCTAATTGGAGAAACCACCCGAATTTATCTTGGAGAAATAACAATTTCCAAGGAGGAGAAAATGTAAACGAGAAGAATATAAGTTATGAAGCATTACTTGAACAAGGATCTAGAATATAGAAATTAGAAAAGATAATCCAATAATTAAACAATTGTTTGGATTTTGTATTTGGAAATGCTGCAATTCAAAATCAGAATAGAAATATACCACTTAGACAAAAGGAATCAATGGAAGTTAGACCTACTAGAGGATTGCCAGTACAAGCAATACCTAACCCTGTCAATAAAACTGTTAATGAAATAGATACCTCTTCTGGGAGGATAGCTGAATGAAGCAGTATAACTGAAGCAACTATCTGTATATATAAGTTTATTTATAGTTAATAGTATCGTAGAGTTAATCCTTAACTCAACGAACTTAGTCCGTTGAGTTATGCCCTAACTCTACGAGGGTGTGTAGTAGTTATGTTAATTTTTGTCTCTGCTAAATTTTTGTTTGTGTTATACAGAATCAACAAATGGAATTGATGCAATTATCATTGGATGCACTAAGGGAAGTACTGAGTAACTTGTCAGTTAAAGATCTGTGCAGGCTGTGTTGTGTATCAAAGGAAATTAAAGACTGTGTTAGAGAAAAATATTTTCAAGGACTACAAGCTGCAAAAATGATTAAGATTAGAGATGGATTCACATGGAAGTCATTTAATCGTAGTTCAATTACCCATGAATATCTGAATATGGAAAAAACTACTAGAATTCCACCCAATACATTAGAAGGAATAGATCATGTTATGGGGATGGATGAAGGATTAATCATATACAGAACTAGACCAAGGTATGCAAGTTTATTACCTGATATTTTGATAAGAAATCCTATAACAAGAGAAAAATGGAATATAGGAAGACCTAATAGATATGAAGTACCAACTGTAAATTGTGGGTCGGCTTTAATATTTTCTAATAAAAATTCTACTATTCTTGAAAAATTATATTATTGGAGACCTATAGGAAATTGGGATGAAGATTTGCGCTTAAGTGTGTATAATTTTCTAAATAGATCTTAGACTGAAAGTATTATGATATATCTAGGACAGAAATCAGTAATTAACAGTATGCATGTCATACTTGATGGATATATATATCTTGTCACAGATATATCAGTTGCATTTAGATCTGATTTATATATAGTGAGCATAGACAGTTATGATGAATATATAGAAATTTTACCTATACCGAGAGAAATAGCTAAACCACCATCTACAGAATTTGATAAAATTCAAATAGGAATGTGGTATAATGAATATGATGATCCTACTTTATGTCTGATAAGATGGTGGGATGAATTGATGAAATTTCAAATATGGATTATGAAAGACATAAATGAATGGAAGTGGGAAGAGGAATATATTGAAATAGATGTAGAAATAGAAACTACTACATTACCTTGGAACTGAAAAGGATCCCTTTCTGCATTTCATTTTATTAATGGTAACACACTTGTATTTAGCATTGATAATATATTACAAGTTTACAAATTAAGAAGGAACAAGAATGACATTAAAATAGAATTAATAGCAAGAAGAATTATGCCTAAAAAGTTTGCTTGGACTGACATGTTTATTCCATTTGTTTCTACTTTTCAATCATGTTCTTAAGTAGTGATTTTGTGTGTCTTCTGCATTTATTTTTAGAAAAAAAAAAATGTTAGTTTTCATTTTATATTATAAAAGAAAACAAAAACAAAATATCAATTCAATTTGTTGATATCTGTTTTGAGAAACCAACGGGCTTGCTTGTGAGCTACCAAAGGTGTAGGAGTCTAGGTTCCACACAAGACACTAATATTGTTAAATGTTATTTTGTTATATATTTTGCTTTTATCTGTGAATGAAAAGTTTTTCAAAATCAAAAAATCAGAATATGCAGAAGGAGATATAAATGAAACAAGGTATGTAACTGATTACTTATCCTGAATTTAGATTTAAACTCATTTGTTGAGTTAGGTGCTAAATTAACAAAACTGTATTCATGCCTGCTACAATTACTATATTTATTGTCAAATCTTTTACATTAAGGACAATGCAAAATGTAGGTATGGGGGGGAGGTAATTAAAGTAACAACCATGTAAGTTTGTTAGCTAAAGGAATTAAAATGGTACTGCAATTTTTGTGGAAATTGAAAATTTTTATGAGCTTGCTGTAATTATCTGATAATTGAGACTGTAAAATTTTTATAAACTGTAACTACTTGAATGTTATATTTAGAAGGCTATATAATATGTTATAGAATTTACTATTTATGCAAATCTAGATATAGTATCTTATGTTTTTTTTCTGAATTTCATGTGTATAAGAGTTTCACGATTTTAAAATGAAATTAGAATGCTTAATGAAAAAATTATCTGAAGTCTTGAAGGAGCGGAAATATGAATTCTAGATTAAATGAAACACATATGATTAAAGATACATTTAATTTGACTGATTAAACTTGTAGAATGATTTATGTGTAGATCTTATTAAACTACAGAAAAAGTATGAGCTTATTGTTATGGATTCATATTTTCAGTAAATGATAGAAGTAGGACTATATGAGATTGGTGTTTACTACATCTGTATTAATGAAATACGTACATATATAGTATGTGATTAATGTTTTTGTTTTGTAATATGAAAAGAAAAAAAAAATAGAATTTTTTTTTTTTTTTAAGAGTTTATTGACTTGTTTGATCACAAGCTTTTGTACTTGAGAAGATAGGTATGTAAGGATTGTTGACCTGAAAAGGACTCTTGAAATCTGGCAACTTAAGATCCTGATCAGATCTAGGATTGTTGACTGAAAGCTCATTACATGGGTACATTAGAAAGCTCTTGTATGATTCAATCTTGTCAAATTAACTTTTAAAGTACAAAAATATATATACTGTTCTGAAAAGATACAAGTGTTTTGTGAAATACAGATATCTTATGAATCGAGTATACTTTCTGTTATCTAGAATTGCTAAAATATGAATCTAGAATTGACTTTTGAAGTTGTTTAATGGAGATACAATTCTTTATTCTACTTGTCTTAATCATATTGAATTGGATTGTACTTTGATTCCTATGTTGTTGAAATTTCTTCTAGAAATCTTATTGGAAAATTCAGGATGACAGATGATGAAAAGAAGAATAAACGATAATATAATTAACACTTATATGATGATGATATACTTTGTATGTAATTTGCATATATTCTAAGTATATTTTCAGGTTGAAGAGGAGAAAACAATATTACTGAAACATACAGAATATCTATATAATAATACTAGTTCTTATGTTGAATAGAAAAAAAAAAGGAGAAGAATTAATTCTAGCACTTTTAGAAGGACTCATTAATTAGATCTTAGTTTGCTAAGGGACTAGCAAAATTTAGGTAGGGGGGAAGTGTTTAGAATGAAAAAGTGCATAATATTAACGGTTAAATAATGGTTAATTGCATAATATTTAGTTTATCATATGAGAATTAAACCATTATGTTATAATTGCACTGTTATAAGCTTTAATTAAATAATCTACTTAATTTTGAGAAATTAATGTTAATTTAGTAAATTTCTGAACTATCGGTAAGTTGTAGGCTATGAAATACTTAAGTATCCAAATTTTCTAATATTTTGAATAGTTATGTTTAACATACCGAACATATTTCGGACAGTTATGTTTAACATACCGAACATGTATCGGATAGTTATGTTTAAATTACCGAACAGTTATGTTTTAAAAGAATATTTTATTATTTCCTGAAGTACACATGTTGAAACCATAATGCATGACTTAAGTGAACTTTCAGTGAGTTATCTATAACTATCCGAAATTGCAGCTCGACATCGGATAGTTAGACTTGTAACTCTCTGAAATGTTTCTTTTATTATTAAACTACTATTGACACATGTCAAGATTTGGTAGATTTACTTAAGTTATATATCAATGAGTTATCTCCAACTATCTAAAATGCATCTGAGCATCGGATAGTTAAGTTTGTAAGTATCTGAAATGCCCCTAAGCATTGGATAGTAAAATTTATGAACGTGTTTTATAGTTAAATCAATGAAGCAAGTTCGTTGAGTTATCTGTAACTCCACGGACTATTTATTTTCTAATACGCCACTGTAGCGGTTGCAGAAACAGGACAGTTTGGAAGGAAAAACCACGATCGCATGTATCGCGTAAAGAGAAGAAATCATCGTCGTTGATATGAATGAAGGAAATCCAATCGACCATTCAAGCAGAAGTAGTTACCACTGAAGAAATATAAAAGAAAAGAAGAAAAAGAAGTAAAGGTGTGATCGATGGGTATGGCTAATGTGTACAAAGGAGGAGCATCGAGCTTTCTGTAGACAGTGTCGGCAATTCTCTGAAGTACCACACCAACTGTCATCACCACCACCATAATAACCAACCATCGGAGGTTTGTGAGAATACTTTCCTGATGTCGGGTCAATTTTGAGACAAACACAGTACCTGACAACTATTGTGAGGAGTGATCGCGTTGCAGGAAGGGAAACCATTTTCACCAAGCGCCGACTCATATCTCAGGAGATCGTAAAGCTTCTAGCCTTGGTTTCGGGTTGATGCCTGTATGCTGAAGAGAAGATCATTTTGCAATTCTGGACTAGCGATTCTATAGGGAGAAGAGGCAGAATTGTAAGTGGTTTAATTTTCAGTGGTGTAATCGCGTAGCATGTAGTGATGGAAGTATTTACTGTCGACTGAGATTACTTTACATTTCACCTTTCACCCATTTCCATGTTCATATTAAAAAAAAAATACCAAAAACAATTTATCTATGTTTGTATTTTGTATTTGAGTGTTGTGTTGTTTGTGTTGTATCGTGATTAATGTTATCTTTGTCAGTGTTGTGATTGTTTTATGTTTGTTTTAGTTTTACAATAAACTGAAATTGGTTCGTTCAAAAGACTTAAAGATTTTAATAGTTACTGTTTGAATTATCTGAATGTTAGTATGCTTAATGATAAATCTAGTGTTTACTAACATTAAAGAGCTTAATTGATGTTATTTACAATCTATGGAACCGCTCAATGGTTGACCGAATTCCTCTGTAAATAGCAGTATTAAATTGGAAAGACAGGCTCGTGGAGTTAACTTAAGTCCACGAGGTTAGTCCGTTGAGTTAGCCTTAACTCAACGAACTTTTTCTATTGAGTTAACTATAATTCAACGGAGAGCTTATTGAATATATAAATTTGATTGTTCAAAACGGAATAGTTCTCAATTCTTAAGCAATTCCCTATGGGATCGACCTGTACTTTCACACTAATACAGTAGACACTGTGCACTTGCAGTTAAAATACAAATTGGAATTAAAATCTAATTTGTGTGAAAGGTTGTTTGTTTACTTCTAAAAAAGGAATAGACATAAAGATAAATTAACTAAGTAAAAACAAAAGTTAACAAATCCAAGTTTTTCTGGTGCGTTGTTGGAGATCCAAACAAGTTTTCTGGTGTCGTGCTAGGTAACCAAACAATAGTATATGGAAAAAGTTGTCACCTACCTATAGAATTAGAACATAGAGCTTATTGGGCATAAAGAATTCTAAACACTAATTTAAATCAAGTTGCTAAAAGTAGAAAGATATAATTAATTGAGTTAGAAGAATTTAGGAATGAAGCTTATTCAAGAATTGTAAAAGAAAAAGAGAAGATGAAGTTATAGCATGATAAGAAAATTATTCAAAAAACTTTTGAAATAGGATAAGAAGTATATCTTTATATAACTAAACTTCATAACCATCTAGGGAAATTAAGATCTAAATGGGTAGGACCATACATAATTTGAAACATTTATTCCTATGAAGCAATTGCAATTGAAAATCTCAAAAATCAGAATATATTTAAAGTAAATGGACAAAGACTTAGACCTATTATTAAATTTCTAAAAAGTTCATTTGGAATTGAAGAAGTAAGAGTGGACTACTTAGGTCCTATTACATAATATATATATTAATATATTTTATTATCGTAGTAGTTTGACTGAGAGAAATCATCAGTCTAACTGAAGTAGGTAATATATAAACTTTTATTTATGTGTTTTGTGTAGTAAAATCGAGAGAAATTAATGGTTTTACCGAAATAGAGAAAAAGAAAGAAAAATTTTATTTTGGCAACATTGAAAAAATCCATCGATCCAACCAAAGCTAAAAGAAAAATTGTTATGTTAAGTACAATTGTCGGTTCAAGTGAAATATAGTATCAGTTCGACTAAAATTAAGAAAATTAGTAAAATCAAGAGTCAATCAGATTGAAGATTCTACGATTTTGATTGAAGCAAAAAAATTATATTTACATTATTTTATTGGATAAAACTTTTTGAGAAGTCCATTGAGTTAAGTTGTAAGTCCACAAACTTATTCTGTTGAATTAACTATATCTCAATGGAGTACTAAGATAAGTTCATGAACTTAGTTCGTGGAGTTAACATATAACTCTACGGAGTGGTAAGTGAGAGAAGTGAAAGATTGCGTGGGAAATAACCCGATTACCTTCCAAAAACTTAGGGTTTATTTAAATTTAAACTTAGGATAGAGGGCATTATCTACAAAAATCATTTAGCACTTAGAATAGTAAAAATCAATTTTGTTCCATTCTATAACACTATGAAGTTGAAGATGGCATAGAACTAGTGGGATGAGATTGACACTATAGAGTTTCTTTGTCACTTTGAAGATTGGCATTCAAGGAAGAAAATTTGAAATACAACTAGAGAGAAAGAGTTGCAACAAGTAGAATGAGATATTTTTCATTTCACAAGGAGGATAGTAGATTTAAATATCAGAATACCAAACATTATGGAAATAAGGATTAAAGTAGCAACAAAAATAGTAGTTAATAGGGAAAGAAGGTTACAACCTAATAATGAAGTTGCATTAAAGTTAATCAGTCGTAAATCTAGACTATGGTTTTTGAAAGAAATAGCCACAATGCAAAGAAATTCATAATTGAAAAATAGTAAGAACAACAACAACTAGAACCGTCTGCAACACAACAACAAGCTAGACCCTCAGCTCAACCACCAAGACCATTAGAAAAAATTATATTGGTAGGTCTAGGATCTAAGGAGGAGAAAAAAGAATTAGAAGATTTAGTTAAACTTTGGAAAAAACAAGGTGTAGATGAAGTAATGGTAGTAGCCAAATTACATATTATGTTCGATGCAATCTAAAGGAAAAGGATTGAAGAAAGGGTAAAGGCTAAGTATAAAATAAAGTTAAAACAACATTAGGAAGCAACTAGAATACTAGTTGCAAAACAAGCTGAAGTAGGTCCTTCGAGATCAGTAACTTCCATGCAAGAAGAAGAGCTAGTTCCTATGGCTCAAGAACAAGAAAAGATGTTGTTTGATGATATATTAGCTGAAGAAGAAGAGGAAATGTAGGATCGTATGGCTACACAAGAGGGGGGTGAATTGTGTATTTTTAATATTTTCTGAAATATAATTGAAACTTTAAAACTCAAAAACAAGTCGAGACATTGTTTTCATAAAATCATTTTTATTCAACGTTTCAATTACAATATACATCTCAATTCTCCTCAGAAATTGTAGATGCAATTATATTTAGATACCATGTTTCATCTATACAATTTTATAACTACAAACAGAGAAAACTAATTTACGGAATTTAAAACATTTCTCCCTGTTTGAGATCTTTCTTCTTCTTCTTCTTCTTTCTTCTTCAGCAATTCTTCAATGACGAATATCTTGTCTTTTTATGCTTCACCGAATTTGCTTTCTTCTAATACTTCAAATCTTTAGTGACGAAAATCTTACCTTTTTACGCTTCACTGAATTTTCTTCCACTTAAGAGATTTTGCTCGAAGAGGTGTTTTTGATCCCTGAAAAAGATTTTTCTTTTGGTGTGCAGGGATGGTTTGATCAACGAGAATTCTATGCCTTTTATACTGTATCTTCATTTCATGCATATCCTTCACGTTTAACCACTACCAGTTTTCCACTACTCCACGTCTTTTCTTTTTCCTTCATTGAAACACACACGTTCTAACCCCGTTTATATTTTGAATTTTCTTTAATCATCAGTCCTAGATCTCTGAAAAATTTCCTGCAAAATAAACTTTCTCGTCCAAAAATTTTTCATCAATATAATAAGAAGTCATTACTTTAATGTTAACTAAACGAGTAACACAAGTATATATATATAACTTAACGTTTCTAACTTAACGAGTTCCTCATGTGCCATTTCACGTGACAAGTACTGTAGCTAACTCAACGAACTAAGTCCATGGTGTTATGCTAACTCAACGAACCAGCTTAACCTTTCTTTCGGAAGGTTAAACGATAACTCACTAAAAACAGTTTAAGTTTCAGATAGTTATGGATGTAAGTCACCAAAAACTCTTTATGTTATAAAACTAGTGAGACACATGTCAAGACCTAAAAACATGACTTAAGTTACCTTTTGGATAGTTACGATTGTAAGTCTTCGAAAAAAAAACTTTAACTCACCGATTCAGTAATAAACAAATGTTTTTATAATAAGAATTTTACCACATGCAAAAATAACAACTTAAGTTTATAACGCTAACCTAACGTGTTGCCTTAGTGTTCAATATAGCAACTCAACGTGTTTAGTTATGTTAACTTAACGAGTTAAACATGTGCACCTCACGTGATACAATACAACATTCGTAACTTATAATTTCACCACGTGTATAACACTAACTTAACGAGTTCGTCTCTTCTTTTACTCACTAACTTAACGAGTTATCACGTGACCTATTTTAACCTTTAAGCCTCTAACTTAACGAGTTCTCACGTGACCTCTATACAAACAAAACTCTAACTTAATGAGTTGTCTAAACATGCATTGTTCATGATACAGAAGATATAACTTTAAAACATATCATGCTTTTCAATAAAAACAAACATTAACTTAACGTTTATCTAAATGAGAAATTAATGCAACGAAATGACTAGTTATTAACTTCAGATCCAATACAGACAAGTATTTATATCAGTAAGCTTTTTCTGTATTAATTGATGATTTTAATTTCTTTTCACAAGCAATAGTAATTGAGCAAATATGATTATTTTCATTCAGCACACATCATCAAAACAAAAATACTCAACAATCTCCTCCTTTTTGATGATGACAAAACCATATTAAATCAATTATGACTTAAGCTTATTTCTATTGTTTGTGTAAATTTTACCTCTTAGAACTAAAACTCTCAGATGTCAATAATTATATAAGTATCAGTTTTCTAATTATCATTTATCAGATTACAATAACCATTTAAATAACATCTCCTTTTATAATATATATATTCAATTAAGATCATAATCATCTTTTTATAATATTTCTCCCCTTTTTTGTCATTAATCAAAAAGATAATTACAAAGAATATATATATATATAAGAGAATTACAACAACTCTTTCTGTAAACAAGAATAATAATTGAACACATTTATAGAAAAATGTATTGTTCAATGAATCAAACAAGTAATACAAACATTACATTTTGTATTTAGAAACAAACAAAAATAGTTATCGACCCCTCCTAAGTATATCACTTATAGCATTACATATTTTATCTCCTTGATGCCTAATATCATTTCTGATGTCGTTAAACACTGCATCTAAGTCAGGAGGTAGTTGGGTTTGCTGTTCTGCTTGAACTGAATAACTTTGTTGTTGTTGTTGTATATGGTCTGTATCAGGTTGTTGTTGTTGTCGTTGAGGTTTATGCATGGCCTGGAATTTTTGCAAATCTTTGACTCTAAATGCTCTCATGCCTTTAGTTTCAGAGGGCTAGTCGGATAAAGTCAATTGACTTGCAAGGATTCTACATACAGCATCACCATAAAATAACTTTGAACTCATATGTTGTAGTTGAGACATAAAAACATCAAACCAATTTATTTGAATTCTATTCAGCAAGCCATAAGTTGCATATAAACAGCTTCTATTGACTTCCAAATTGTGTCCAACTATCTGAAATAAATTTGCATGCAATATATTTGTAATAAACCTTGCCTCTACATTCAGATTTCCCATTAATCTCATTTTAGAATATACATCTGGAATTTTTGATAAAGACTGAATGTTCCATTCCAGTTGTCTTATCTGTCAAATCTATTTGTAACAACAACACCTTCATTCTTTAATCTTAAAACTTCAAAAATTAACTCAGGAGACAATATAAACTCCTGTTCATTTATTTGAGTTTTCAGAAAATTTCCATTCTTGACCAGATTGCTATAAAAAGCTGCAATAAGCTCTGTGTATTGCTTCCATTTTGTTCCTACTGGTAAGAATTTAATGAGGGCTTGAAATTCAAACAGATCTCTTATTTCCATCAAGTTTCTGAATTTTATTGGACGAGCACGCAGAATCTGACATGTAATCAGATTATTGTATTTCTGTAATGCTTCTTCAAATCTAAAATGAATTGCATTATGTTGAGCTATATTTTTAGCTCAAGCTTTACTGCAAGTGCACAGTTCTTTTGGTGTACATGGCAAATATAGGTCATTCTTCCACAAGGATTGTGTTTTTGACTTAATCAACTATTACTCAACTTGTTCTTCAAGCTCTTAGGTATACTTCAGTAAATTAATGACATGTGAATGTAGAATAATCAAAGTTAACACAAGCTCACAAATCATGCAATTTCAAGGCAATTTGTAGTGGAAAATGGTGATGTGAATCAATTTCTTTACTTGTAAATCTATCAACTCATTCAATTATAACATGCACACAAGTTCCACGTGATTTCAGAAGTGATATCAATGCATCAATATTAAGGAAAGAAAAATAAAACAAGAAGGTTCAATAGACTATACTACTCTATTCTAATTTATACTAAATGCATGCAACTATGCTATTTGCTAATCTAGCTAAACTATACTATACTACTTGCATTAGAAATTCTTTTTGGAGATTGATTAGGACAAAATGTGATCTATATAAGATATAACAAAATCAATTAACTACTAAAATTAAAATTAACAACTAGATATAAGTGATAGGTTCTTCATTCAAATGAACATCAACACTTATTTTTTTCTTCTTTCAATTCACACCTTCTTCTCAAATGCGCCAAGCCACCATTGATGAGTGTCATTCACTCGTGTGAAAGCCTCACCAACAGCCCCAACAATACATGTGAATAGAGGATGCAAATTAGAAGTTGAAAAGAAGAATTAAACATTCATATACATTCATTGAACTCTATCTAGCTAAGAAGACATATAATTGAGATGTTCACCACCATTTCTCATCAATTCTTCCTTCTATACAAGAAAATAATAAACTCTAAGAGTTGTCACTACCTTAGGAGCTTCTTATCTTCTTCTCTAGAGCTTTGAATTCAATGGAACTTGGCAGCAAATCCACCTCCAAGCTTGGACGTCTTCTCCTTAGCCCTTGGAATGGTGAATAGCATCAATGGATGGTCTCCTTGCAAGCATAAGCCTCACCTCCAAGCTTTCTTCTCTTCTTTCTTTCTCTCCTTGGAAGCACCAAGGTGTTGGCCGAAAATCCTCTCCCCTTGTATTTATGTTGTTTTGTCTTCTCTCTCTTTGATGTGGCACCTTGGTTTTATCACCAAGCCAATAAGATGCCATAGATCTAGGAGGGCCAATAAGGTGTTGGCATGTCCTCTTCTTTAAAGTTTAGTCCACCAACTTTTGATTCTTTACATCTTCTTTGGTCTTTTGCATTAAGCTCCTCCCATATATATGTTACCTACAATTAATGGAAGTTGAACTCCAAGAGACGTTAGCTAACATAGGACATGCAAAATAAATCAATGTGTTTCATGTAAAATTATATCCAATGGGGGATGCACTTGTTAATTAAATTTCTATATTGTACTATATTTCAAGACTTATATTACCCATAATTAATATCATTTATCCATCATAGATATATAATATCATGCAAAATTACTTATAAAATTCATTAAAAATGGGCAAAATTAAAGCTTGAACACATTACCTTGAATTTTTAATATTGTACACAAAGAAGGTGATACCTGAAGTCGTGATTCAGAGTTTAATTCATCTTTAGAAACCTCTTCTTCAAAATGAATGTCATGTTGTTCCTCTTCCAAAATATTATCTTGAAGCTGCTCAGGTAAGCTTGATTCTTCAGCTTCAACAGTGTTAGGAACATTGTCAATATGCTCAACATTCATCTGTTCAGTCTTTATAGAATGTTCAGAGTACAATTTTTCCACAAATTCTACAACCGGTGTATCTGTCTGTAATTGTTCATTTTGTTTAACAGATATTTCCATTGATTCATGTTGTGAATTCTTAGACTCTACTTCTATAGATTCTATAGAAGGTTGGTTAACTTTTAACTCTTCTGGAGTCTTAACATTTTCAATATCTGCTACTCCAGACAATTCAGCCTATGGACTAGTTACTACTTCAACATTGTCAATTATATCTGCAATAACTTGTTCGATGTCAGGTGCCTGATGCTTTGATTTGTCAATTTCTGCATCATCAGGACTTGTACTAATAGAAAAACTTGAGCTCATATTTGACTTGTATTTCTTCTCAAGCTTTCTTGCAAGGGAAAATAAAGTCTCATTATCTTCATTAGTTTCAATGTGTTCGGAACTGATGAGTTTATTAGATGCACAATAAGGTACAATGTCTAGACATACATTGTCCTTTGGAAATAAATTTTCATCTGATTTTCCTTTTTCAATAGACTTTGTTTCCTTAGACATAATTTTTCTAACTTTCCTTCTTCTATAACATTTCTGTTTCTCCTTTTCAAGTATTGTTGTTTTCTTTTCAAATTGCTCCATAAAATTTTTCTGCTTTAATTCTTCTAAGGCACTTTCTATTGTAATGGCCTTTTAAAGACTGTCAACTTTTGTTTTGTCGACATCAATATCTGATTCTACTTGTTTTGAATATAAAGGAGTAGGGATAGCTGATTCATGCTCTTCCTCAAATGCATGTAGTCTTGTACCGTTTATAGGAGTTTGAGGAGTTCTATTTGATGAACCTACACATTTTTCCAAATATTTTGCATACTGTTCCAAAAATGCAATCTCAGCACATTTCATTCTGTATTCTCTATCAAATTTACTACGAATACCCATGTATGTAATATTTGCATCAGTATGTTGAAGTTCTTGTCTAACTTCATCTAATATACCCTAAGGAAAGAAGTAATCTTTATAAATTTCTACTAACCTTTTGTCCACTCGAAATATTTTCTTGAACCAAGTACGTGGAACTTCATCATTCTCTATTTCTTTTCCTTTTGCATCTCTTTTTCTTTTGCCTTTTCCTCTGCCATGACCTTTGTAGACTTGGAGACCATCATCGCAGGTTGTAACAGCAACAAGCGGGAAAGATATTCTAGACAAAGTTTACAAATAACCTAAGTGCCCATGTAATAAGTGTTTAAATAGGGTTTTTAGGAGTATAACTCAACGTGAAGAGAAGTCGGGTTTAGAAATTAAATAAATATTGAATAAAATTTATTCAATCAAGGTACCCGAAATATTTAAGTATAACTCGTTGAGTTAACTAACCTAACGAGTAAAACGCTGTCTAGAGGTAGTTTTACACGTTACCTTATCTAACATAACGTCTACTTAGTATACTTAAAACAATTTTCGGATGCTTCCAATTGAAACGTTTCGAAAACAACACACATGCTAAACTTAACATTATCTTGAGAACATTGTAAACTATTTGAACATTTTGTCCTTTGAATCTAAAATAGTTTATTTGTCTTTTTAAATTATTTCATTAAGATTTTAAGAGGACATTAATTCAGATTAACTAAGATTTGTATTCTAAATTATATTAATCTGTTTTCGACATTGTTAATCCTCCCCCTACAAATATACTTCAAATATATTCAATGAAAATACAAAATATACTTGTAGTGACAATAGATGTTAAGTATAACTATACTTTTAAATTTTCTTTTCAAAGACTTCCGTTATCCTAACATCCTCAAAAATGATTTCCAAAATCAATTCCTACTGTATATGAATCAAAACACAACTTTGAACTCAATGTGATTAATTTAAGGAGAATAACTTATTTTGAGGTAACTTATGTTCATTGAACATAGTTTTGGCCATTTCTTGAAGTGATCTATTCTTTCTCTCAACAACACTATTTTGACACGATGCTCTTGGAAAAGAAAATCTATGATCAATGTCATGCTCATTACAATAGTTATCCATTTTATCATTATCAAATTCAGTTCCATGATCACTCCTAAGTTTTTGAATAGAGACACTCTGCTTATTTTGAACAAAATTGCAAAACATTTTAAATTTTTCAAAAACTTTTGTCTTAGATGCTAGAAAATATACCCAAGTGTATCTAGAGAAGTCATCTACTAAAACAAATACATACCGTTTACCACCAAGACTCATGATTCTTGTTGGTCCAAATAGATCAATATGTATAAGTTCTAAGACTCTCTTGCTTGAAATATCAGTTTTGGATTTAAAAGAGATTTTGTGAAGTTTACCTAACTCACATGCATCACACCTAAAGTCCTTTGAGTATTTAATCTTTGGTAAACCTCTCACTAAATGTTTTCTAGATAGTTTATGTAACAGTTTCATATTTATATGCCCAATCCTTCTATGCCATAGATATGCTTCTCTAGTTTCAGCTAGCAAACATGAATTTAAATCAACTGCACTAAAAGGTAAAGATAAAATACATACATAACCTTTTCTTTTAGCAATAAACTTAATTTCATCTGTATTTTTATCAATTATTTTGCATACATTATCTTCAAACACTACATAATATCCATTTTCAGTTAGTTTTATGACACTTAGTAAATTAAATCCTAGGTTTTCTACATATAGTACATTTGAAAAAACACAAGTAGGAGTTATTTGAACATTGCCCATACTTATGATTTTATTTTTGCTTTTGTTTCCAAATGTTACACTTCCTTTCATGGTATTTGTAAAATTTTGTAATAGACTTTTCTGTCCAGTCATGTGACTTGACGCTCCACTGTCTAAGATCCATTTTGATGTTGTTTCCTCCTGCAACACAAATTAAGAAAAACTTTTTCTTGGTACCTAATGTTGTTGAGGACCAAGTTCATTAAACGCATAATTCTTCTTTTTGTTTAAAAATAGTTTAACATTATCATTTATATTCTTATTAGTTGTAAGTACTATTGATTTATCATTAGCTTCATACTCACATATAGCATTATTGCTTTTACAGTCATTCTTTTTGTTTTCAGATGTAGTATAATCAAGACCAAACAGATTTTTATCAGATGTTAATTTATTTTGGTCATGCTCATACATTTCAATAAGTTCATACCAATATTTTGTACTTGTATTAACATTTTTCGTACATACAAAATCTTTTTCTGCACAAGAATTTTTAGTTTTATCACATGCAGAATGAGTAATTTGTCTAATACCAGTGTATTGAATTACATGCTCAAGTTTTTGAATTTTTAGTTTACTACAATTGTCTGAAATTTTAGAACCATTAGAAACTGAATTTCCAGAACAAGAAACAAAATTTTTAGAAACATTTATAGTCATGTTAGAAGTACAATTTGACAAATCACATTGATTTATATTATTACTGCATGATTCATCCCTTGAAATACCTGATTCTACATATTTATTACCTTGTTTCATAATAAAAGGAATTTTAGTTTTAGATTTACTTGAACTGCAACTAATAAATCCTTTATTGGCTTGAGATTCAGGATATTCAAGATAATCAAATCCTAAGCCAAATTTATAAGACATCGCAAGGGTACTAGTTAGTTTGTCTAACTTAGTTTGACTTAAATTCCATTTCTCAATGGTAGAATTTAAATCTTGCTCTCTCAGTTTTAATTTATCTATCTCTAATTCAAGTTCATTTATATTGTTTCTCAACATTTCATTTTCAGATTCTATCTTTAATTTTTCAGCATTTATATTCAGTATTTGTTCATGCAAGATACATTCATTAAATCTAAATTTTTGCAAATCTCTAGCATGATTTTCATTATCACATTTAAACTTTTCTAAAGTAGTAGACAGGAAACAATTTTCTTCTTCCATAATGGATGAAGATTTTCTAATATTCTTATTTTCCAATTTACATACTTTAAGTTTTTGTAATAATGCATGATAAGCACATAATAATTCATCAAAGTTGAAATCTGAATGACTTTCAGGATCAGATATTACCTCAGACTCATCTGCCATGAAGCACACATGAGCAACATCTTCTAACTCTTGTTCTCCTTCTGAATGTGAAGATTTTGATGTTGATTCCTCAGATTCAGACTCTTCAAGCGTGTCATCCCAAGTGACCTTCAAAGCCTTTTTTTTGTAAAACTTTTTCTAAGTTTTCTGAGTCGTCTTCTTCTGATTTGTCCTACTTTGCTTTTCATTTTTCCTCATAAGACAATCTGGAGAAAGATGTCTAGGTTTCTTACAATTGTAACATACATACTTTCTGGATGAAGAATTCTTGTCATTCAATGATTTTGACGTTGAGGGTTTATCATTTTTGTTCCTTTGTTGTTTCCTAGCTTTCCATGCTTTCTTGAATTTCCTAGTCAGTAAAATCAAATCCTCGTCAAAATTAGTAGATATATTAAAATCTGAATTAATTTTGAAGGCTATTTCTTTCTTCATTTTTAGTTTGTTTTGACTCAGTGATTCATTTATTTGAACTTCATAAGCTGTTAAATTTCCCATAAGTTCATTCATAGTATAAACATTTAAATCTCATGATTGCTCAATTGATGTTACTTTCTGAGACCATTTAGAACTTAGGGATCTGAGAATTTTCCTCACCAAATCCTTCTGTTCAAAATTATTTTTTAAACATTTTAAAGAGTTTATGATATCAAGAAATCTAGAAAACATCTCAGAAACATTTTCGTCTTCATGCATCTTAAAGAGTTCATACTTATGAATCAACATGTTTATTTAGTCTCTTTAACTTGAGAAGTACCTTCATTTGAAACTTCTAATGCATGCCACACCTCATAAGTAGATTTATATGCCAACACTTTACTGAACTGTTCATAACTCAATGTACAAAATAAAATATTTAAGCCCTTAGCATTTAGAGTTTCATTTTCTTTTTCAGTAATTGTCCAAGTATTATAAGGAGTAGTTAACGAAGTATATGGTTTAGAAATCATGAACCACAACTTATGATCTATACTTTGAAGAAAAATAGTCATCCTATATTTCCAATATTCAAAATGTATTCCATCAAATAAAGGAGGACGATTAAGATTTTGGCCTTCATATAAAGAAAAATTACCATTTCCAGTAGCCATCTTACCTTAGATTTTTCAACCTATTTGATTTTAAATAGTCTAAAAACTTTAAAACAACTTGAACCTTAAATCAAGAAGGTTAAACGTATGCTCAGATATTAATGTTTATTTAACAACAAGGAAGGTAGAATAAGCAATGATATTAAATAAGTTGGTATCGATTTTATATCAAAGATTATTAACAAAGTTCTGATACCACTTGTAGGATCGTATAGCAACACAAGAGGGGGGTGAATTTTGTATTTTTAATATTTTCTGAAATATAATTGAAACTTTAAAACTCAAAAACAAGTCGAGACATTGTTTTCATAAAATCATTTTTATTCAACGTTTCAATTACAATATACAATTCAATTCTCCTCAGAAATTGTAGATGCAATTATATTTGGATACCATGTTTCATCTATACAATTTCATAACTACAAATAGAGAAAACTAATTTGCGGAATTTAAAACATTTCTCCCTATTTGAGATCTTTCTTCTTCTTTCTTCTTCAGCAATTCTTCAGTGACAAATATCTTGTCTTTTTATGCTTCACCGAATTTGCTTTCTTTTGATACTTCAAATCTTCAGTGACGAAAATCTTACCTTTTATGCTTCACTGAATTTTCTTCCACTTGAGAGATTTTGCCCGAAGAGGTGTTTTTGATCTCTAAAAAAGATTTTTCTTTTGGTGTGCAGGGATGGTTTGATCAACGAGAATTCTATGCCTTTTATACTATATCTTCATTTCATGCATATCTTTCACGTTTAACCACTACCAGTTTTCCACTTCTCCATGTCTTTTCTTTTTCCTTCATCGAAACACACACGTTCTAACCCACGTTTATATTTCGAATTTTCTTTAATCATCAGTCCTAGATCTCTGAAAATTTTCCTACAAAATAAACTTTCTCCTTCAAAATTTTTTCATCAGTGTAATAAGAAGTCGTTACTTTAATGTTAACTAAATGAGTAACACAAGTATATATATATAACTTAACGTTTCTAACTTAACGAGTTCCTCATGTGCCATTTCACGTGACAAGTACTATAGCTAACTCAACGAACTAAGTTCGTAGTGTTATGCTAACTCAACGAACTAGCTTAACCTTTCTTTTGGAAGGTTAAACGATAACTCATCGAAAATAGTTTAAGTTTCGGATAGTTATGGATGTAAGTCACCAAAAGCTATTTATATTATAAAACTAGTGAGACGTGTCAAGACCTGAAAACATGACTTAAGTTACCTTTCGGATAGTTACGACTGTAAGTCTCCAAAAAAAAAACTTTAACTCACCAATTCAGTAATAAACAAATGTTTTTATAATAAGAATTTTACCATGTGCAAAAATAACAACTTAAGTTTATAACGCTAACCTAATGCGTTGCCTTAGTATTCAATATAGTAACTCAACATGTTTAGTTATGTTAACTTAATGAGTTAAACATGTGCACCTCACGTGATACAATACAACATTCGTAACTTATAATTTCACTACGTGTATAACACTAACTTAACGAGTTCGTCTCTTCTTTTACTCACTAACTTAATAAGTTATCACATGACCTATTTTAACCTTTAAGCCTCTAACTTAACGAGTTCTCACGTGACCTCTATACAAACAAAACTCTAACTTAACGAGTTGTCTAAACGTGCACTGTTCGTGATACAGAAGATATAACTTTAAAACATATCATGCTTTTCAATAAAAACACACGTTAACTTAATGTTTAGCAAAATGAGAAATTAATGCAACGAAACGACTAGTTATTAACTTCAGATCCTTTATAGACAAGTATTTATATCAGTAAGCTTTTTCTATATTAATTGATGATTTTAATTTCTTTTCACAAGCAATAGTAATTGAGCAAATATGATTATTTTCATGCAGCACACATCATCAAAACAAAAATACTCAATAGGAAGAATAGGCATAGTTAAGTAAGAGAAGAAAAGGAAAGGAAATTATGTCTCAGGCTCAAGAAGTGAAATCTGAGCCTATAATATTTAAATTAGGGCCACAAGAGTCCATATATATAGACCTAGTATCAGAAGAAGAAGAAAATCAAGAACAAATCAACAAAGAGAAGAAATATAGGCTGAAATAGAGCTATAGCCTGAAGAAGAAGAAATTAGGGTAGAATCTACTATGCTTGAGACTTCATCCCATTTTTCCACAAGCACTGAAAAAACATTATCAGTGGAATATAGAGAAGAGGAAGAAGAAGAAAGAGAAGAAGCTAAACAAACAACAATTGAACCTGAAGAGAACAATTCAAAAGATTCCACTAAAGAGGATGAAACTCTTCAGCAATTTATGAAAAGTTTAATGGAGAAAGATGTGGGAAGTTCTGTAGTCTCTCTACAATAGTTAAGAATTGATGAGTAGGAATATCTAGATAGATTATCTCTTCAACTATAACAAGTTCAGCATACTGAAGAAGAATTTGAGGAACAAGCCCCTATAGAGCAACAAATTCAGATTCTTGACCCCTCTAGAACAACAATGATGAATGAAGTTCATTTCTAGAGTTAGGAAACATATAATAAGTACTAAGAAATAAAGGGGTATGATACCCTATATAGTAAGCCAGTTGACTAGATTGGAATAGAGGATATTAGAGAACTATTTGAATTCTAGAGCCTACTAAATTTAATTTCAAAGATAAATGAGAATGCTATCTATGAAAATTTAGTGCCCAACTTTTATGAAAATTTAATAGAGAAAGATGGGATCTTAATCTCAAATGTAGAGCAAGTTAATATATAGATAACACCTAAGCTTCTCCACAATATATTCAAACTAAAGAATGAGGGAGTAGAAATTCTAGAAAGTACAACTACAACTTAATGGATTGAATAGCTTCAAGTAAAGCAATGTTTGCCCATCAACCCTAATGTGCCACTTCTAAATAGAATGAAGTACTTGAAAGGGAAGGCACATATGGTGGCTAACATTTTAATTAAGTCTGTCTATCAAAGGCATAACCATGATATTGAACTTAGTCAATTTGTCAAGTAGGTCACTTATGTGGTTGTAAATAAAATTCAAGTGAATTGATGTCAAGTTTTTCTATTCAATATCAGATCTGCAAAGAATAAACTATTCTTTAGGGACTTGATATTAGAATTAATGATGGATGTTATTGATTTCACCAGATGGACATCAAAGAAGATCAGATCAAGGGCCATCTCGGTGAAGGAATATAGATATTATGCTGCTGATGTTGTTGCTAGAATTATAGAACCTTTTGGAGAATCTTCATTAGCTTTAGATCGAATAAATCAATTAGAGTGACAATTAGAAAAACTTTAGAAGGAAGTAGATGAAATAAGGAATAGGGAACTAAATGATTAGCAGAACACCTACATAGGATTATTTAATATAGAAGCATATTGAAAGATTTTCTGAAATTGAATTTAAAGAAATCCTTAAGGGTGTAGCTAACCTTTCATTAAAGGAAAATGAAGAAATGACTACTCTAGTAGAAAAATCATTAGGAGAAATTCTTTATCCTGAATTAGTAGATGAACCTTCATGTATTCAATTGTTAAACTTTGAAGGAGATAGATTTGAACTGAAATCTAATTATATTAGTCAATTACCACACTTTCATGGATTAGAAAGAGAAGATGCCTATTATTTCCTTAGAAAATTTAATGAAGTTTGTCAAATGATGAGAATGCTGAATATGAGTATTAATGCTATTAAACTTAGATATATTTCATTTGCTTTAAAAGACATAGCTAAGAGATGGTTATATACTCTAGCTCCTGATTCAATTTCTACTTGGATTGAATTTTGTTCTATTTTTCTAGAAAAATATTATTCAATTCATCAAACGATTAAAAAGAAAAAGGAAATATTAATGTGTAGCAAAAAACAAGGAAAATCATTTTAGAAATATTTTGAACAATTTAAAGACTTATTAACTCAATGTCCACACCATGCAATGAGTAAGACATAATTAATAGGTATAATTTATGAAGGCATAGATATTTCAACTAAATCTTTATTAAAATCTACTTGTTAGAATAGATTTCTAAAGCTATGTAGTAAGGAAGCACAAGCTTATTTAGAAAATTTTGTAAAAAAAATTGCTCAATGGGAAAACTTAGCTAAAGTTATTACAGATAAGAAAATATTGTTAGAACCTGAGTATTTTGATAATGCAAAACCTATGTGAGGAAACATATTATATTTCACAGATAAGTCAGTGCAGTAAAAGATCAGAAGGCAAACAAATAAGTTGTAGTTAATTCCAGAATGTGCTACTATAAAGCTACAGAAAATTGGACAGTTCTAGGCTTATGTATCCGAAAGAAAGTTAATCTTCGGTGAGTTACAAACTTAAGTATCCGAAGAATTAATTTAAAGCAATAGCGACACTATCGGACAGTTAGAAGAATAACTATACGAAATCATAAAGCCTTCGGAGAGTTGTGAAAGGTAGTTGGTTGAATGATCAGAAAGTTAGAAAGGCTAACAATCTGAAACTTAAGTCATCCAATTAACCACGTGCAGAAATCCAGAATAGAAGCTTAAAAGACTTTTCGGAAAGTTAGAAAGATAACTATCCAAAATTTGAAGGATTTTAGTGAGTTACAAGTATAACCATTTAGAACTTAAGTTATCCTATTACGCACGTGCAGAATTAAAGAGACAGTAGTCGGAAGCTTAAAAGAAAAATCGGAGAGTTACTATAGTTAATTATCTAGAAGTTAAGAATTTTTTGGTAAGTTAAAACTACAAGTCTCTGATCACTTGACATCTCACGTGAGCAACTTAAAATCCTCACGTGACACAAGCAATAGGATGTAAGTGAAGGTTCGGTAAGTTATAGACACTCTTCGATGAGTTATTCATATAAACATCTGAAAATCAAAGGAAATCGGAAGGTTACTTACTGAACATCAGATAGAATGATAACTTACCATATTTAGGTCTGATTATTTAACAAGTACAGTAGAATACATCCGTTGGAAGAAAAATGTGATCGTTATACCTTTTGGTATAAATATAAGAAGTTTAAGAGAAGATCACATAGAGATAACGATCATACATTATATAGTGAGCTACACATAATTCCTAATACTCTCTCAAGTATGTAAACAGTCAAGTTTACTCTTAAAGATTCACTGCAGAAAAGCTTCGTGTGCCAAAACTCTGATAGAAAAATTCAAAGCTGTTGGTTCGTGAGTTTCAACCTGAAAACTCATTGTTGGTTGAGAGCTTCAACCTGAAAGCTCGAAAGAAAGGTTGGTTATTAAGCTTATACCTGAAAGCTCTAAGTGTTGGTTCTTATTTTAACTTGAAAGCAAGTGTTGTAAGTACTTGATTACTTAGTGAAGCCCAAGTGTATCTTAGGGGTAGACTAGCCAAGTTGGTGAACCACCTAAAATTGCTGTGTGTTAATTTCTTTTTACTGCTTTGCTTACATTTAATTCATCTCATCTCACTATTTTGTAGAATCAATAGAGTCTAACTTAAAAGAAGTAAAAACTTATACACCTTCACCATTCACCCCCCCTTCTAGTGAGCTTATCGATACTAACAAATATTACCAAAAGGAATGCATGAAATTGATTCAAGCACTATGCTTGAAGTAAAATTAACTAAGTCAACTAGAAAAATAGAAGAGTTATCATTAAATCAAAAACTAGCAGAAAAAAATGTAAATATTAATGACTTAGATGTTATCTATGCTAGAAGCCAAAAAAAATAATTTTGGTAATTCTTATAACCCTAATTGGAGGAATCACCCAAATTTATCATAGAGAAATAACTGTTAGGAATGAATGGCTTCACCAGAGGGGGGGTGAATGGAGAACAGTGTGAATTTAAGCCTATTTTTCACTTTACTAACTAATTTGATTAATCAAATAAAAATATCATGCACAACGAAAATAAAGGTAAGAAACACAAGAGAATTTTAGGTGGTTCACCAACTCGGCTAGTTCACCCCTAACGGTCACTTGGGCTTCACTAAGCTCTTACAAACCTACAATCACTTGCTTTAAGGTTTAAGCAAGAACCAACTAATCATTCACTTGAGCTTCCTTGTCGAAGCTTTAATCAATCTTTTATCTGAAGTTTTAATCCATGTACTTCAATAGACACTATCTTATGAACATTAGAGTTGAATGCGTGATGAGCTTCTGAAATTTGGTCTGTGAGTGTTGAAGATGATTTGATCTCTAAAGGTTTTCTTCTGTTGAGCTTGGTGTAAGTATATGTATGAGCAAAGCGCTACTTAAATCTGTTGTCTGTATCTTGTATATATACCTGACATGTGTAACGATCATATTCTCTTCCAACGGATGTATTCTACTGTACTTGATTAGACTCCAGTCCCAAATACAGTAAGTTACCATTTAGAAAGTTATTTCAAGATGTCTTACTGATTTTCCTAACCTTTTAGATAGTTAGTTGTGTAACTCTGAAGAATATCTATAACTCATCGAAAGATCACTTAAACCTTTCTACCATGTAGGATTCCAGAATATATACTGCAAGTTGTCATTCAATCGGATACTTATAACTGTAACTTACCGAACAATTATTTAACTATCGGATAGTTGGCTATAGTAACTCTGCGTTAACTTTTCGATTGCTTCAATTCAGCACGTACATAAAAGATTGACTTAAGTTTCGGATGGTTATCCCTGTAACTCACCGAAATGCTTCAAGATTTCGGATAGTTATCTTTCTAACTCTCCGAAAACATATTTGAGCTTCTTTCTAGAATTCTGCACGTGGAAAATTCAATGACTTAAGTTTCAGATAGTTAAACTTTAACTTACTAAAACTCTCTTTAAGATTTCGGATAGTTATCTAACTCTCCGATTTTTCCTTCAAGCTTTTGACTACCGACTTCTCTATTCTGCACGTGCGTAATAGGATGACTTAAGTTCCGAAAAGTTATACCTGTAACTTATTGAAAAACTCGAATAGTTATCTAACTCTCCGACAAGTCCTTTAAGCTTCCGTTCTGTATTTCTACACGTGATTTATTGAATGACTTAACTTTCGGATAGTTATACTTGTAACTCTTCGAAAAGTCCTTTAAGCTTTCGGATAGTTAACTCCTTAACTATCCGATCATTCAACCAACTTAACTGTCTGATTAAATAACTCTCCGAAGGCTTTGTAAAATTGGATAGTTATCCTTCTAACTATCCGATGGACTTGCTGTTGTTTTACTCTTTGGACCTGTAACTGTCTGATTTTCCTGTAACTTTAAGGAAGTATCATCTGGAACCTTCTCCATCTGTTCGTCTACTTGGAATTTGTTCTATCTACCTTCTGATCTAATGCTGCACTGACTTAACTGTGGAATACAATATGTTTCCTCACATAGGTTTTGCATTATCAAAATACTATGGTCCTAACAATCTCCCCCTTTTTGATAATGACAAAATCCTTTTACATTAAATTACATGTATTTCACTCCCTAAATTGTTGCTATACATTCAATCACACAAAAACTAAGTAAAGCAAAGAATTACAATGAATATAATACAATGAAGTTAATTTCTCACATTGTTTGTGTGTTGGGAAAGCTCCCCCTACCTTCTATGTAATTTTCTATATTCTTCTCCTCCTTTTTGTCATTAGATAAAAGGAGTTCCACAATTTTCTTTTGCTGAATTTTCTTCTCCCCTTTTTGTCATTAAATTTGTATCTGATGATATACCAATTTTTTGATCTCTATAATCCTGTTAGATATCAAGTTGTGAAAAGAATCAAATGCATCAATATCTTCAAATAACAATTTTTGATTTTCCATCAAATGTAGACTATTGGTGTGTAGATCTCAATTGTTGAGATATTTTCATCATTGTAGTCTATTTTCTTCTTTTCCTTTGATGTTGTGCTGCTTTTCTTCTTTCTTATTCGAGCACAGTATCAATTGAAGTGTCAATTTCCTTAATCCTTGTCTGATGCTAGTTGTTGACATTCTATCATCTGAGAAGTCAGTAATTGCTCTTCTGATTTGTGATATTTCTTCCTTTGTTTTCGTGTAATTACTGCATCATCTATAAAAACTGAAAATAGTGAAATGCCAATAGTTAATGTAGCAATTTATAAATATGCAGTTAATATTTGTAATTTCTACCACATGCTCTCCCCCTATTTATATGGAGGTTCTTTGATTTATAATAGCAAGCTATAGACTCTCCCCCTATATGCATGCCCTCTTTATATACTTTCTTTTTGCATTGACACAGCATTTTGAATTTCCTTCATATAGTAGGTTCTCCCCCAACTTAGATGCTTTTCCTTGTAGACAAATTTGTTGCACCTGTTCTGCAAAATGACATATAGAATACCAATTGAACTAGGTATCAATTGTTAATCAAAAACATCATAAATGATTCTCAATCATTTAGCTTCTGATTCCAATCCGTTTCTCTTCTCTTAGATCTCTATTTCAAGAGATTCTTTCAATTTGCAGAAGATAATTTGAAGACTGTAATCTGTTTATAGCAGATTTTGGTTGTCCTATGATAAATCTGATTTGTATACATTCATCCTGGCTCATGCAGATCTTATTTCCTTTAAAGAACAGAATTCAATCAATGATACCACTTTGATACTACTTGTTCATTTCAGAATATCATAGCTGATTCTTAACTGACTATCAACTGTTTGGCTTCTTAAAAAAAAATTTCTCTTCACGAGATTCTACTTATTCTGATAACACTTGTTTCTAACTGTTGCAAATTTTGCTCTTCTTGAGCATCAAGATTTTAGGCACGATTTTCACTTAGTCTAAGTGAGCACTTTCTACTAATCTATGGTGCCTCTTGTAATACCAAATTTTTACTGTCATAACTGGTTTGGAGCTATAGATCAACTACTCCCCCTAAACAATATAATCCTGCAATTCAAATAGAAAGAGATTTTGGTACCCATACTTTCTTGGGTCCATAAATGTTAGTCTTGACAATATTTAGTTTATTGCCTTTTGGTAGTCACATTGAACCAGATCTTCTTTTGATGGCAAACACTGTTGTACCATCTCTATAAGATCGGATAACACCACCACAGTAGGGTATTTCCTATGGAGTAGCATACCCTAAGCTAAGTTTATTAGAATTGTATCTTTGAGAACCAATGATTTGATCTAATCCTTTCTGTCCATTAGTAAATTTACGCACAATATTTTTCAGATCAGTGATTTCAGATTTCAATTTTTCATTTTCATTTATTAGTTCATCATTATAGCATTTCCTATCTTCAACATGTAGATTTTCAAGTTTAGTATGTGCTTCTTTTAAACATGCAGTTAAATGCTTAATTTCCTTTTTATACTTTTTGCATTTAACATATAAACTATCAACAGTAGACAAAAGAATATTTACATCTAGATTATCATTGTCTACAATAGAATCACTTTGAGATGAAGTGGAACATACCTCTTGTACTGTATAGCACACATTTACTGGTACCTCTTCATCTGAACTGGATGAGTTACTAGAAGAACTACTGTCATCCCAGGTAGCCTTCAATGCCATTTTCTTTTTGTAGCTCCTCTTCTTCTTCTTCATTTCTTTTTCTTCTTCTTGTTGCAGTGGACAATCAGGTTGTATATGTCCCTGCTTCTTGCATTTAAAGCATATTGGTGCATTACTTTTTAATGTGCTGGCTTGGTTCTTTTTCTTCATCCATTTTCTGAACTTTCTAGCCAATAGCACAACTTCATCATCATCCAAGCTTTGAAGTTCCTGTGTTGATGGAAAGGCTAGTTCTTTCTTTGTTTTAGTTTCCTTTTTACTACTACCTTCCTAAACTTTCTATTCCTTCATTTGAACTTCATGGGCCAGCAGGTTGCCCATTAGATCCTCTACTAAGTATTTGTTGAGGTCTTTGGAATCTCGTATCGATGTGGACTTTTGCTTCCATTCCACAGTTAAGCTTCTAAGGATTTTCTGTACCTGTTCACGGACAGAAAATTCCTTTCCCAAACCTCTTAAGCCATTAATAATCTTAGTGAATCTTGAAAACATATCGGTGATAGTTTCATCATCAAGCATTTTAAATAATTCAAGCTTTCTGAGTAAAATGCTTATTTTAGTGTCTTTCACTTGGCTGGTTCCTTCAAAGGTTATTTGAAGAGTGTTCCAAGCCTCGTGAGCAGATTTACAAGCTGAAACTTTATTATATTGTTCAGCAGATAAGACATAGTAAATAATATTCAGCCCTCAAGCATCCATTTGGATGATTCTCTCATCCTCCTCGGTCTAGTCATCCTCATGACTAGGTGGAATAGGTGTTCCTAAAACAACCATTTTCCATAAACTCACATCTGAGCTTCTAAGGAAACATTCCATCCTGTTTTTCTAGTAATTATAATTAATACCATCAAACAGGGGAGGACGATGGATGTTCTAACCCTCTCTGTGAAAAGATGTCATGATCTTAGATGGTTAAATCTATAAAAAAAGAGATCAACCTGCTCTGATACCAATTGTTAGGAACGAATGACTTCACTAGAGGGGGGGGTGAATGGAGAACAATGTGAATTTCAGCCTATTTTTCACTTTACTAACTAATTTGATTAATCAGTTTGCACAAGTAATAATCAGATAAAAATATCATGCACAGCGGAAATAAAGGTAAGAAACACAAGAGAATTTTAGGTGATTCACCAACTCAGCTAGTCCACCCCCAAGGGTCACTTGGGCTTCACTAAGCTCTTACAAACCTACAATCACTTGCTTTAAGGTTTAAGCAAGAACCAACTAACCATTCACTTGAGCTTCCTTGTCGAAGCTTCAATCAATCTTTTCTCTAAAGTTTTAATCCGTGTACTTCAATAAACACTATCTTATGAACAACAGAGTTGAATGCGTGATGAGCTTCTAAAATTTGGTTTGTGAGTGTTGAAGATGATTTGATCTCTAAAGCTTTTCTTCTATTGAGCTTGGTGTAAGTATATGTATGAGCAAAGCACTACTTAAATCCGTTCTCTATATCTTGTATATATATCTGACATGTGTAACGATCATATTCTCTTCCAACAGATGTATTCTATTGTACTTGATTAGACTCCAGTCCCAAATATGGTAAGTTACCGTTTAGAAAGTTATTTCAAGATGTCTTACCGATTTTCCTAACCTTCCGGATAGTTAGCTGTGTAACTCTCCGAAGAATATCTATAACTCACCGAAAGATCACTTAAACCTTTCTTCCATGTTGGATTCCAGAATATATACTACAAGTTGTCATTCAATCGGATACTTATAATTGTAACTTACCGAACAGTTATTTAACTATCGGATAGTTGGCTACAGTAACTCTGCGTTAACTTTCTGATTGCTTCAATTCAACACATACATAAAAGATTGACTTAAGTTTCAGATGGTTATCCCTGTAACTCACCGAAACGCTTCAAGATTTCGGATAGTTATCTTTCTAACTCTCCGAAAACATATTTGAGCTTCTTTCTGGAATTCTGCACATGGGAAATTCAATGACTTAAGTTTCGAATAGTTAAACTCTAACTTACCGAAACTCTATTTGAGATTTCGGATAGTTATCTAACTCTTCGATTTTTCCTTCAAGCTTTTGACTACCGACTTCTCTATTCTACACATGCGTAATTGGATGACTTAAGTTCCGAAAAGTTATACTTGTAACTTACTGAAAAACTCTAATAGTTATCTAACTCTCTGAAAATAAAACTCGAATAGTTATCTAACTCTCTGACAAGTCCTTTAAGCTTCCATTTTGTATTTCTGCACGTGATTTATTGAATGACTTAACTTTCGGATAGTTAAACCTGTAACTCTTCGAAAAGTCCTTTAAGCTTTCGGATAGTTAACTCCTTAACTATCCGATCATTCAACCAACTTAACTATCTGATTAAATAACTCTTTGAAGGCTTTGTAAAATCAGATAGTTATCCTTCTAACTGTCCGATGGACTTGCTGCTATTTTACTCTTTGGACTTGTATCTGTCCGATTTTCCTGTAACTTTAAGGTAGTATCATCTAGAACCTTCTCCATCTGTTCGTCTGCATGGAATTTATTCTATCTACCTTCTGATCTAATGCTGCACCGACTTAACTGTGAAATACAATATGTTTCCTCACATAGGTTTTGCATTATCAAAATACTAGGGTCCTAACAATAACAATTTCTAGGGAGGAGAAAAATGATAGAAATTCAAGTTATGAAGCATTAATTGAACAAGGATCTAGAATAGAGAAATTAGAAAAAATAATTCAATAATTAAACAATCATCTAAATCATGTGTTTGATAGTGCTACCATTCAAAATCAATACGTGAATAGAAATATACTTCCTAGATATAAAGAATTAATAGAAGTTAGACTTACAAGAGGATTGCCAAGTCAATTAGTACTGAATCCTTTGAATAAAACTATTAATGAAATTGATATCTCCTATGGGAGGGAAGTTGAATGAGACAATATAATTATTAGTAAATATGTATACTATAGTAAGTAAAAAAAACATATACAAAAGAAAAAAGAGAAAACATAAAAAAGTTTAGAAACTTTATTTATACTTATTAGTTTTGTAGAGTTATTACATAACTCAACGAATTTAGTCCATTGAGTTACAACCTAACTCCACGAAGGTATTTGTAAGTAGCTATTAAATTTTATTTCTTTTGAATTTTGTTTTATATTACTGAATACAGAATCACAACAGATGGAATTGATGAAATTATCACTAGATGCACTAAGAGAAGTATTAAGTAATTTATCAGCTAAAGATCTATACAAATTGTGTTGTGTCTCAAGACAAATTAGAGAATATGTCAAAGTAAGATATTTCATGGACTATAGCTACAAAGATGACCAACATTAGAGATGGATTTTTACAGAAGTTATTCAATCATTGTATAATCAATTATGAATACCTAAATATAGAAGAAATTGCTAGAATTCCAACCAATACATTAGAAGGAATAGATCATGTTATGGAAATAGATGAAGGATTGATCATATATAGAACTAAACCAAGATATGCTATTCATTTACCTAATATTTTTATTAGAAATCCTATCACTAGAGAATGATGGAATATAGGAAGACCTAATATGTTTGAAGTACCAATTGAAAATTGTGAGACAACCTTAACATTTTCTAATAGGAATTCAATGATTCCTGAAAAATTATTTTATTGGAGACCAACTAGAAATTGGGATGAAGGATTATGTTTAAGTGTTTATAATTTTATGAATTGATCATGGAACGAAAATGTTATAGTATATCTAGGAGATAGAGCATTAGTTAACAACATTCATGTGATACTAGATGGGTATATATATCTAGTCATGGATATATCAATTGTATTTAGATCTAATTTATACATTGTGAGCATAGATAGTTATGATGAATTTAGTGAAATATTACCTTTACCTTAAGTTATAGCTGAACTACTATCTGTAGAATATGATAAAATTCAACTGAGAATATAGTATAGTGAATCTAATAATCCTACTTGATGTCTAGTAAGATGGTGGGATGACCTAATGAAATTTCAAATATGGATAGTGAAAGACCTAAATGAATGGAAGTGGGAAGATGAGTACATTGAAATATATGTAGAAATAGAAACACCTACATCATCATAGTCAAGAAAAGGATCCCTATCTGCATTTCAATTCATTAATGGTAATACTATCATATTTATTGTTAATAATATACTACAAGTTCATAAATTAAAAAGACAAGCAGACTACATTAAAGTAGAATTAACAAGGAGAATAATGCCTAAAGGTTTTGCTTGGACTAACACATTCATTTCATTTGTCACTACTTTTTAGTCATGTTTTTAAACTGTGATTTTGTATTTTTAGTGTGTATTCTATTTTTATTTATATATAAAAAAAAAGAGAAAGGAAAAAAATTATTTTACATTTTATTTATCTTACAAGAAAAAAATTAAAATATCAATCTAGTTTGTTGGTATCTGTTATAAGAAACCAACTAGCTTGCTTATGAGCCACCAAAGGCATAGGAGTCTAGGTTCCACACAATGCACATATCTAACAATATATGTTTTATTATTATTTCTTATTTTGGTATATGCTTTACTTTTAATATGAATGAAAAGTTTGTTAGAATCAAAAGTTGAAAGATATTAATAGAGATACAAACGAACAAGGTATGTTGATTAAATACTTATCTTGAATTTATATTCATGTGCAGTTCATAGAGTTATTTAGTAACTCAATGAACCAAGTTCATTGATTTAGGTGCTAAGTTAACAAAATAGTTTATCATGCCAACTATCATATACTATATTTTTGGTAAATCTTTTACATTGAGGACAATGCAAAAATGTAAGTATAGGGGAGAGGTAATTAGATTAAAATTGAAGTAATTTTGTCATTTTTAGGAATTAGGATTGTTAGGACCCTAGTATTTTGATAATGCAAAAACCTGTATGAGGAAACAAATTGTATTTCACAGATATGACAGCTCAACAAAAGATCAGAAGGTAGATAAATAGATATAGGTAGTTCAAAAATTACTACTATAGAGCTACAGGAAAATCAGACAGTTACAAGGAATCGATTGAAAGTTGGATTTACAAGAAGATTCTTAAAGTTCTCTAAATACTGAAAGTCTGATCTAAGAAGGATCATTTGGTTTGTGGCTTCAACCTTAAAGTTTCATTCAAGTTGTTGGTTTGAGTTTCGACTTGAAAACTCAAGAGGTTGGTTTTCTAAAGTTTATACTTGAAAACTTCTGAGTGTTGGTTTTCTGAAGTTTATACCTAAAAACTTTTATGTGTTGGTTAGAGCTACGACCTGAAAGCTCAAGGGGTTGGTTTTTGCTTCGACTTGAAAGCAAGTGCTTGTAAGTGTTGAGACACTTAGTGAAGCCCAAGTGATCTTTGGGGGTGGATTAGCCAAGTTGGTGAACCACCTAAAATTCCCTTGTGTTTCTTATTTATATTTTCATTGTGCATGTTTAATCTTCTATTTAAAACTTGTGAAAATTGATTAATCAATTTAGATACTAAAGTTAGAAAAAGTTTTAAAGTTTACTTAAATCACCATTCACCCCCCTCTAGTGTATCTTTCAATCTTAACAATTGGTACAGAGCAGGTTGATCTCTTTTTGTAGATTTAACTATCTGAGATCATGGCATCTTTCCATAGAGAGGGTCAGAACATCCATCGTCCTCCCTTGTTTGATGGTAATAACTATAATTATTGGAAAAACAAGATGGAATGTTTCCTTAGAAGCTCAGATGTGAGCCTATGGAAAATGGTGGTTTTAGGAACACCTATTCCACTTAGTCATGAGGATGACTGGATTGAGGAGGATGAGAGAATCATCTAAATGGATGCTTGAGGGTTGAATATTATTTACTGTGCCTTATTTACTTAACAATATAATAAAGTCTCAGCTTGTAAATCTGCTCACAAGGCTTGGAACACTCTTCAAATAATCTTTGAAGGAACCAGCCAAGTGAATGACACAAAAATCAGCATTTTACATAGAAAGCTTGAATTATTTAAAATACTTGATGATGAAACAATTACTGATATGCTTTCTAGATTCACTAAGATTATTAATGGCTTAAGAGGTTTGGGAAAGGAATTTTCTGTCCATGAACAGGTGTAGAAAATCCTTAGAAGCTTAATTGTGGAATGGAAGTAAAAGTCCACATCAATATAAGATTCTAAAGACCTCAACAAATACTCAATAGAGGATCTAATGGGCAATCTACTAGCTCATGAAGTTCAAATGAGAGAATGGAAAGATAAGGAAGGAAGAGCTAAAAAGAAAACAAAAACGAAGAAAGAACTAGCCTTCCCATCAACTCAGGAACTTCAAAGCTCAGATGATGATGAAGTTGCACTATTGGCTAGAAAATTCAAAAAATGGATGAAGAAAAAGAACCAAGCTAGCACATCAAAAAGTAATGCTCCAATATGCTTTAAATGCAAGAAGCAGGGATATATACAACTTGATTGTCCATTGCAACTAGAAGAAGAAAAAGAAATGAAGAAGAAGAAGAAGAGCTACAAAAAGAAAATGGCATTGAAGGCTACTTGGGATGACAGTAGTTCTTCTAGTAGCTCATCTAGTTCAAATGAAGAGGTACCAGTAAACGTATGCTATACAGCACAAGAGGTATGTTCTACTTCATCTCAAAGTGATTCTGATGTAGACAATGATAATCTAGATGTAAATATTCTTTTATCTACTGTTGACAATTTATATGTTAAATGCAAAAATTATAAAAAGAAAATTAAGCATTTAACTGCATGTTTAGAAGAATCATATACTGAACTTGAAAATTTGCATGTTGAAAATAGAAAATGCAATAATGATGATTTAATAAATGAAAATGAAAAGTTGAAATCTGAAATTACTGATCTGAAAAATATTATGCATAAGTTTACTAATAGACAGAAAGGATTAGATCAAATCATTGGTTCTCAAAGATACAGTTCAAGTAGACTTGGCTTAAGGTATGCTACTCCACAGGAAATACCCTACTGTAGTGGTGTTATCTGATCTTAAAGAGATGGTATAACAATGTTTGTCATCAAAAGAAAATCTAGATCAATGTGGCTACCAAAAGGTAATAAATTAAATATTGTTAGGACTAACACTTATGGACCCAAGAAAGTATGGGTACCAAAATCTATTTCTATTTGAATTGCAGGATTACATTATTTAGGGGAAGCAGCTAATTTACAGTGAAAAATTATTATCTACAAATGATCAAAATCTAAAGATCAATGGAATGATCAATTAGAAAAGGCTGGAAAATTTGAAAATTAGTTATGAGAGCAACTATTTGGTATTACAAGAGGCATCATAAATTAGTAGAAAGTGCTCACATAGATTAAGTGGAAATCGTGCCTAAAATATTGATACTCAAGGAGAGCAAAATTTGCAACAGTTAGAAACAAGTATTGTTAGAAAAAGAAGAATCTCTTGAGGAGAGATTTTAAGAAGCTAAATAGTTGGTAATCAGAAGGTAATCAGTAAAGGATCAATTATGATGTTCTGAAATTAACAAATGGTATCAAAAGTAGCATCAATGATTGAATCATGTTCATTAAAGGAAACAAGGCTTGCTAGTAGCTAGATTACAGTCTTCAAATTATCTTCTGCAAATTGAAAGAACCTCTTGAAATAAAGATCTAAGAGAAGATAAATGGATTGGAATCAGAAGCTAAATGATTGAGAATTATTTATGATGTTTTTTACTAACAATTGGTACCTAGTTTAGTTGGTATCATATATGTCATTTTGCAAAATAGGTGCAACAAATCTATCTGCAAGGAAAAGCATATAAGTAGGGGGAGAACCTACTATATGAAGGGAATTCAAAATGCTGCTTCAGTGCAAAAAGAAAGTATATAAAAAGGGCATGCATATAGGGGGAGAGCCTATAGTTTGCTATTAAAAATCAAAAAACCTCCATATAGATAGGGGGAGAGCTTGTGGCAGCAACTAAAAATATTAACTGCATATTTATAAATTGCTACATTACCTATTAACATTTCACTATTTTTTAGTCTTTATAGATGATGCAGTAAATAAACGAGACAAAGGAAGAAATACCACAAACTAGGAGAGCAATTATTGACTTCTCAAATATTAATATATCAACAACTAGTATCAGACAAGGATTGCGGAAATTGACACTTTAATTGATACTATGCTTGAATAAGAAAGAAGAAAAGTAGTACAACATTAAAGAGAAAGAAGAAATTAGACTGCAATGATGAAAATGTCTCAACTATTGATATCAGCACACCAACAGTCAGCATTTGATGGAAAATCAAAATTGGTATTCGAAGATATTGATGCAATTAATTCTTTCAACATTTGATATCAAATAGGATTATGGAAATCAAAAAATTGTTATTAGATATTACATCTTGACAAAAAGGAGAGAAATATGGTAGTTAATTCAGCAAAAGAAAATTGTGGAACTCCTTTTATCTAATGACAAAAAGAGGGAGAAGAATATGGAAATTACAGTATTGAAATTCTCAACACATAGACAAGGGGAGAAATTAATTCCATTTTATTGTATTCACTGTAAATCTTTGCTTTGCTTAGTTTCTATGTGACTAAATGTATAGAAACAATCTAGGGAGTGAAATACATGTAATTTAATGTAAAGGATTTTGTCATTATCAAAAAGGGGGAGATTGTTAGGACCCTAGTATTTTGATAATGCAAAAACCTATGTGAGGAAACAAATTATATTTCACAGATATGACAGCTCAGCAAAAGATCAGAAGGTAGATAAACAGATACAGGTAGTTTGAAAATTGCTACTATAGAGCTATAGGAAAATCGGACAGTTACCAGGTTTAAGTATCTAGAAGAAAGTTAATCTTCGGTGAGTTACAGGCTTAAGTATCCGAAGAGTCAATTTTAAGTAGCAGAAACACCGTCGAACAATTAGAAGAATAACTATTTGAAAATACAAGGCCTTCGAAGAGTTTGAAAGATAGCTGGTTGAATGATCGGAGAGTTAAGGAGTTAACTATCTGGAAGTTTAAGGAAATCAAAAATTTAGGAAAGCTAACTATTTGAAACTTAAGTCATTCAATTTCTCGCGTGTAGAAATCCAGATAGAAGCTTAAAAAGGAATTTCAGAGAGTTAGAAAGCAACTATCCGAAAAATAAGAAGTTTCAAAAGGTTACAGATTTAACTATCCGAAACTTAAGTCACTCTATTATGCACGTACAGAATTAAGAAGATAGTAGTTGGAAGCTTAAAAGAAAAATCAGAGAGTTACTATAGCTAACTATTCGAAAGTTAAGAACTTTTCGGTGAGTTAAAGTTACAAGTATCCAAACTCATGACACCTCACGTATACAACTTAAAACCTCATGTGATAAAAGGACTTAAGTGGATTTTTAGTGAATTACAAACATCCTTTAGAAAGTTACACAGATAACTATCTGAAAGTTTGAGAAAATCAGAAAGTTATCTTGAAACACCTTTCCAAATGGTAACTTACCATATTTAGACCTGCAAACTCAGCAAGTATAGTAGAATAATCAGTTGAAGAGAAAATATGATTGTTGGATTTTCAAGTATTTATACAAACAAATCATTCAATATTTCGTAGAGCCATGAAGTGAGATTACACAGACAAACACATGCAAAGATACAGTATACATTGCATATCAACTACTATTACAAGAGAAAGCTTAATTCAGATTAACTACTACAAGGAATTGATTGAAAGTTGGATTTACAAGAAGATTCTTAAAGCTCTCCAAGTGCTGAAAGTCTGATTCAAGAAGGATCATTTGGTTCGTGGCTTCAACCTTAAAGCTTCATTCAAGTTGTTGGTTTGAGTTTTGACCTGAAAACTCAAGAGGTTGGTTTTCTAAAGTTTATACCTAAAAACTTTTGAGTGTTGGTTTTCTGAAGTTTATACCTGAAAACTTCTATGTGTTGGTTAGAGCTACGACCTGAAAGCTCAAGGGGTTGGTTCTTGCTTCGACCTAAAAGCAAGTACTTGTAAGTGTTGAGACACTTGTGAAGCTCAAGTGATCCATGGGGGTAGACTAGCCGAGTTGGTGAACCACCTAAAATTCCCTTGTATTTCTTATTTATATTTCCGTTGTGCATGTTTAATCTTCTATTTAACACTTGTGAAAACTGATTAATCAATTTAGATACTAAAGTTAGAAAAAGTTTTAAAGTTCACTTAGATCACAATTCACCCCCCTCTGGTGTGCCTTTTGATCCTAGTAAGGATTATTCTACAAATTTCTATAGAATCTGATAAAATTTTTTGTGAATTTTGCTACAACCTTCTGAAAGTTCATTGTAACTATTTGAAAATTATCTAAAACCTTTCAATAGCTGAACCTATAAAAATTTTTTTTAACAATTGTAACTATTTAAATATTATATTTAAGATCATATATAAGATACTATAATACTTTACCGTTAATACAAATTTGAGACATCTTATCTTATGTTTTTACTAAATTTTATGAGTTTAATAGTTTTACAATTGTAAAGGGAAATCAGAATGCTTAATTGAAACTCAGAAATTCGTCTGAAATCCTAAAAAGTTGAATTGTTGATTTTAGATTGAATGAAATGCATATGATCAAGGATACATTTAATTTGATTGATTAAACTTGTAGAATGATTTATGTGTAAATTATATTAAACTACAGTAAAAAGTATGAGCTTATTGATATGGATTTATATTTCTTAGTAGTTGTAGAAGCAAGATTATATGAGATTTGTGCTTTATTGAATCTATATTAATGAAATACATATATATTGTGTTGAAAACAAAAAATGAGGAAAAAGTGAAAAACTTTGACAGTTTATTGATTTGTTTAATCACAAGCCTTTTATACTTGAGTATATAGCTATGTAAGAATTGTTGACCTAAGAAATGACTTTTTAAATCTGGCAACCTAAGGTCCTAATCAGATCTAGGATTGTTGATTGAAAGCTCAATACATGGGTACATTAGAAAGCTCTTGTATGATTCAAGCTTTTCAAGTTAACTTTTAAAGTAAAAATATGCATATACTATTCTAAAAAGATGAAAGTGTTTCATTAAAAGTACAGATATCTTTGAATCGAGTATGGTTTCTAACTTTATGACTATTATCATGTCTTTATTCTTCTTGTTTTAATCATATTAAGTTGATTTGTGTTTTGATTCATATGTAGTTGAAATTTATTTTGGAAATTATATTGGAAAATGCAAGATAACAAATGTTTGAAAAAAGATTGATAGTATATTACCACCTATTTTATGCAAGTATATTTTGTATGTAATTTAAGTATTTTTGAAATATATTTGTAGGAGGGGGAGGAAGAACAATGTTAAATTAGATTACTAGTTTGTAGATAATATCTTAATATTAATCTAATTTTAGTATTCAAAGGATACAAGATGAATAGATATTTTAAAAAAAATAAAAGATACAAATTTATGAAGAAAAGAAATAGTTCTAGCACTTTAAAAAGACCAATTAACTAAATCATATTAGTTTGCTAAGGGACTAGCAAAAAGTAGGTATGGAGGAAGTGTTTAGAATGAAAAAGTGTATAATATTTATGGTTGATGAATGGTTAATTGTAGAATATTTAGCTTATCATATGAGAATTAAGCCATTATATTATAAATATACGATTACATGTCTTAAAGAATATGCATACTTTCAAAGAATTAGCGTTAATTAAATATCATTTATGAAAGATTGAATGCCTAGTATGTGTGGTTTTATAGAAGTTTACGAGTACTCGTATGTTATTCATGTAAGTTTACGAAACCTCATAAAGTTAGGAATTATTTCACACATCAACTTTTGAATGACAAAGAATTACTTCTTTTACATAATAAATGTTAAATATTATAAAAATATTTATTTTATTAAACTACAGAGCTGAATGAGTTCATTGAGTTACACTTAACTCAATGAGGTAAGTCTGTTGAGTTACAACTAAGTCAATGAAGTAAGTTTGTTGAGTTACACTAATTCCATAGACTAGTTGTTTTCTAATATTTAATTATGAGTAGTTACAATAAAAGAAAATTCGAAGGAAACCACGATTGCACGTATCACGTAGGATTTAAATCGTAGAATGAAGAAGAAATCATTATTGTTTAGTTGAAGGAAGAAAATCCAACCGATCATTTAGGTGGAAGTAGTTACTATTGAAAGAAATATAAAAAGAAAAGAGAAAGAACAAAGAACAAAGGGAGAGAACCATGTTAACTATAGTAAGCGTTGATCATTTCCTAAAGTTTCACCAAAACCACACCACCAATCACCAACCATCAAAGGTCTATGAGGAAATTTTTTAGATGTTAGGTCAATTTTAAGCCAAATACAGTGACTGACAACTACTATGAAAAGTGATCACATTGTAGGAAGGAAAGTCATTTTCACCAAGCACTGAATCATCTCTTAGGAGATAATAAAACTTCTAGTCTTAGTTTCAGGTTGATGCTATGATATTGAAAAGGAGATCAACTTACAAGTCTCGATTCGTGATTCTATAGAGAGAGGGACGTGTGACAATAAGTGATTAAGCTTTCAATGGTGTAATTATGTCGCTTGTAGTAACAATAGTTTTTACTATCAATAGAGAATTTTATAGTTCACCTTTTGTTTATCTTCAAGAACATATTAAAACAAAAACAACTAAAGACTTATTATATGTTTTTATATTTATCAAATCAGTGTTGTATCATTTGTTTTATATTGTCGGTAATGTTAGTATTATCGGTATTGTTGAATGTTTTATGTTTATTTCATTCTAGAAAATAGAAAATCATCTTACTTATTACTGAAACTAGTTCATATGTAATTCTGAAATCCTAATTAATATGGTTACTGTTTGAAATATTTGAATGTTAGTGTTTATTAATGATAAATACTGTATTAACTAACATTAAAAGCTTAATTGATGTTATTTATATTCTATGGAAGCATCCAATAGATGGCTAAATTTCTCTATGAATAGAAAATTTAATTGGAAGTTACTAGTGAGGCTTGTGAAATTTACTTAAGTTCACAAGGATAGTTTATTGAGTTAACTATAACTCCACGAACTAAGTTTGTTGAGTTAGCAGTAAATCAACAAAGTGCATAATTTAACACATAAAAATCTCTAACTATAAAAATCAAAATAGTACGAAATTTTTACTTAGTCTCTATGGGATCAACCTATAGTTGCACATTTATGCAATAGACACTATGCACTTGTAGTTAAAAACAAATTGGATTTAATATCTAATTTGTGAAAATTATTTGTTTAGTTCTAAAAGAAATTATAACATATATTTAAGCAAAAAAAATTCACCAAACAATAATGTATTCAAAGTTTTGCAAAGGACATGCCAAAGATAGAGGAAGAGGTAGAGGAAAATAGATAGATGAAAATGAAGTTTCATGTTCATGGTTTAAGAAAAACTTTAGGTTGATAGAAGATTAGCAAAAATTTATAGTGAATATTTCTTTTAAGAAGAAATATTTGATAAAGTTTGTTTAGAACTAAAACATACTATTGAGAGTATACAATTTATGAGAATTAGAAGTAAATTTGATAGAGAATATTGTATGAAATGTGTTGAGATAGCATTTCTAGAACAATATGCACAATATTTGGAAAAAGTAATAGGTTTATCGAGTAGAATTTCTTAAACACCAATAAATGGAACATGACTTAAATCATTTGAGGAAGAATATGAATATGATATACCTACTCCATTATTTTCACAGGAAAAATAAACAGATATTATTGTTGATCAAGAAAAAGTTGAAAGACTTCGAAAAGCAATAGCAATAGAGAGTGCTTTAGAAGAATTAAAATAGAAAACTTTTGTGAAACAAATATATAAGAAAACAGCAATAATAAGAAGAAGAATGGATGACTTGTTATAAAAGAAAAAGAGTTAGAAAAATGAAGCAAAAGGAAATTATTTCTAAGGAAATAACTTTATTGGAAAAAAAAAAGCTAGATGAGGATTTAATTCCAAATAAAATGTACATCTAGGCATTGTACCTTACAATACATTTAAGAAGTTGATCAATTCAGAGCATATTGAAACTTATAGTGATAATGAAACTTTATTATCATTTTCTAGAAAACTTGAAAAGAAACAAAAGCATCAAACTAGTTCTAGTTTTTCTATAGAATTAAGCCTTGATGATAAGGAAACTAAAAAATTAGAGCATCAGGCAAACAATATTGATTAAGTTATTGTAGAAGTGCTTGAAAATATTGAGGTAATAACTAGTTCAAAGGCTAGATTGTCTAGGGTAGAAGCTATTGAAAAAAATAAGACTCCAAAAGAGTTTAATATTAATCAGCCTATTTCAAAATCTATAGATATAGAGTCTAAGAATTCACAGCATGAAGACATGAAAATATCTATTGAAGAAAATGAAAATATATAGACAGATACAAGTGCTATTGAATTTGTGAAAAATTTAACTCTGAACAATCTATAGAGATTAAATTAATGGATGTTGAAGATATTGATAATGTTCCTTACAGTGTTGAAGCTAAAGAATCAAGTTTACTTAAGCAACTTCAAGGAAATATTTTAACAAAGAAACAACATGACATTCATTTTAGAGAAGAGATTCCTAAAGAAGAATTATATTCAGAATCAATGCTTCAAGTATTACCTTCTGAATATAGGATACTAATTATTCAAGGTAATTTGATTTATTTTAGATCTGATGAAGCAATGCAGAAATACAATACCTTGATTACATGTCAAGTTTTGCATGCTAGACCTATTAAATTCAAAAATTTAATAGACATTAGAGATCTATTTGAGTTTCAAGGCCTAATGCAATTCTTACCGGTTGAAACAAAATAGAAACAATATAAAGAGTTTATTGCAGCTTTTTTCAGTAATCTAGTATAGAATGACAATCTTTTGAAGACTCAAATAAATCAACATGAGTTTACTTTATCTCCTAAGTTGATTTTTGAAGTTTTAGGATTAAGGAATGAATGTGTTGTTGTTACAAACAAATTTGACATAGTTAGACAACTAGAATGAGACATTCAGTCTTTATCACAGATTTTAGATGTATATTCAGAAATGAGATTAATGGAAAATCTAAATGCAGAAGCTAGGTTCATTGCAAACATTTTGCATGCAAATTTATTTCAGAGAGTTGGACACAATCTAAAAGTAAGCAGAAGTTGTTTATATGTAACTTATGGCATACTTAATAGAATACAAATAAATTAGTTTAATGCTTTCACTTATTAACTACAGCATATGAGTTCAAAGTTATTTTATGGTGATACTATATGTTGAATCATTACAAGCCAAGTGAATTTATATGATTAGCCTTTTGAAGTGAAAGACATGAGAGCATTTAGTATTAAGGATTTGCAAAAGTGCCAACAACAGCAACAACCACCTCAACAATAGCAAAATTATTCAAATCAAATACAACAGCAACCCGAGCTACCTCTTGACTTAGATGTAGTGTTGAATGACATCAGAAATGATATTAAGCATCTAGGAGATAAGATTTGTAATGCCATAGGTAATATTATTAGGAGGAATAGATAAATGTAATGTCATTTGTTTGTTTACTTTGTTCTAAATATAAAATGTAATATTTGTATTTATTAATTGAATGTTTATTAATTTAATATGGTTTTGACACACATTTACTATAAATGTGTGTCAAGTTTTATCAAGGTTTATAAAGAATTACATTGTAAATTCATGTCTCCCATTTTAATACTTTGTAATCATCTTTTTGATTAATGACAAAAAGGGGGAGATGATTATGATTTTCAAATTTTTGATTAAGGGGGAGATAATGTTGTTAATATGTTAATTTGAAATTTTTTTAAAGTTTTTATTTTTGAGAGATTAGTTTTATAAAAATATATGCAAACAACAGAAATAAGCTTAAGTGAACTTAAGTCAACAAACTTGTTTGTTGAAATTAAAACTTAACCCAATGGGGGTGCTTCATTGCCTTAAACATATTTCATAATTGATTTAATATGGTTTTATCATCATCAAAAAGGGGGAGATTGTTAAGTATTATGTTTTGATGATGTGTACAAAATGTAAGTAATCATATTTAATCAATTACTATTATTTGTGAAGATAAATTAAGTGAAAAAACCTTTGAAAACCTATGTGAGAAGCATATATATTTCATAGGTTGGAAAATGAATAGATAGAAGAAAGAACAATTGGAAGGTTTCATAGTTGATCGGACAGTTTCAAAATTAATTGGAAGGTTCCAAGAGAAATAGTCTAAAGGGAAAGGATATTCGAAAGGTTTAAGTTAAACCATTTGGAAGCTCAAGTTAAACTATTTAAATTTCAAATTACAAAATAGCTAGAAGATGGAAAAGTTTTTTAGATAGTTACAAGATAACTATTGGAGTTTTTTAGATAGTTACAGAATAACTATTAGAGTTCTTGGAGGATTTCAAGAAAATTATCTAAAACTAAGAAGGTTCACATGCAGAACTTAAAGAATCACGTGACAAGCATAAAAGGATAACTATTTGAGTTTTTTCGATAGTTAGAAGATAACTATTCAAGTTTTTCGAATAGTTATAGAATAACTGTTCGAGTTTTTAGAGGGTTTCAAGTAAACCATCCAAAACTAAGACTCACATGTAGAACTTAAAGATTCACATGACAAGCCTAAAGGAATAACTATTTGAGATTTTTGAATAGTTTCTAATAATTGTTTGAGCTTTTAGGATAGTTTCAAGATAGCTGGTTAGATTTTTGGAAGGTTTCAAGAATACAATATATTTGAATTATATTGAATGGTAACTTACTATATTTGGGACTGTCAAAAATCAAAGTACAATAGAATAAATCCATTAAAGAGAAAATATGATCATTGGATTTACAAGTATAAATACAACTAGATTATTCAAACATTAAGTAGAGCTAAAAAGTGAGATCAAATATACAATCACAATCAAAGATAGAATAGATATTGTAGATCATCTACCATATAGAAGAAAGCGTACTTTAGATCATATACAATAGAGAGCAAGTTGAAAACTACTAAAAGTCTGATCTAAGAAAGATCATTTAGTTTGTGGCTTCAACCTGAAAGCTACACTCAAGTTGTTGGTTTAAGTTTCGACCTAAAAATTCAAGAGGTTGGTTTACTGAAGTTTTGACCTGAAAGCTTTTGAGTGATTGGTTAGAGCTATGACTAGAAAGCTCCAAGTGAATAGTTGGTTCTTGCTTTGACTTAAAAGTAAGTGTATGTAAGTATTGAAGTACTTTGTGAAGCCCAAGTGAACCTTGAGGGTGAACTAGCCAAGTTAATGAACCACCTAAAAATTTCCTTGTGTTTTTATTTATTTATTCCACTATGCATGTTTAATTATCTATTTAATACCTATGCATACTAAACATTCAAATAAGTTAGAAAAAGCTTAAAAGTATATGTAAATCACCATTCACCCCTCCTTTGGTGCTATTTGGTCCTAACAATTGATATCAAAGTAGGTTGATCTCATATTATAGATTTAACCATCTAAGATCATGACTTTTCTTTTAGTAGAGGGACAGAATATCATCATCCACCCTTATTTAATGGTAATAACTATAGTTACTGGAAAAATAGGATGGAATGTTTCTTTAGGAGCTTTGATGTGAGTCTTTGGAAAGTGGTGGTTCGAGGAACACCACTTCTAGCCAGTCATGAAGATGATTGGTCTAAGGAGGATGAGAAAATCATCTAGATGGATGCTCGTGGCCTGAATATTATTTATTGTGCACTTTCTATTGAACAATTGTTTAGAATGCATGATATTAATGGTTAATTGCATAATATTTAGCTTATCATATTAGAATTAAGCTATTATGTTATAATTGCATGATTGCATGCCTTAATTAAAGAATATGCATAATTTCATAGAATTAACGTTAATTAAATATCATTTCTGAAAGATTGAAAACCTATATTACATGTGGTTTATAGTGTTAAACATGATATGTTTTATTTTCACATATTTATATCATGTACAGGTGCATAGTAGCAATTCATTGAGTTACAAGTTTAAAGGTAATTATCATGTACCAATTCACAATGTTTTGTTGATAAGTTTATGAAACCTTGCAAAGTTAGGAATTATTGCACACATCAACTATTAAATGATAAAGAATTACTTCTTTTACATATTAAATGAAATGTTATAAAAATATTTGTTTTATTAAACTACAAAGCTTAACTCAACGAGGTAAGTCTGTTGAGTTATAGTTAAGTCAACGAAGTAAGTCTGTTGAGTTACACTAACTCCATGGATCAGTTATTTTCTAATATTCATATGTGAGTAGTTGCAAAAACAAGAAATTTAAAGGAAAACCATAATAGCACATATTACACAATATTTAAATCATGAAATGAAGAAGAAATCACCATCGTTGATATAAATGAAGGAGATTTAACTAATCATTTAGGCAAAAGTAGTTATTACTGAAAGAAATATAAATAGAAAAGAGAAAGAACATTGAAAAGAGTGGAGAACCACGCTAACTACAGTAAGTATCAATAGTTCTCTAAAGCTCCACAACACCACTAAATACCATCACTAATCATTAAAGGTCTGTGAGGACACTTTCTAGATGTCGAGTAGATTTCAAGCCAAACATGGTGATTGACAACCATTGTGAGGAGTATTACATCATAGGAAAGGAAGCCATTTTCACCAAGCACTGAATCATCTCTCAAGAGATAGTAAAGCTTTTAGCCTTGATTTCGAGTTGATACCAATATACCAACTTACAAGTCTTGATTTGCAATTCTATATGGAGAGGGACATTTGACAGTAAGTGATTAAGTTTTTAGTAGTGTAATTATGTTGCATGTAGTGACAGAAGTTTTGCTATCAATAGAGAATTTTACATTTCACATTTCGTTCATCTTCAAGAACAAATCATAACAAAACAAACCAAAAACTCATTATATGTTTTTATATTTATCAAATTAGTATTGTATCATTTGTTTAGTATTGTCAGTATTATTGAATGTTTTATGCTTATTTCATTCTAGAAAATAGAAAATCATTTTATTGATTACTGAAACTAGTTCTTACATAATTCTAAAATCTTGATTAATATGGTTATTGTTTGAAATATTTGAATGTTAATATTTATTAATGATAAATACTGTATAAACTAATATTAAAAACTTAATGGATGTTTACATTATGTGGAACTACCCAATGGATGGTCGAATTCCTCTATGAATAGCAAATTTAATTGAAAGTTACTAGTGAGGCTTGTGGAGTTAACTTAAGTCCATGGGGGTAGTCCATTGAGTTAACTGTAACTCAATGAACTAAGTTCGTTGAGTTAGTAGTAAGTCAACGGAATGCGTAATTCAACATATATAAACCTGTGACTATAAAATTAAAATAGTATAAAATTTTTAGTCAGTCTTTATGGGATTGACCTGTACTTGTACAATTATATAATAGATACTATGCACTTGCAATTAAAAATAAATTAGATTAATATCTAATTTATGAAAATTGTTTGTTTACTTTTAAAACAAATTATAAACATATAATTAAAGCAAATGAAATTCACCTAAACAAGTTTTATAACAAGATATCTGCATGTAAGTCTTTACATGAGGCTTGGAAAATCCTTCAAATCACTTATGAAGGAACCAGCCAAGTAAAAAAAAAACTAAAATTAGTATTTTACTCAGAAAGTATGAATTATTTAAAATGCTTGATGATGAATCTATCACTATTATGTTCTCTAGATTTACTAAGATTATAAATGAGTTAAGAGGTTTGGGAAAGGAGTTTTCTATCCGTAAATAGGTCTAGAAAGTTCTTAGGAGCTTAACTATGGAATGGAAGCAAAAATCTATATCAATACAAGACTCTAAAGACCTCAACAAATACTCTATAGAGGATCTGATGGGTAATCTGTTAGATCATGAAGTTCAAATGAAAGAATGGAAAGATGAGGATGGAGGTACTAAAAAGAAAATAGAAATGAAGAAAGAATTAGCCTTCCCATCAACTCAAGAACTTTAAAGTTTAGATAAAGATGAAGTTGTGCTAGAAATGCCAAAAATTAGATGAAGAAAAGAAGCCAAGCTAGCACATCAAAAAGCAAGGGTCCAATATGTTTTAAATGCAAAAAGTAAGGACATATACAACTTGATTGTCCACTGCAATTAGAAGAAGATAAGAAAGAAATGAAGAAGAAGAAAAGCTTCAAAAAGAAAATGACATTGAAAACTACTTGGGATGATAGTTGTTCATCTAGAAGCTCATCTAGCTCAAATGAAGATATACTAGTGAACGTGTGCTACATAATGCAAGAGGTATGTTCCACTTTATCTTAAAGTGATTTTGATGTAGATAATGATAATTTAGATATAAATATTCTCTTGTCTACTATTGACAACTTATATGTTAAATGCAAAATTATAAAAAGAAAATTAAGTATTTAACTACATGTTTAGAAGATACAATGTTGAACTTGAAAAGTGCATGTTGAAAACAAGAATTGCAAAAATGATGATTTGATAAATGAAAATAAAAATCTAAAATCTGAAATCTTTGACTTGAAAAATACTATGCATAAGTTTACCAATGAACAAAAGGGATTAAATCAAATCATTAGTTCACAAAGATACAATTCTATTGAGTATTTTGTTTTGATGAAATGTGATAAACGGATATAATCATATTTACTCAATTACTATTATTTGTGAACGTAAATTAAGAACATCAATTAATACAGAAAAAGTTTACTGATATAAATACTTGTCTGTAATGAATTTGAAATTATACTAAATTAAATAACTAATCATTACGTTATACTAGTTTTTCATTTAACTAAACGTTAAGTTAACGTGTGTTTTTATTGTAAAGCATGATATGTTTAAAGTTATATTTTCTGTATCATGAACAGTGCACATTTAGACAACTCGTTGAGTTAGTGAGTTATTTGTATAAAGGTCACGTGAGAACTCATTGAATTATAGGCTTAAAGGTTAAAATAGGTCATATGAGAACTCGTTAAGTTAGTGAGTAAAAGAGTAAAAGGAAGAGACGAACTCATTAAGTTAGTATTGTATATGTGGTGAAATTAAAATTTACAAATGTTATATTGTATCACGTGAGTTGCACATGTTTAACTCATTAAGTTAACATAACTACATGCGTTGAGTTGCTATATTGAATACTAAGGCAACACGTTAGGTTAACGTTATAAACTTAAAGTTATTATTGCACGTGGTAAAATTCTTATTATAAAAATATGTATTTATTACTAGTTTGTTGAGTTATCAGTAACACAATGAAGTTGGTTCGTTGAGCTAACTATAACACAACGTAGTTGATTCATTGAGTTAGCATAACACCACAGACTTAGTTCGTTGAGTTAGCTACAATACTTGTCACATGATTTCACACATGATGAACTTGTTGAGTTAGATACATTAAGTTATAAATCTACGTGTATTACTCATTTAGTTAACATTAACACAACAACTTCTTATTACATTTGATGAAAAATTTTAGATGAGAAAGTTTATTTTGTAGGAAAATTTTCAGAGATCCAAGATTGATGATTAAAGAAAATTCGAAAAGAAAATGTGGGTCAGAACGTGTGTATTTCGATGAAGGAAAAAGAGAAGATGTGAAGAGTGGAAAACTGATAGTGATTAAATGTAGAGGATATGCATAAAGTGAAAACACAATATAAAAGGCATAGAATTCTCGTTGATCAATTATCCCTACACACCAAATGAAATATCTTTTCAAGGATCAAAAACACCTCTTCAAGAAAAAGCTCTTAAATGGAAGAAATTTCAATGAAGTAGAGAAAGTCAGATTTATGTCACTAAAGATCTGAAGTATTAGAAGAAAACAAATTCGATGAAGCAAAAAAAGTCAGGTATTTGTCATTGAAGAATTGCAAAAGAAGAAGAAGAAGAAAAAAAAAATCTCAAATAGGAAGAAATGTTTTAAATTCTGCAAATTAGTTTTCTCTGTTTGTAGTTATGAAATTAATTAGATGAAACATGATATCGTTATATAATTGCATCTACAATTTCAAAGGAGAATTGAATTGTATATTGTAATTAAAACCTTGAATAAAATGATTTGATTAAAATAGTGTCTCAACTTGTTTTTATTTTTGAAGTTTTAATTATAATTGAAAATGTTGAAAAATACAATTCACCTCCCTCTTGTGTCATTCAATCCTACAATTGGTATCAGAGCAAGTTTTATCTTGCTTGTTTTTAAACAAAAATAAATATCTGAGCATAAGTTTAACTTTGTTGATTTTTGGCTCAAGTTGTTTTTGAAAGTTTTAAACTGTTTAAAATCTTATAGGTTGAAAAATCTAAGGTAAGATAGCTACCAGAAATGGTAATTTTTCTTTGTATGAAGGTCAAAATCTTAACCGTCCTTTATTTGATGAAATACATTTTGAATATTGGAAATATAGGATGACAGTCTTTCTTTAAATTATAGATCACAAGTTGTGGTTTATAATCTTTAAACCATATACTCTGCTAACTACTCCTTATAATACTTGGACAATTACTAAAAAAGAAAATGAAACTCTGAATGCTAAGGGTTTAAATATCTTATTTTGTGCATTGAGTTATGAACAGTTCAGTAAAGTGTCGGCATATAAATCTGCTTATGAGGTGTGGCATGCATTGGAAGTTTCATATGAAGGTACTTCTCAAGTTAAAGAGACTAAGATTAACATGTTAATTCATAAGTATGAACTCTTTAAGATGCATGAAGATGAAAGTATTTCTGAGATGTTTTCTAGATTCCAAGGATTTGGTAAGAAAATTCTCAGATCCCTAAGTTCTAAATGGTCTTAGAAAGTAACATCTATTGAGGAATCATGAGATTTAAATGTTCATACTATAAATGAACTTATAGGAAATTTAACTACTTATGAAATTTAATTAAATGATTCATTGAGTCACAACAAACTAAAAATGAAGAAAGAAATAGCCTTCAAAATTAATTCATATTCTGAAATATTTACTGATTCTGACAAGGATTTAATTTTACTAACTAGGAAATTCAAGAAAGCATGAAAAGCTAGGAAACAGCAAAGGAACAGAAATGATAAACCCTCAATGTCAAAGTCACTGAATGAAAAGAATTCTTCATCTAAAAAGTATGTATGTTACAACTGCAAGAAACCTGGACATCTTTCTCTAGATTGCCCTATAAGGAAAAATGGAAAGTAAAGTAGGACAAATTAGAAGAAGTTGGCTTAGAAAACTTAGAAAAAGTTTTACAAGAAAAAGGCTTTGAAGGTCACTTGGGATGACACATCTAAAGAGTCTGAATCTAAAGAATTATCATCAAAATCTTCACATTCAGAAGAAGAACAAGAGTTAGAAGATGTTGCTCATGTGTGCTTCATGGAAAATGAGTCTAAGGTAATATCTGATCTTGAAAGTCATTTAGATTTTAACTTTGATGAATTATTATGTGCTTATCATGCATTATTATAAAAACTTAAAGTTTGTAAACTGGAAAATAAGAATATTAGAAACTATTTGTCCATTTTGGAAGAAGAAAATTATTTCCTATCTACTACTTTAGAGAAGTTTAAATGTGATAATGAAAATCATGCTAGAGATTTGCATAAATTTAGATTTAATGAATGTGTCCTACATGAACAAATACAGAATATAAATGCTAAAAAATTAAAGATCGAATCTAAAAATGAAAAATTGAGAAACAATATAAATGATCTTGAGTTAGAGATTGACAGATTAAAAATGAGAGAGCTAGATTTAAATTCCACCATTGAGAAATGGAATTTAAGTCAAACTAAGTTAGACAAATTAACTAGTACCCCTGCGGTGTCATATAAATTTGGCTTAGGATTTGATTATCTTGAATATCCTGAATCTCAAGTCAACAAAGGATTTATTAGTTGCAGTTCAAGTAAATCTAAGACTAAAATTCCTTTTATCATGAAACAAGGTAATAAATATGTAGTAAGTATTTCAAGGGATGAATCATGCAGTAATAATATAAACCAATGTGATTTATCTAAATGTACTTCTAATATGACTATAAATGTTTCTAAAAATCTTGTTTATTGTTCTGGAAATTTAGTTACTAATGCTTCTAAAATTTCAAACAACTGTAGTAAATTGAAAATTCAGAAATCTGAGCATGAAATTCAAAACTCTAGTGTTAGACCAATTACTCATTTTGCATGTTATTTATCTGAAAATTCAGATGTAGAAAAAGATTTTGTATGTACTGAAAATTCAAATATAGGTACAAAATCTTGGTATGAACTTACTGAAAAATATGAGCATGACCAAAATAAATTAACATATGAGAAAAATTGGTTTGGTCTTGGTTATACTACATCTGAACATAAACAGAATGTTTATAAGAGTAATAATTCTATAAGTGAGTATGAAGCTAATGATGAATCAATAGTACTTACAATTAATAAGAATGTAAATGATAATGTTAAGCTGTTTTTAAACAAAAAGAAGAAATATACTTTTAATGAACTTGGTCCTCAAAGACATTGGGTACTAAGAAATAGTTCTTCGTAATTTGTTTTGCAGGAGGAAACAACATCAAAATGGATTTTAGATAGTGGAGCATCTAGTCACATGATTGGATAGAAAAGTATACTGAAAAATTTTACAAATACCAAGAAAGGAAGTGTAATATTTGAAAACAAAAGTAAAGATAAAATCATAGGTATGGGCAATGTTCAAATAACTCTTACTTGTGTTATTTCAAATGTACTGTAAGTAGAAAACCTAGGATTTAATTTGCTGAGTGTTATAAAATTAATTGATAATTGATACTATGTACTGTTTGAAGATAATATATGCAAAATTATTAATAAAATTATAGATGAACTTAAGTTTATTGCTAAAAGAAAAGGTTCTATATGTATTTTATCTTTACCTTCTGGTGCAATTGATTTAAATTCATGCTTGTTAGCTGAAACTAGTGATGCATGTTTGTGACATAGAAGGATTGAGCATATAAATATGAAACTGTTGCATAAATTATCTAGAAAAAATTTAATGAGAGGTTTACCAAAGATTAAATACTCAAAGGATTTCATATGTGATACATGTGAGTTAGGTAGCCTTCATAAAAACTCTTTTAAATCCAAAACTGATATATCAAGCAAGAGAGTCTTAGAACTTATACATATGGATTTATTTGGACCAACAAGAATCATGAGTCTTGGTGGTAAATGATGTGTTTGTTTTTGTGAATGACTTCTCTAGATACACTTAGGTATATTTTCTAGCAGCTAAGATAGAAGTTTTTGAAACATTTAAAATGTATTGTAATCTTGTTCAAAATGAACAAAGTATCTCTGTTCAAAAACTTAGGAGTGATCATGGTACTGAATTTGAAAATGATCAAATAGATAATTACTGTAAAGATCATGACATTGATCACAGATATTCTTTTCCAAGAGCACCTTCTCAAAATGGTGTTATTGAGAGAAAGAATTGATCACTCCAGGAAATGGCTAGAACTATGTTAAATGAACATAATTTACCTCAAAATCTTTGGACTGAAGTAGTGAATACAGCTTGTTATATTATTAATAGAAGTCACCTAAGACCTCTTGTTAATAAAACTCCTTTTAAAATTATGTTTAATAGGGTTCCAAAAATTTCCTATATGAAACCATTTGGCTATAAGTGTTTTATCCTTAACACTAAGGATAAAAGGGATAAATTTCATGCCAAAGCGGATGAAGGAATTTTATCCTTAGATTAACACTAAAGATAAAAGCTAAATCTTCAATTAGAAGTAAAGCCTATAGAGTTTATAATAAGACTTTTAGAACCATTAAAGAAACCCTTCATGTAAGCTTCAATGAAAATTCTTTTAGAAAATCTCAATCTAAAGCTAATAATGATAATATGATCAATTTCCTAAAAGAATTAGAGATCAATAGAGAGATTGAAGATTTATTTGAGAAAATTAAAAATATGAACTTAGATGATCAAACTAATGATCAAAGTGTTGTATCTTAAGATGTTGGTGAGAATATTGAGGAGAATCATAGAAATTTGCATTATTCTTCATCACATCCCATCACTCAAGTCATTGGTAATATTAATGAGGGAGTTAAAACTAAAGCTTCAGTAAATTTGAATAGTATGTGTATGTTTGTTTCTAGGGTGGAACCAAAGAATATAGAAGAAGCATTATCTGATGAAAATTGGATAGTGGCAATGCAAGATGAACTAAATCAATTCATTAGAAATGATGTTTGAGAATTAGTCTCTCTACTAGAACATCAGTCTATAATAGGTACAAAGTGGATCTTTAGAAACAAAACTAATGAGACTGGTCAAGTTATAAAAAATAAAGCTAGATTAGTTGCACAAGGGTATACATAGGAAGGACTTGATTATGATGAAACATTTGCTCCTATGGCTAGGTTAGAAAATATTAGAATATTATTGGCCTATGCTTGCTATATGGATTTTAAACTATATCAAATGGATATAAAGAGTGCATTTTTAAATGGTTTAATTAATGAGGAAGTTTACATGAAACAACCACTTCGATTTGAAGATATTAAAAATCCTAACTATGTCTATAAATTGAAGAAAACCTTATATGGTTTAAAGCAAGCACCTAGATCGTGGTATGAAAGGTTATCTACTTTTCTAATAGAACAAGGATATATCATGGGAAAAGTAGACCATACTCTATTTATCAAGAGAGATAATAAAGATCAGATTGTTGTTCAAATATATGTGGATGATATAATCTTTGGAGCAACTTCTGATAAATTGATAAAATTATTTTCTGAAGAGATGACTAGTCAGTTTGAAATGAGTATGATAGGAGAAATTTCATATTTTCTAGGACTTCAAATTAAGCAAGTGGATAAAGGAATATTTTTAAATCAGGAAAAGTATGTAGTTGAAATGCTAAAGAAATTTAATTTTAATGATACAAGAATTTGAGGAACTCCTATGAGTACTTCTTTAAGTTAGATATTGATGACATAGGAAAACCAATAGATTAAAGAAAATACAGAAGCATGATTGGTTCTTTACTTTATTTGACAGCTAGTAGACTTGATATTATGTTTGCTGTGTGTGCTTATGCTAGATTTCAATCTAATCCTAAAGAATCATACTCAATTGCTGTTAAAAGAATATTTAGATATATACAAGGAACTAAAAATTTTAGATTGTATTATTCCAAGGATAGTTCAATAGATCTTGTAGGATATACTGATGTAGATTATGCAAGATCTAAGTTTGATAGAAAAAGTACCAGTGGCACATATCAATTATTGGGAAATAATTTGGTATCATGGTTTAGTAAAAAGTAAAACTATGTAGCACTTTCAACCACTAAAGCTGAATATGTTGCTACTACATTGTGTTGCACTTAGATTCTATGGATAAGGCAAACTTTAGAAGACTTTGGATTATCTTATGATACAACTGAGATTTATTGTGATAGTAATTTTGTAATAAATCTTTCCAAAAATCCTGTATTACATTCTAGAGCAAAGCATATAAAGGTTAGACATCATTTTCTAAGAGATAACGTAATTAAAGGTAAAATTAAATTAGGATCTGTGTCTAGTGAAAATCAATTACCTGATATATTTACAAAACCTCTAGATGAAAATACATTCTGCAACATAAGATTAAATTTAGGCATTTGTAGGATATGTGGTGTGTAAAATGCTTAAACTACACAAAAGATAAATATTATTGATGATGTTGTTTACCTCATAGATATTATATACTTATTAGAAATATCTGAGTAATATCTAAACTGCTACATGAGATACTATGTATTTATGATAAAATTATTATAGTATCTTATTGATTTTACTTATCTTTCCAAGTTTAATGTTTTTTTAAAATTTTAAGTGGAAATGTTAATGAAAAACATTAAATTCTTTTGAAATCTTGAAATTTTGATTAAGTGTTTTCTTTGGGTCAATGAAAGCGAATATGATCAAGAATGAGTTTGACTTGATTGATTAAACTTGTAGAATAATTTATATATAAATCATATTAAACTACTACTCAAAAGTATAAGCTTATTGAAATTGATTCATATTTTCAATAAAATCATAGACGTAAAAATTATATGAGATTTGTGTTTTATCGTATCTGTATTAATGAAATACGTATATACTATGCTTAAAATAAAATATACTTACAAAGTGAAAATCTTTGAAAGTTTATTGATCAATTTGATCACGAGCCTCTTATACTTGAGAGATAGGTATGTAAGGATTGTTATCCTAAAAAATGATTCTTTAAATCTAACAACCTAAGGTCCTGATTAAACCTAGGATTGTTGACTAAAAGCTCATTACATGGGTACATTAGAAAGCTCTTATATGATTCAAGCTTTTCAAACTAACTTTTAAAGAAAATTATCAATATTTACTGCTTTAAAAAGATAAAAGTTGTTTCATTAATTACAAAGATCTTTGAATCGAATACAGTTTCTACCAACCAATATGTCTACTGATTTGTTGAATCTAAATTAGTACTTTTGAAAGTGTTTATTTGAGATACATTCCTTTATTCTGCTTTAGTTAATCAAATTAAGTTCAAAGTTATGTTTTGATTCATATATGGTTGGAGTTGATTCTAGAAATCATTCTTGATGAATTCAAGATAATGGAAGTGTTTGAAAGGAAAATTTAAAGTACAGTTATAAGTAACACCTATTTTATACAACTATATTTTGTATGTTATTGAATATATTTGAAGTATATTTGTAGGGGGAGGAAGTACGATGTCGAAAACAGATTAATATCATTCAAAATATAGATCTTAGTTAATCTGAGTTTAGTCCTCTTAAGATCTTGATGAAACAATTTAATAGACAAACAAACTATTTTAGGTTCATAAAAAGAATATGAGAATAGTTTACAATGTTCTCAAAATAATGGTTAGTTAAGTTACTTCTAGCTTGTATGTTGTTTTCGAAAGCTTTCAGTTGAAAACATCCAAATTTTTGTTAAGTATACTAATTAGATGTTATGTTATGTAAGGTAACGTGTAAAACTACCTCTAGACTGCATTTTACTCGTTAGGTTAGGTAACTAAACGAGTTATGCTTAAATGTTTTGGGTATCTTCATTAAATAAAATTTATTTAATATTCATTTAAAACACAAACCCGACTAATAGAATCGTTAAGTTATTCTACAAAAACCCTATTTAAACACTTATTACATGAGAACTTAGGTTATCTTGTAAACATCTTTTTGAAAATCTTTCCCACTTGTTCTTGTTACAACCTATGACGATGGTTTCCAAGTTCAACAAAGGGCATGATAGAGGAAAAGGAAGAGGCAGAGGAAGTGCAAAAGGCAAAGAAATAGATATAGATGATGTTTCACAAGTGTGGTTTAAGAAAATTTTGCAAGTTGACAAAAGGTTAGCTCAAATATATAGTGACTATTTCTTTTCTAAAGAAATACTAGATAAAGTTAGATAAGAACTTCAAAATACAACTGCTAGTATACAATATATGGGAATAAGAAGTAAATATGATAGAGAATATCATATGAAATGTGCAGGGATAGTATTTTTGGAACAATATGCTAAATATTTAGAAAAAGGAGTAGGTTCATCTAATAGAATTCCTCAAACACCTATCAATGGAACAAGACTAAAATCATTTGAGGAAGAACATGAATCTACTATATCTACACCTTTATATTCAAAAGAGAAATAGACAAATATTATTGTTGATCAGAGAAAAGTTGATAGTTTTCAAAAGGCAATAGCTATAGAAAGTACCTTTGAATAATTAAAACAGAAAACTTTTATGGCACAGATTTAAAAGAAAACAACAATAGCAGAAGAACAGCTGACTTATTACATAAGAAGATGAGTCAGAAAAATTGTTTCTAAGGAAACAAATGTTGTTGGAAAAGAAAAATCAGATGAGGATTTAATTCCAAAGGGCAATGTATTCTAGACATTGTGCCTTTCAATGCATCTGATAAGCTCATTAGTTCTGAACACATTGAAACTGATGATGATGAGACTTTATTCACTTTTTCTAGAAAACTTGAAAAGAAATCAAAGCAACAAATTAGTTCAAGTTTTTCTATAGTTTCAAGCCCTGATGATAAGGAAATTGAACAATCAGAGCATCAGGCAACTGATATTGAACAAGTTATTGTAGTTGAACTAGAAAATATTGAGGCAGTAACAAGTTCAAAGGTTGGATTGTCTGGAGTGGTAGCTATTGGAAAAGATAAGACTCCAGAAGAGCTTCATGTTAATCAGCCTATTTCAAAATCTATAGAATCTGAGATTGAGAATTCATAGCATATAGAAATGGAAATATCTATTGCAAAAACTAAAGAATTATAGACAGATACATAGGCTGTTGAATTTGTGAAAAATTTGAACTTTGAACACTCTATAGAAACTAAACAAATCGATGTAACGAATATTGAAAATGTTCCTTACTCTATTGAAACTGAAAAATCAATCTTACCTAAGCAACTTCAAGAAAATATTTTGACAGAGGAACACAATGACATTCATTTTGAAGAAGACATTCTTAAAGATGAATTAAATTCTGAATCAAGGCTTCAGGTATCACCTTCTTTGTATAGAATATTACAAATTCAAGGAAATTTAATTTATTTTAGATCTGAGGAAGCATTACAGAAATACAATGTTTGATTTCATGTCAGATTCTACATGTTCGCCCAATAAAGTTTAGAAATTAATGAAAATAAGATATTTATTTGAGTTTCAAGGCTTAATACAATTCTTGCTAGTTGGAACAAAATGGAAGAAATATAAGGAACTTATTGCAGCTTTTTATAGAAATCTGGTCAAGAATAACAATATATTGACAACTCAAATACATCAACAAGAGTTCACCTTATCTCTTGAATTAATTTTTGAAGTTTTGGGATTAAAGAATGAAGGTGTTGTTGTTACTAACAGATTTGACATGGTTAAACAGCTGAAATGAGACATTTAGTCTTTATCAAAGATTCCAGATGTATATTCAGAAATGAGATTAATGGAAAATTTGAATGTAGAGGCAAGGTTTATTGCAAATATTTTGCATACAAATTTATTTTGGAGAGTCGGACATAATCTGGAAGTCAGTAGAAGTTGTTTATATGCAACTTATGGCCTCCTGAACAGAATTCAAATTAATTGGTTTGATGTTTTCATTTCTCAACTACAGCATATGAGTTCAAAGTTATTTTTTGATGATTCTATATGTAGACTTCATACAAACCAATTAACTTTATCCAACTGGCCCTCTAAAACTAAAGGCATGAGAGCTTTCAGTATTAAAGATTTGCAAAAATATCAGTCAATGCATCAACAACAGCAACAACAACCTAACATTACAGAACACCAACCACAATAGCAAAACTATTTAGATCAAGTACAACAGCAACATGATCTACCTCCTAACTTAAATGAACGACATTAGAAATGATTTTAGGCATCTAGAAGATAAAATTTGTATTGTTATTACTGATATCATTAGGAAGAATAGATAAATGTATTGTCATTTGTTTGTTTGCTTATTTCTAAATACAAAATGTAATGTTTGTATTTATTGTTTGATTATTTGAATAATACATTTTATTGTAAATGATTTCATTCTTATTAATGTTTACAGAAAGTTTGGCTGTAAATGTGTCTCTCAAATTTTTATTCTGTGTACTCATCTTTTTTATTAATGACAAAAAAGGGGGAGAAGATTATGAGTTTAATGCATATATTAAAAGGAGAGATGATTCTATGGTTATTAAAATTTTTCTGGAAGTTTTACTTCTGAGAGGTGAATTTTACACACACAATAAAAATTAGCTTAAGTGAACTTAAGTCAACAAAATTGTTTGTTGAATTAAAACTTAACCCAATGGAGGTGATTTATTGAGTTAAACATATTTCATAATTGATTTAATATGATTTTTGTCATCATCAAAAAGGAGGAGATTGTTGAGTATTTTGTTTTGATGATATGTGATAAACAGATATAATCATATTTACTCAATTACTATTATTTTTGAACGTAAATTAAGAACATCAATTAATATAGAAAAAGTTTACTGATATAAATATGTGTCTGTAATGGATCTGAAATTATACTAAGTTAAATAACTAGTTGTTACGTTATACTAATTTTTCATTTAACTAAACATTAAGTTAATGTGTGTTTTTATTGTAAAGCATGATATGTTTAAAGTTATATTTTCTGTATCATGAATAGTGAACATTTAGATAACTTGTTGAGTTAGTGAGTTATTTGTATAAAAGTCACGTAAGAACTCGTTGAGTTATAGGCTTAAAGGTTAAAATAGGTCACGTGAGAGCTCGTTAAGTTAGTGAGTAAAAGAGCAAAAGGAAGAGACGAACTCGTTAAGTTAGTATTGTACACGTGGTGAAATTAAAATTTTCGAATGTTATATTATATCACGTGAGTTGCACATGTTTAATTCGTTAAGTTAACATAATTGCACGCGTTGAGTTGCTATATTGAATACTAAGGCAATGTGTTAGGTTAGCATTATAAACTTAAAGTTATTATTGCACATGGTAAAATTTTTATTATAAAAACATTTGTTTATTACTGGTTCGTTGAGTTATTAGTAACACAACGAAACTGGTTCATTGAGTTAACTGTAACACCATGGACTTAGTTCATTGAGTTTAGCTACAATACTTGTTACGTGATTTGGCACATGATGAACTCGTTGAGTTAGATACTTTAAATTATAAATCTATGTGTATTACTCATTTAGTTAACATTAATACAACTTCTTATTACATTTGATGAAAAATTTTAGACGAGAAAGTTTATTTTGTAGGAAAATTTTTAGAGATCCAAAATTGATGATTAAAGAAAATTCAAAAAGAAAACGTAGGTTAGAATATTTCTATTTCGATGAAGGAAAAAGAGAAGACGTGAAGAATGGAAAACTGATAGTGATTAAACTTGGAGGATATGCATAAAGTGAAAATATAGTATAAAAGGTATAGAATTCTTGTTGATCAATTATCCCTGCACACCAAATGAAATATCTTTTCAAGGATCAAAAACATCTCTTCAAGGAAAAGTTCTCAGATAGAAGAAAATTCAGTAAAGCAGAGAAAGTCAAATTTATGTCACTAAAGATTTGAAGTATTAAAAGAAAACAAATTTGGTGAAGTAGAGAAAGTCAGGTATTTGTCACTGAAGAATTGTTGAAGAAGAAGAAGAAGAAGAAGAAGAAGAAGAAGAAGAAAAATCTCAAATAGGGAGAAATGTTTTAAATTTCGCAAATTAGTTTTCTCTATTTGTAGTTATGAAATTGATTAGATGAAACATGGTATCATTATATAATTGCATCTACAATTTTAATGGAGAATTGAATTGTATATTGTAATTGAAACCTTGAATAAAATGATTTGATTAAAACAATATCTCAACTTGTTTTTATTTTTGAAGTTTTAATTATAATCGAAAATGTTGAAAAAGACAATTCACCCCCCTCTTGTCATTCGATCCTACAAATTCAAGTAGATTCAGCCTAAGGTATGCTACTCTATAGGAAATACCTTAATGTGGTAGTATGATCCGATCCTATAGAGATGGTATTATTGTATTTGCCATTAAAAGAAGATCTAGACCTATGTGGCTGCTAAAAGGTAATAAGATAAATATTTTTAAGACTAACACCTCCAGACTCAAGAAAGTATGGTATTTAGAATAAAAAGTGCATAATAGTAATGGTTAAATAATGGTTAATTGCATTATATTTAGCTTATCATATGAGAATTAAGCTATTATGTTATAACTACATGATTATATGCCTTAATTAAAGAATGTGCATAATTCTAGTAAATTAACGTTAATGAAGTATATTTTTGAATTGTCGGTGAGTTATAGGCTTTTTAATTCCTAAGTATTCAAAATGTTTGTTATTTTAGAGAGTTACATTTTATGTACTAAACAATTGTATTTTGAATGCTTAAAGAATACTTTATTATTATTTTAAGGACACATGTTGAAACGTTAATACATGACTTAAGTGGTTTTTGGTAAGTTAGATGCTAACTATCCAAAATGCATTTGAGCATTAGATAGTTATGTTTTCTAAGTATCCGAAATACCCTTTTACTATAAAAAGAATTGTAAGACATGTGTCGTAACTTGGAAGCATGACTTAAGTTATCTTTCGAAAGGTTAGTTAATAACTATCCAAAAAAAAATCTTTTACCATTAGAGAATTATTTTAAATTATTTATTACACATGTTTTATACTATCATTAAGTTCGTTGAGTTCCACTAATTCCACAGACCAGCTATTTTCTAACATGCCACTATTAGTAGTTGCAGAAATAGGAAATTCGAAGGAAAACCACGATTGCATGTATCACATAGGAATTAACTTGTGAAATGAAGAAGAAATCACCATCGTTGATACGAATGAAGAAAATCTAACTGATCATTTAAGCAGAAGCAGTTATTACTGAAAAAAATATAAAAAGAAGAGGAGAAAGATGAAGAAAGTGTGTGTGTAAAGGTGGAGACCATGTTAACTACAGGAAGCATCGAAAGTTTCTTGAAGCTCCACAACACCATCACAATCACCAACCATCGAAGGTCTATGAAGATACTTTTCAGATGTCAAGTCGATTTTGAGCAAAACACAGTGATTGACAATATTGTGAGGAGTGATCGCGTCATAGGAAGGAAAGCCATTTTCACCAAGCACTGACTCATATTAGGAGATCGTAAAACTTCTAGCCTTGGCTTTGGGTTGATGCCAATATACTAAGAGGAGATCAACCTATAAGTCTTAGTTTGCGATTCTATAGGGAGAGGAGCTGTGACTGTAAGTGATTAAGTTTTCAGTGGTGCAATCATATTGCATATAGTGATAGAAGTTCTTATTGTCAATAGAGAATTTTTGCATTTCACTTTTCGTTCATCTTCAAGAACATATCAAAATAAAAATACCAAAAATTAATTATCTATGTTTGTAGTTAGTATTTATGTGTTGTATTATTTGTTTTGTATCATGATTAAAGTTATCATTGTTAGTATTGTGAATGTTTCATATTTATTTGATTTAGAAAATAGAAAATAGTTTTATTGCTTACTGAAATTAATTCGTACAAAATACTCATAAATCTTTATGGTTCTTATTCGAAATATCTGAATGTTAGTGTTGGTTAATGATAAATCTCAGATTAACTAATATTAAAAAGCTTAATTGATGTTATTTACATTTTGTGGAACTACCCAATGGATGGTCAAATTCCTTTGTGAATAGTAAAAACTTAATTGGAAATTACTAGGTAGGCTTGTGGAGTTAACTTAAGTCCATGAAGATAGTCTATTGAGTTAACTGTAACTTCACAAACTAAGTCCATTAAGTTAACTGTAAACCAACAGAGTGCTTAATTGAACACATTTAAAACTCTAGTTATAAAAAACAAAATAGTATATTATTCTTACTCAATCTCTGTGGGATCGACCTATACTTGCATACAAATGCAATAGACACTATGCACTTGCAATTAAAATATAAATTAGACTTAATAGTTAATTTATGTGAAAGTTGTTTGTTTACTTCTAAAAGAATTTATTAATATAAGCATAAAAACAAACTAAACAAGTTTTCCCAATAAACAAGTTTTCTAATTTTATGCAATATATTTTCTATGTAAGTTACGTATGTTTGCAATATATTTGTAGGGGGAGGAGGAAAAATAAAGTTAAATTAGATTACTGAATTATATAGAATATCTTTATATTAATCTAATCTTAGTATATTGAAGATACAAATTGAAGAAATATTTTTCATTAGGAATACTGATTTCTGAAGAAAAAAATAGTTCTAGCACTTTAGAAAAACTTGTTAACTAGATCATATTAGTTTGCTAAGGGACTAGCAAAAGTTAGGTATGAGGGAAGTGTTTAGAATGAAAAAGTGCATAATAGTAATAGTTAAATAATGGTTAATTGCATTATATTTAGCTTATCATATGAGAATTAAGCCATTATGTTATAATTACATGATTTTATGCCTTAATTAAAGAATGTGCATAATTCTAGTAAATTAGTGTTAATGAAGTATATTTTTGAACTATCGATGAGTTATAAGCATTTAAATTCCTAAGTATCCAAAATATCTATTATTTCAAAGAGTTACATTTTATGTACTGGATAGTTGTGTTTTGAATGCTTAAGGAGTACTTTATTGTTGTTTCAAGAAGAACATGTGTTGAAACCTTAATACATCACTTAAGTGGTTTTTCGATAAGTCAGATGCTAACTATTTGAAATGCATCTAAGCATCGGATAGTTATTATAGGATCGTTGTATCATAAGAGAGAGGGTGAATTGTGTCTTTAGTAATTAAAATTATCAGCGGATAAAACAAGAGCACAAAACACTTGTAAATAAAATTCTATTCTTTATAAACTTTAAAGAAAGAATTTACAATATCCTTTCAGCTCAATTCTCTTCTTAATGGTTTTGATACAATAATATCCGATATACAATTCAAATAGAAAATGAAGTCCTTATTCAAAACTAATTTTGAATTGTATAAAACCTGATCTTTATGCACGTAGCTCCTTTCCTTCTTTTTGCTTAGCTTCTGTATCTCTTCTTCCCCAATTGTCAAATTTCTAAATTTCTTATGTTTGCAGCTCATTTTCTGAATTTGCTTGGAATTTCGAACTCCTTCTGATGTTGGAGAATTTTTCTAGATATGAATATTCAAACTTGATTTTTCAGTTTGGGATCCGGATTGAATATTCAGACTTGGTTTTTGAAATTGGGATCCTCGTTATAATGTAGCTCGTACTCTCTATTAGTAGTCGAACTCTGACTTCACGTTCAACATGTTCATCCACTTAATCCATAATCCACATACTAATTTCAAATTCAAATTATCCATGATTTCCACTATCTTTTTGAATTTCCACTATGTCCACTATCATTTTGAAATTTCCACTTTCTCCACTATCATTTTGAATTTCCACAATTTCCACTCGTAGATTCACCGAAACTTTATCTTCTTGGAGATTTATAGAATATCTTATAAGTCTTCGTTTTAGTCGAACACTTATCCTTTAAGTCTTGTAAAAACTCAAACACTTATCTATAACTCTTTGAGTTTTTGCACCTATAAAACACGTGACTTAACATAGAAAACTTATCTATTCGTTAATCATTTTATAAAACTCAAATAGTTATCATATAAAAACTCAAACAGTTATCTAACTCTTCGATTTTCATTACCAAACACACATCAACAACACGTGACAACTTAAAACATTAAAAACACATGTGCAGATAACTTAACTATACGAGTTTTTAATATAACTCTTCGACTAAATCGAAATGTTAACTATCTGAAAGTTTAACCATCCAAAAATCTAACCATCTGAAAACTTTAACTATTCGAAAACTGTAACTATCTAAAAGTTAACTATCTGAAAACTTTTCAACATTTAATTACGTGACTATTATACTTAGAAAAATATTATTTAGACTTATTTATAAACTTTAATAAAGTATTTATCATCAAAACAAAATTCCTAACAATTATGTTTTCCAGGTATTTGAAATACCCTTTTACTATAAAAGGAATTGTGAGACACATGTTGTAACTTGGAAGCATGACTTAAGTTATTTTTTGGATAGTTACTAACTAACCTTCCGAAAGATAACTTAAGTCATGCTTCCAAGTTATGACATGTGTCTCACTATTCTTTTTATGGTAAATGGGTATTTGGATACTTGGAAAGCATAACTATCCAATGCTTAGACGTATTTTGGATAGTTAGCCTTTAAGTTACCAAAAAACCACTTAAGTCATGTATTAAGGTTTCAACACCTGTCCTTGAAACAATAATAAAGTACTCTTTAAGCATTCAAAATACAACTATCTGGTACATAAAATGTAACTCTTTGAAATAACAGACATTTTGGATATTTAGGAATTAAAAAGCCTATAACTCACCGACAATTCAAAATATACTTCATTAATGCTAATTTACTAGAATTATGCACATTCTTTAATTAAGGCATATAATCATGCAATTATAACATAATGGCTTAATTCTCATATGATAAGCTAAATATAATGCAATTAACCATTATTTAACAGTTACTATTATGCAATTTTCCATTCTAAACACTTCCCTCATACTTAACTTTTGCTAGTCCCTTAGCAAACTAATATGATCTAGTTAACAAGTCTTTCTAAAGTGCTAGAACTATTTCTTTTCTTCAGAAATCAGTATTCCTAATGAAAAATATTTCTTCATTTTGTATCTTCAATATACTAAGATTAGATTAATATAAAGATATCCTATATAATTCAATAATCTAATTTAACTTTATTTTTCATCCTCCCTTGCAAATATATTACAAACATTCGTAACTTACAAAATATACTACATAAAATAGGTGGTAGTTACACTATCAATTTTTTCAAACATTTATTATCCTGAATTTTTCAATATGATTTTCAAAATAAATTTCAACTGCATACAAAACATAATTCTACTCAATATGATTAAAATAAGAAGAATAATGAATTGTATCTCAAATAAATAACTTTAAAAGTCTAATTCTAGATTCATACTTTAGTAATCATAAATAACAGAGAATATACTTGATTCAAAAGATATCTGTATTTTAATAAAATACTTTCATCTTTTTAGAACAGTATATGCATATTTTTACTTTAAAAGCTAATTTGAAAAGCTTGAATCATACAAGAGCTTTTTAGTGTGCTCATGTATTGAGCTTTTAGTCAACAATCCTAGATCTTATCATGATCTTAGGTTGCTAGATTTAAAGAGTCCTTTTTTAAGTCAATAATCCTTACATACCTATATGCTTAAGTACAAAAGGCTCGTGATCAAACAAATCAATAAACTCTCAAGGTTTTCCTCTTTTCTCTTTTGTTTTTCTTTTCAACATAGTATATATATGTATTTCATTAATACAAATGCAATAAAACACAAATCTCATATAATCCTGCTTCTACAATCTACTAAAAAATATGAATCCATATCAATAAGCTCATACTTTTTCTATAGTTTAATAAGATTTACACATAAATCATTCTACAAGTTTAATCCATCAAATTAAATGTTTCCTTGATCATATGTATTTCATTTAATCCAAAATTCAACATTTCATCTCTTTCAAGATTTCAAATAATTACCTGAATTTCAATTAAGCATTCTGATTTCTTTTTAAAACCGTGAAACTGTTAAACTCATAAAATTTAGTAAAAACATAAAATACTATACCTAGATTTGTATTAATAGTAAAGTATTGTAGTATCTTATATAAGATTCTAAATATAACATTTAAGCAATTACAGTTCTCAAAAAAAAAAAAATTTACAATTTTAGCTATCGAAAGGTTTCAAATAATTGTAGTGAAATTTCAGATTGTTATAGCAGATTCATAATAACAATTATCCAACTTTACAAAAATTTACAGAACAATTCTAATTCCTACAATTGACAAAATTACTTTAATTTTAATCAAATTATATAAGTACTAAAATCTATTTCAATTTAAATTGCAGAATTGTATTATTTAGGGGGAGTAGTTAGCTTATAGTTTCAAATCACTTTCAGCGATCAAAATTTGAAAATTAATTAGAAAAGGTAGAACATTTGGAAATCAGATGACAACAATAGTTGATATCACAAGAGGCATCATTAATTGGTATAGAGATGACAAACATCAAATTATCTAGTGCATATAATTGAAAGAACCTCTTGAAGTAGGGAATTAGAAGCTAAATGATGAAGGATCATTTATGATGTTTGAAATTAACAATTGGTATCATAAATGACATTTTGCAAAACAGGTGCAACAAATTTGTTTGTAAGGAAAAGCATATAAGTAGGGGGAGAACCTATTATATGAAGGAAATTTAGAATGTAGCTCTAGTTCAAAATGAAAATTATAAAAGGAGCTTATTACTTAGAATTAGAAAACCTCCGTATAAATAGGGGAAGAGCATGTGGCAGCAACCATAAATATTAATTGAATTATTATCAATTGGCATATTAACAATTGACATTTGATTGTTTGTAGTACTTATAGATGATGCAATGCTCGAATGAGAAAGAGGAAAGTATTATAGCATCAAAGGGAGAGAACTAATTAGATTGTAGACTATAGTTATGAAAATATCCCAACAATTGACATCGGCCATAGACAATTGATACTTAATGCAAAATTAACAATTGAATGCTAAAGTAATTGAAAATTTGTCAAAAGGAGAAAAGTTCAGAAAACTCAACTTATACTTGAATGACAAAAAGGGGAGAAATATGATAGTTATATCAAAAAAGAAAAAATAAGGAACTCCTTTTATTTAATGACAAAAAGGAAGAGAAGAATATGACAATTACAATATTGAAATGTTCCCAACACATAGACAGGGGGAGAAATTATCTCTATTATATTGTACAAATTGTAAATCTTTGTATTATTTATGTTCTATGTGATTCACTATATAGAAACAATCTAGGAAGTGAAATATATGTAATTTAATGTAAAGGTTTTTCATCATTATCAAAAAGGGGAAGATTGAAAGAACCTCTAAATTTTGATAATGTAAAAACCTATGTGAGAAGCATATGTATTTCACAGGTTGGAAGATGAATAAATAGAAGAAAGAACAATCAAAAGGTTTCATAGTTGATCGAATAGTTTTAGAATTAATCGAAAGGTTCTAGGAGAAATAGTTTGAAGGGAAAGGATTTTTGAAAGGTTTAAGTTAAACCATCCAGAAGCTCAAGTTAAACTATCTGAATTTCAAATTATAGAACAATTGCAAGATGAAAAAGTTTTTCGAATAGTTACAAGATAACTGTTCGAGTTTTTTGGATAGTTATAAAATAACTGTTTGAGTTCTCAAAGGGTTTCAAGCAAATTGTTTGAAACTAAGAAGGCTCATGTGTAAAACTTAAAGAATCATGTGACAAACATAAAAGGATAACTGTTCAAGTTTTTCAGATAGTTATAGATAACTATTCAAGCTTTTTAGATAATTACAAAATAATTATTCGAGTTTTCGAAGGGTTTCAAATAAACTATTTGAAACTAAGAAGACTTACTTGTAGAACTTAAAGATTCATGTGACAAGCCTAAAGTAATAACTGTTTGAGTTTTTCAAATAGTTACAAAATAACTGTTCAAGCTTTTCAGATAGTTTCAAGATAGTCGATCAAATTTTTGGAAGGTTTCAAGAATACAATATATTTGAATTATATTGAATGGTAACTTACTATATTTAGGACTGTCAATAATCAAAGTACAACAAAATAAATCCATTGAAGAGAAAAAATGATCATTGGATTTACAAGTATAAATACAACTAGATTATTCAAACATTAAGTAGAGCTAAAAAGTGAGATCAAATATACAATCACAATCAGAGATAGAATAGATATTGCAGATCATCTACCATATAGAAGAAAGCATACTTTAGATCATATACAATAGAGAATAAGTTAAAAGTTGGATGTACAAGAGGATTCTTAAAGTTGAAAATATGATCGTTGGATTTGCAAGTATAAATACAACCAAATTATTCAAACATTAAGTAGAGCTAAAAAGTGAGATCAAATATACAATTACAATCAAAGATAGAATAGATATTGTAGATCATCTACCATATAGAAGAAAGCATACTTTAGATCATATATAGTAGAGAATAAGTTAAAAGTTGGATGTATAATAAGATTCTTAAAGCTCTCCAACTGTTGAAAGTCTAATCCAAGAAGGATCATTTGGTTTGTGGATTCAACCTGAAAACTATACTTAAGTTGTTGGTTTAAGTTTCGACCTGAAAACTCAAGAGGTTGGTTTATTGAAGTTTTGACCTAAAAACTTTTGAGTGGTTGGTTAGAGCTACAACCAGAAAGCTCAAGTGAATAGTTGGTTCTTACTTTGACTTGAAAGCAGTGTATGTAAATGTTGAAGCACTTAGTCAAGCCCAAGTGAACGTTGAGGGTGGATGTTTAGAATGAAAAAGTGCATATTATTAACGGTTAAATGATGGTTAATTGCATAATATTTAGCTTATCATATGAGAATTAAGCCATTATGTTATAATTGCACTGTTATATGCTTTAATTGAAGAATTTGCTTAATTTTGGGGAATTAATGTTAATTTAGTACATTTATGAACTGTTGGTAAATTGCAGGCTGTGAAATTCTTAAGTATCCGAAAATGCATCTGAGCATCGGATAGTTATACCTGTAACTCTTCGGAATGTTATTTTATGTTTAAACTGCTGCTGACACGTGTTGAGAGCTGGTAGATTTACTTACGTTATAACTCATTAAGTTAGTATAACTGCACGCATTGAGTTACATGAAAATACACTAAGGCAACGCATTAGGTTAGCGTTATAAACTTAAGTTGTTATTTTTGCACGTGTTTTATAATTAAATCAACGAAGGAAGTCCGTTGAGTTATCTGTAACTCCACGGACTATATATTTTCTAATATGCCACTGTAGCAATTGCAGGAACAAACAGTTGGAAGGAAAAACCACGTTTGCATGTATCACGCAGGAATTCAATCGCATAGGGAGAAAGAAATCATCGTCATTGATCTGAAGGAAGGAAATCCAACTGACCATTCAAGTAGAAGCAGTTACCACTGAAGAAATATAAAAGAAAAGAAGAAAAAAAAGAAAGGGTGTGATCAATGGACGGCTAGTGTATATAGAGGAGGAGCATCGAGCTTTCTATAGATAGTATCGGCGATTCTCCGAAGTATCACACCAACCATCGTATCACCACCATAATCACCAATCATTGGAGGTCTGTGAGGATACTTGCTTGATGTCGAGTCGATTCCGAGCCAAACACAATGCCTGACAACCACTATGAGGAGTGATCGCGTTGCAGGAAGGGAAGACATTTTCACCAAGCGCCAACTCATATTTCAAGAGATCGTAAAGCTTTTAGCCTTGGCTTCGGGTTGATGTCTATATGCTGAAGAGGAGATCATTTTGCAATTCTGGACTCACGATTCTATAGGGAGAGGAGACAGAATTGTAAGTGGTTCAATTTTCAGTGGTGTAATCACGTTGCAAGTAGTGTCGGAAGTATTTACTGTCAAGTGAAATTACTTTACATTTCACCTTTCACCCATCACATCAAAACAAAAATACCAAAAACAATTTATCTTTGTTTGTATGTTGTATTTGAGTGTTGTATTGTTGGTGTTGTATCGTGATTAATGTTATCTTTATCAATTTTATGATTGTTTTATGTTAGTTTTAATTTTACAGTTTACTGAAATTGGTTCATACAAAACAACTTAAAGATTTTAATGGTTACTGTTTGAATCATCTAAATGTTAGTATTACATAATGATAAATCCAATGTTAACTAGCATTAAAAAGCTTAATTGATGTTATTTACAATCTGTGGAATCGCCCAATGGTTGGTCAAATTCCTCTGTAATTAGCAGTATTATAAAGAAGAGACAGGCTCGTGGAGTTAACTTAAGTCCACGAGGATAGTCCGTTGAGTTATCCATAACTCAACGAACTTAGTCCGTTGAGTTAATTGTAACTCAACGGAGTGCTTATTGAATATAAATTTGAATTGTTCACAACCAAACATTTCTTAAATTCGTCAGCAATTCTCTATGGGATGGACCTGTACTTGTATACTGATACAATAGACACTGTGCACTTGCAGTTAAAGTACAAATTGGAATTAATATCTAAATTGTATTAAAGGTTGTTTGTTTACTTCTAAAAGAAAGAATAGGCATAAAGATAAATTAACTAAGAAAAAATAGAAGTAACAAATCCAAGTTTTTCTAGTGTAGTATTGGGAAAACACGAACAGTGGACTAGCCAAGTTGGTGAACCACTTAAAAAATTCCTTGTGTTTTTATTTATTTATTCGATTATGCATGTTTAATTATTTGTTTAATACTTATGCATACTAAACATTCAAATAAGTTAGAAAAAGCTTAAAAGTATATTTAGATCACCATTTACCCCCCTCTAGTGAGTCATTTGGTCCTAATATTAAGAACATCAATTAATACAAAAAAAGTTTAATATCATATACTTGTCTATAATAGATCTGAAATTATGTTAAGTTAAATAACTAGTCATTAAGTTATACTAACTTTTCATTTAAGGTTTAGGATTTATTAAAGTTTTGACCTAAAAACTTTTGAGTGGTTAGTTAGAACTACGACCAGAAAGCTCAAGTGAATAGTTGGTTCTTGCTTTGACCTGAAAGCAAGTGTATATAAGTGTTGAAGCACTTAGTGAAGCCCAAGGTGAACCTTGAGGGTGGACTAGCCAAGTTAGTGAACCACTTAAAAAATTCCTTATGTTTTTATTTAGTTATTCGACTATGCATGTTTAATTATCTGTTTAATACTTACGCATGCTAAACATTCAAATAAGTTAGAAAAAGCTTAAAAGTATATGTAGATCACCATTCATTTCCTTTCTAGTGGGTCATTTGGTCCTAACATTAAGAACATCAATTAATACAGAAAAAGTTTATTGTTATATACTTATCTATAATGGATCTGAAATTAAGTTAAATAACTAGTCACTAAGTTATACTAACTTTTCATTTAACTAAATGTTAAGTTAATGTGTGTTTTTATTGTAAAGTGTGATATGTTTTAATGTTATAGTTTTGTATCATGTATAGTGCACATTAAGAGAACTCATTAAGTTAGCATTCTTTTTGTAAAAAGGTCACATGAGAACTCATTGAGTTATAGGCTTAAAGGTTAAAAATAGGTCACGTGAGAATTCATTGAGTTATAGGCTTAAAGGCTAACAATAGATTATGTGAGAGCTCACTAAGTTAGTGAACAAAATGTTAAGTTTCATGAATGAATTCATTAAGTTAGTATGATGAATGTGGTGAATTTAAAGTTTACGAATGTTATATTGTATCACGTGAGTTGCACATGTTTAACTTGTTAAGTTAACATAACTACACACGTTGAATTGCTATATTGAATACTAAGGTAATGTGTTAGGTTAGCCTTATAAACTTAAAGTTATTATTCTTGCACATGATAAATATATTATTGTTTAAACATTTGACTTAATTCGTTGAGTTAATTGTAACACCATGAAGCTGGTTTGTTAAGTTAGCAACTTACACAACAGAGCATGTCATGTGAATGGCACATGATAAACTCGTTAAGTTATATACATTGAGTTATAAGTCTACTTGTTTTACTCATTTAGTCAGCATTAACACGACTTATTATTACATTTGATGAAAAGTTTTAGACGAGAAAGTTTATTTTGTAAGAAATTTTTCAAAGGATCTAGGATTGATAATTCAAGAAAATTCAAGAAGAAAATGTGAACTAGAACGTGTGTATTTCAAAATTTGAATTTGAAAGTAAAATGGAAAATGTGAAGAGTGGAGACTAATTGTGGATGAATGTGGAAGTTATGCATGGAATGGAAATTGATTATAAAAGACATAGAATTCTCATTGATCAAACTATCTTTGCATACTTAAAGAAATATATTTTCAAGGATCAACATCTCTTAAGAGAAAAGCTCTCAAATAAACTAGAAGAAAGCAACTTCAATGAAAAAGAAAAAGACAAATATTTGTCACTAAACATTTGTAGAAGAAGAAGAAGAAGAAGAAAAGGAAAAATATTGAACAGGGAGAAATGTTTTAAATTCTGCAAATTAGTTTTCTTTATTTGTAACTATGAAATTGATTAGATGAAATATTGTATTGATATCATTGCATCTATAATTTCTTAGGGGAATTGAATTGTATATTGTAATTGAAATCTTGAATAAAATGATTTGAATAAAATAGTGTCTTGACTTGTTTTTAATTTTTGAAGTTTTAATTATAGTTGAAAATGTTAAAAAACACAATTCACCCCCTCTTGTATAGCTATACGATCCTACATACATCAAGTATAAAAATGAAGATAATTGAAAATAAAGAAAAAATAGGAATTAAGAAAATTAATCCACCTGAAGAATATATGGAAACCATCATAGATGAAAAATTTGAGAAGAAACTAGAAATGCGAGATAACCATGAAATTTTTGAGAATGTGGAAAATGTATATGTAACATTGAAATCTAGAACTAAGGTGCCACCTAAAATTCAAAAAGAAAATGAAGTACATTTAAGTAAGAACAATCTTCAAAATGAAAATGAACATATAATATCTAAAGATATAGAAATGAATGAAGAAAATTTTGAATCTGAAAGTAAAATTACAAATAGACAATAAAAAGATAAGGATAAGATAGAATTTGTAGGAAATTTCGGATAAGAAAATGAATCCTTTAAATCACAAGCATTAGTTCCCTATCCTGAAAGATTACAACAAATATTTCATAAAAAATAAGAGAAAGTTCAAGAAATATTTGAAAAGGTACAAGTTAACATTCTTCTATTAGGCTTATTATAGAAAATGCCACATTGCGCTAAATTTTCTAAAGATTGGTGTACTAAGAAGAGAGATAGGAAAGTGTTGAAAAGAGCTTTTTTAGCATAGCAAAGTAGTTCTTTATTTCTACCTTAGATTATTAAAAATTTATTTGATCTAGTAACATCTATTATATCATGCATAATAGGTAGGTAATAAAATTTTGGATAGAACCATAACAGACCTAGGTATAGGTATAAATATTATACCAAGTGATATATTTGTATTCATAGGATTAGAAGGCTTAAATCTTACTAATATTGCATTCAATTAGTAGATAAAAGTATAAGATACCTATTTAGAATGAAATTATGCATAATATTAGTGATTAATGAATGGTTAATTGCTAGTATTTAGCTTACAATATGAGAATTAAGCTATTATGTTACAATTATGAGCCTTAATTAAAGAATATACATAATTTAAAGAAATTAGTGGTTAAATAAGTATTATTTCTAAAAGATTGAAAACCTAGTTTACGTGTGGTTTTATGGCATTAAGTTCATGAAGTCTTGTAATATTACTAAGGTAAGTTTACAAAACCTTGTAAAGTTAAGAATTATTTCACATGTACAATTATAAATGATTAGAAATTACTTCTTTTACATTTCAAGTGTTAAATGTTATATAAATATTTATTTTATTAAACTAAAAAATTGGATGAGCCCATTGAGTTAAGCTTAACTCAATGAGGTCAGTCCATTGAGTTATAGTTAAGTCAATGAAATAAGTCCATTGAGTTACACTAATTCCATGGACTAGTTATTTTCTAATATTCGATTGTAAGCAATTGTAAGAAATTTGAAGAAAATCACATTGCAAGAACCACACCATGATCTCAATCGTGAAATGAAGAAGTAATCACCATTGTTGATACAGGGAAAGGAAATTTAACTAGTGATTTAGGTGGAAGCAATTATTACTAAAAAAAATATAAAAAAAAATAAAAAGAATGAAGAAAAAGGAGGGGAGAACCATGCTAACTGAAGAAAGTGTTAGATGTTCCTTGAGCTCCTACCAATACCACCATTACCACCATCCATCAAAGGTTAGTGAGGATGCTTTCCAAATGTTAGGTCAATTTTGAGCCAAACATAGTGATTAACAACCACTATGAGGAGTGATCGCATCACAAGAAGGAAGAATACTTTCACCAAGCATCGAATCATCTCTTAAGAGACAATAAAGAGCCTTGGTTTTAGGTTGATGTAGCTATGTTGAAGAGGAGATCAACTTACAAAAATCTAGGTTCACAATCTAGTAGGAAGAGAAGTGCTTAACAGTAATTGGTTAAGTTTTCAGTAGTGTAATCGCATTACATGTAGTGGTAGAAGTTTCTTACTATCAATAGAGAATTTTACCTTTCATCACTCACTCATTTGAAGGAACAAAACAAAACAAAATCAAAAATAAAACAAAACTCATTATCTATCTGTTATTATGTTTATCAAATTTGTTTTATATTGTTTGTGTTTATATTGTTAGTATTATTGAATGTTTTGTGTTTATTTTATTTCAGTTATAGAAAATAGTATTACTGAGTGTTAAAACTTGGTAATATAAATCTCTAAAATCTTAATTAACAAAATCTATTATTTGGAGTATTGAATGCTAGAATTAATCAATGATGAATGTAATATGACATAGCATTTGAAAGTTTAATTGATGTTGTTTGTAGTGTATAAAACTACCTAATAGATGGTTGTATTCTTCTACAAGTAGCAACATTAATTGTAAGTTACTAGAGAGCTCGTTGAAACCATAACTCCATAAGGTAGATTTGTTGAGTTAAGTATAACTCCACAAATTAAGTTAGTTGAGTTAACTGTAAATAAACGGAGTGAGCATATTGTGAACATACACTAAAAGTTGGCTATGAAAATTTATAAAGTAAATTGATTTTGATAATTCTATATTGGTTCGACCTGTACTTGCACACTTATATAATAGATGTTATTGCACTTGTAGTCAATTTAACAAACTAGGTTATTGAAATTAGAAATTATTTGTGAAAATTGCATGTTACTTATAAAAATTATACTTAAGTAGACAAGACACTATATCTTGTTTCATCGTAAAGTGATATTTTTTCTAATTCAAAACCAATTTTTTCTCCACATAATGGCTCAACACTAGTTCTAAATTCTTTAAACATACTTCAAAGGAAGTTCCATATACTATAAAGTTATCCATGAATATTTTGAGAAAATCTTCAATCATTTTAGTAAAAATACCTTGCATACATCTTTGGAAAATAGTTGGTGTATTGCATAATCCAAATGACATTCTTTTAAAAGCATAAGTTCCATTAGGACATGTAAAAGTTGTTTTCTCTTAATCCTCTAATGCTATTGGAACTTAGTTATATCTTGAATACTGTTTGATTTTTCCCAGTACTACACTAGAAAAACTTGGATTTGTTACTTCTATTTTTACTTAGTTGATTTATCTTTATAACTATTCTCTCTTTTAGAAGTAAACAAACAACCTTCAATACAATTTAGATATTAATTTCAATTTGTACTTTAACTGCAAGTGCACAGTGTCTATTATATTAGTGTTCAAGTACAGGTCGATCCCATAGGGAATTGCTGACGAATTTGAGAACTGTTCATTTGTTAACAATCAAATTTATATATTCAATAAGCTCTCCATTGATTTATAGTTAACTCAACGGACTAAGTTCATTGAGTTATGGCTAACTCAACGAACTAACCTCGTGGACTTAAGTTAAATCCACGAGCCTGTCTTTTCTATTTAATACAGCTATTTACAGAGGAATTCAGCCAACCATTGGGCGATTCCACATATTGTAAATAACATCAATTAAGCTCTTTAATGCTAATTAACATTGGATTTATCATTAAACAATACTAACATTCAGATAATTCAAATAGTAACCATTAAAATCTTTAAGTTTTTTGAACGAACTAATTTCAGTAAACTGTAAAACTAAAATAAACATAAAACAATCACAACACTAACAAAGATAACATTAATCACGATACAACACAAACAATACAATACTCAAATACAACATACAAACATAGATAAATTGTTTTTGGTATTTTTGTTTTAATATGAACATGGAAATGGGCGATAGGTGAAATGTAAAGTAATCTCACTTGATAGTAAATACTTCCGACACTACTTGCAATGCGATTACACCACTGAAAATTAAACCACTTACAATTCTATCTTCTTTCCCTATAGAATCGCGAGTCCAGAATTGCAAGATAATCTCCTCTTCAACATACAGGCATCAACCCAAAGCTAAGGCTAAAAGCTTTACGATCTCCTAAAATATGAGTCGGCGCTTGGTGAAAATGGCTTCCCTTCCCACGACGCGATCACTCCTCATAGTGGTTGTCAGGCACTGTGTTTGGCTCGGAATCGACCCGACATCAGGTAAGTATCCTCACAGACCTCCAATGGTTGGTGATTATGGTGGTGATGATGGTGATGGTGATGATGATGGTTGGTGTGGTATTTCAGAGAATTGCGACGTCGATCCTCCTCTACACACACTGTCTGCCTATCGATCACACACCTCTTCTTTTTTTTCTTCTTTTCTTTATATTTCTTCAGTAGTAACTGCTTTTGCTTGAATGGTCGGTTGTATTTCCTTCAATCATATCAACGGTGATGCTTTCTTCTCCCTACGTGATTGAATTTCTGCGTGATACGTGCAAACGTGGTTTTTCTCTTCCAATTGTCTGTTCCTGCAACCGCTACGGTGGCATATTAGAAAATATATAGTCCGTGGAGTTACAAATAACCCAACAGACTTTCTTCATTGATTTAACTATAAAACACATGCATAAATTAAATTATCTGATGCTCAGGTGCATTTCAGATACTTATAAACTTAACTATCTAATGCTTAGATGCATTTCGGATAGTTACAAATAACTCACCGAACTTAAGTAAATCTACCAGATCTCAACATGTGTCAACAGTAGTTTAATCATAAAATAACATTTCAGAGAGTTACAGGTCTAACTATCTGATGCTTAGATGCATTTCGGATAGTTACAGCTAACTCATCGAAAATCCACTTAAGTCAATTTCCTAGAACATGACACGTGTCCTCAGCTATTTTATAAATAAAAAGAAATTTCGGAGAGTTACAAGGATAACTATCCGATGCCCAGTTGCAATTTCGGATAGTTATAAATAACTCACCGAAAGTTCACTTAAGTCATTCATTATGGTTTCGACACGTGTACTTCAGGAAATAATAAAATATTCTCTCAAAACATAAATGTTCGACAATTTAAACATAACTATCCAATACATATTCGATTTGTTAAACATAACTGTCCGAATTTGTTCGGTATGTTAAACATAATTGTCTGAAATATCAGAATATTCGGATACTTAAGAATTTCACAACCTGTAACTTACCGACAGTTCATAAATGTACTAAATTAACATTAATTCCCCCCAAATTAAGCAAATTCTTCAATTAAAGCATATAATAGTGCAATTATAACATAATGGCTTAATTTTTATATGATAAGCTAAATATTATGCAATTAACCATCATTTAACTGTTAATAATATGCACTTTTTCATTCTAAACACTTCCCCCATATCTAAATTTTGCTAGTCCCTTAACAAACTAAGATCTAATTAATTGGTCTTTAAAAGTGCTAGAATTAATTCTTCCCCTTTTTTTCTTCTATTTAGCATAAAAATATATTCTGTATGTTTCAGTAATCAACCTGCAAAGATACTTAGAATATATGTAAATTACATACAAAGTATATCATCATCATATAGGTGTTAATTATATTATCGTTTGTTCTTCTTTTCATCATCTGTCATCCTGAATTTTCCAATAAGATTTCTAGAAGAAATTTCAACAACATACGAATCAGAGTACAATCCAATTCAATCTGATTAAGACAAGTAGAATAAAGAATTGTATCTCCATTAAACAACTTCAAAAGTCAATTGTAGATTCATATTTCAGCAATTCTAGATAACAGAAAATATACTCAATTCATAAGATGTCTGTATTTCACAAAACACTTGTATCTTTTTAGAATAGTATATGTATATTTTTTTCTTTTTTCTCTTTTCTTTTTCTCTTTTTTTTCATACATTAAAAGTTAATTTGACAAGCATGAATCATACAAGAGCTTTCTAATGTACCCATGTAACGAGCTTTTAGTCAACAATCCCAGATTTGATCAGGATCTTAGGTTTCCAGATTTTAAGAGTCCTTTTTCAGGTCAACAATCCTTACATACCTATTTGCTCAAGTACAAAAGGCTTGTGATCAAACAAGTCAATAAACTCTCAAATTTTCATTCTTTTTTTTTTTTTTTTCCAAAACTACAAACACAAAACAAAACATTAATCACATACTATATATGTATGTATTTCATTAATACAGATGTTGTAATCACCAATCTCATATAGTCCTACTTCTATCAGTTACTGAAAATATTAATCCATAACAATAAGCTCATACTTTTTCTGTAGTTTAATAAGATCTACACATAAATCATTCTACAAGTTCAATCAGTCAAATTAAATGTATCTTTAATCATATGTGTTTCATTTAATCTAGAATTCACATCTCAGCTCTTTCAGGACTTCAGATAATTTATTGATTTTTCATTAAGCATTCTAATTTCATTTTAAAATCGTGAAACTATTAAACTCATGAAATTCAAAAAAAAAAAAAACATAAGATACTATATCTAGATTTGCATAAATAATAAATTCAATAGCATCTTATATAGCCTTCTAAATATAACATTCAAGTAGTTTATAAAAATTTTACAGTCTCAATTATCGGATAGTTACAGCAAGTTCATTTTCAATTTCCTTAAAACATTGTAATACCATTTTAATTCCTTTAATTAACAAACTTACATGGCTGTTACTTTAATTACCTCCCCCCCATACCTACATTTTGCATTGTCCTCAATGTAAAAGATTTGACAATAAATACAATAATTGTAGCAGGCATGAATATAGTTTTGTTTGATTTAAAATTTAAGATAAATAATTGGTTACATACCTTGTTCCATTTGTATCTCCTTCTGCATATTTCGATTTTTGATTTTCAAAAACTTTTCATTCCCAAATAAACATAGAATATATTGTTAGGATCGATAGGCTCACTAGAGGGGGGGGTGAATGGTGAAAGTGTGTATTTTTAAAATTCTTTAAATGTTGAATCGAATAATTTAACAAAAAATGAAATGAGATGAAACTGATATAATGCAAATTAACAGAGATAAGAAACACACAGCAAATTTTTAGGTGGTTCACCAAATTGGCTAGTCCACCCCCAATGTTCACTTGGGCTTCACTAAGTGTTTCAACACTTACACATTTGCTTTCAGGTCAAAGCAAGAACCAACAATATAGAAGTTTTCAGGTAAAAACTTTTGTAAACCAACCTCTAGAGTTTTTAGGTCGAAACTCAAACCAATACTATATGTAGCTTTCAGGTTGAAGCCACGAACCAACAGCTTTAAACTTTCAATGAGAGTTTTGGCGCAAGAGCTTTTTCTGCAATGGATCTTCTGAATGTTCTTCACTGTTTGCAGACTTGAGTATGAATGGAATTCGAGTGTAGCTCACTATATTCTTTGTCGTATATCCATTGTCTGTATTTTGAATATATACTTGATATGTACAACGATCATATTTTCCTCCAACGAATGTATTCTACTATACTTGATTAGGATCAAGTCCCAATACGGCAAGTGACAGTTCAGAAAAATGTTTCAAGTCAACTTGCCGATTTTCTTGTTCTTTCAGATAGTTAGCTATGCAACTCTCCGAAGAGTAATTGTAACTCATCGAAAGATCACTTATCCTTTAATGCCAGGTAGGATTCCAGAATATTTAAATGTGAGCTATCATCCAATCAGATACTTATAACTGTAACTCACCGAACAGTTATATACTTAACTCTATCAACTTTTCGATTTAATTTAGCATGTGCATAAAAGACTGACTTAAATTTTGGAAGGTTATCTTATAACTTACCGAAATTCTTCAGGATTTCAAATAGTTATTTTTCTAACTCTCCAAAAACTTATTTGAGCCACTGTTTGGAATTCTACACGTGGGAAATTTGATGACTTAAGTTTTGGATGGTTAAACTGTAACTCACCGAAACTCTTTTGAAATTTTGGATAGTTATCCTTCTAACTCTCCGAAAACCTATTTGAGCATCTGTCTGGATTTCTACACGTGGGAAATTTACTGACTTAAGTTTCGGATAGTTAAACTATAACTTACCGAAACTCTCTTTTAAATTTCAGATAGTTATCCTAACTCTCCGATATTCCCATTTAAACTTTCAACTGCCGGCTTCCTCCATTTTGCACATGCGTAATAAAATGACTTAAGTTCCGGAAAGTTATGCATGTAACTTACCAACAAACTCGAATAGTTATCTAACTCTCCGAAAAGAAAACTCAGATAGTTATCTAACTCTCTGACAAGTCTTTTAAGCTTCCGTTCTATATTTCTGCATGTGGTTTATTGAATGACTTAACTTTCAGATAGTTATACCTGTAACTCTCCGAAAAGTCCTTTAAACTTCCAGATAGTTATCTCCTTAACTATCCGATCATTCAATCCCTTTAACTATCTGATTAAATAACTCTCTAAAGGCTTTGTAAAATCGGATAGTTATTCTTTTAACTGTCCGATAGCATTGCTGTTGCTTTAAACTTGCTCTTCAGATACTTAGACCTGTAACTATCGGATTTTGCTGAATCTTCTTGATCTGTTCATCTGGAACCTTCTTGATCTTTTCTTCTACCTGGAAATAGTTCTAACAGCCTTCTAATCTAAAGTAGTAAGACTTAACTGTGAAATACAATATGTTTCCTCACATAGGTTTTGCATTATCAAAATACTCGGGTACTAACATATATAACAAAATAGCATTTAATAGATATTGATAATTTAGTATCTTGTGTGGAACCTAGGCTCCTATGCCTTTGGTGGCTCACAAGCAAGCCAGTTGGTTTCCTAGAACAGATACCAACAAACTGGATTGATATTTTGTTTTTCTTTTATAAAATAAAAATAAAAACTAAAAAAAAAAATTCCTTTTTTTTTTAACAATAAATGCAGAATACACACAAAATCATAGCTTAAGAACATGATTGAAAAGTAGAAACAAATGAAATAAATGTATCAGTCCAAGCAAACTTTTTAGGTATAGTTCTTCTTACTATTAATTCTGTTTTAATGCAATTTTTATTCCTTTTTAATTTGTAAACATGCAATATATTATAAATTCCAAATACGAGTGTATTACCATTAATGATATGTAATGCAGAAAGGGATCCTTTTTGATTCCAAGGTAATGTAGCAGTTTCTATTTCTACATCTATTTCAATATACTCCTCTTCCCACTTCCATTCATTTATGTCTTTCATAATCCATATTTGAAATTTCATCAGTTCATCCCACCATCTTATCAGACATAAAGTAGGATCATCTTCTTCATTATACCACACTCCTATTTGAATTTCATTAAATTCTGCAGATGGTGGTTTAGATATTTCACTCGGTACAGGTAAAATTTCTATATATTCATCATAACTGTCTATGCTCACTATGTATAAATCAGATCCATATGCTATTGATATCTCAGTGACAAGATATATATATCCATCAAGTATGACATGTGTTTGGTTAATTAATGATTTATGTCCTAGATATATCATAATATTTTTATTCCAAGATCTGTTTAGAAAATTATACACACTTAAGCAAAAATCTTCACCCCAATTTCTTGTAGGTCTCCAATAATATAATTTTTCAGGAATTGCAGAATTTTTATCAGAAAATATTAAAGCTGACCCATAATTTACAGTTGGTGCTTCAAATCTATTAGGTCTTCCTATATTCCATTCTTCTCCTGTTATAGGATTTCTTATCAAAATATCAGGTAATAATAAACTTGCATACCTTGGTCTCGTCTTGTATATGATTAATCCTTCATCTATCCCCATAATATGATTTATTCCTTCTAATGCATTGGGTGGAATTCCAGTAGTTTCTTCCATAGCCAGATATTCATGGGTATTTAAACTACGATTAAATGATCTTCATATGAATCCATCTCTAATCTTAGTCATTTTTGCAGCTTGTAGTCCTTGAAAATATTTTTCTTCAATACAGTCTTTAATTTCCTTTGATACACAACACAGCCTACACAAATCTTTAGCTAACAAGTTACTTAGTACTTCCCTTAGTGCATCCATTGGTAATTGCATCAATTCCATTTGTCAATTTTGTATAACACAAACAAAAATTTAGCAGAGACAAAAAATTAACATAACTATTGCACACCCTCGTGGAGTTAAGGCATAACTCAACGGACTAAGTTCATTGAGTTAAAAATTAACTCTACAATACTATTAACTAAAAATAAAAAACATATATACATACAGATAGTTGCTTCAGATATGCTGCTTCATTCAACTGCCCTATCAGAAGAGGTATCAATTTCATTAACCGTTCTAGTGATAGGATAAGGTATAGCTTGTATTGGCAATCCTCCAGTAGGTCGAACTTCCATTGGTTCCTTCTGTCTAAGTGATATATTTCTATTCTGATTTTGAATTGCAGCATTTCCAAATATAAATTCTAGACGATTGTTTACTTGTTGGATTATCTTTTCTAATTTTTCTATTCTAGCTCCTTGTTCAATTAATACTTCATAACTTATGTTTTCCTCATTTATATTTTCTCCTCCCTGGAAATTGTTGTTTCTCCAAGATAAATTCGGGTGATTTCTCCAATTAAGATGATAAGAATTTCCCAAGTTATCTCTCTGGTTTCTAACATAAATAATATCTAAGTCATTTATGCTTGCATTCTTTTCTGCTAACTTTTGATTTAATGATAACTCTTTTATTTTCTTTGTTAATTCATTTAATTTCACCTCAAGCATAGTATTGGAATTTATTTCATGCATTCCACTTGGCAATATTCTTTTTATCTACAATAGCTTCAACCGAATTTTCCCATTGTGTAGTTCTTTTTGCAAAATTTTCTAAATATGCTTATGCTTCTTCACTACATAATTTTAAAAATCCATTTTGACAAGTAGATTCTAATAAAGATTTCATTGAAACATCAATGCCTTCATAAATTATACCTATTAATTGTGCTTTACTCATTGCATGATGTGGACATAGAGTCAGTAAATCTTTAAATCTTTCAAAATATTTCCAAAATGATTCACCCTGTTTTTGGCTACAAATTAATATTTCTTTCTTCTTTTTAATCGTTTGATGTGTTGGATAATATTTTTCCAGAAAAACAGAGCAAAATTCAGTCCATATAGAAATTGAATCAGGCGACAAAGTATATAACCATCTCTTAGCTATGTCTTTTAAAAAAAAAGGGATATATCTAAGTTTAATAGCATCTATACTCATGTTTGGCATTTTCATCATTTGACAAACTTCGTTAAATTCTCTAAGGAAATAATAAGCATCCTCTCTTTCTAATCCATGAAAATGTGGCAATTGACTAATATAATTAGATTTCAGTTCAAACCTATCGCCCTCAAAGTTTGGCATTCGAATACATGAAGGTTCATCAACTAATATAGGATACAGAATCTCTCCTAATGGTTTTTCTACTGGAGTAGTCATCTCTACGTTCTCTTTTAATGAAAGGTTAGCTACACCCCAAAGAATTTCGTTAAAGTTTAGTTCAGAAAATTTCCTAGGTAGGTGTTCTTACTAATCGTTTAGTACTTAGAGAACAAGTCCATGTGCCCATAAATAAATAGCAGAAGATTAATTACATACTAGTCTGAAGCATTCCATTCTATAAATATTTGTTGTCGGATGAAGTTCAATCAGCTACTTTTCCTTCCAGTTCCTCTAATGTCTTCCCCTTTCTTTTAAAACTGTTGGTAACTCGTAAATAACATTCTGTTATATATATATACTACGCATCCATAAAGTGAATAAATCTCGTAACAAGAACATGTCTTGCAACGTGCATCGTGGTTCCTGTTTATATGGGTACGTGTACCACTACTAATTTCAAATTTTGGTAACCGCTAAATCGACGAAGCTTCGTTCATGGTTAAAAGAATAACTGTTCTGCTTAATCAACAAACTAAGCTCGTTGAGTTACAGATTACTCAACGGAACACATTCGGTTACTGTTGCTAACTCCACCGACTAACTTCGTTGAGTTACAAATAACTCAACGGAGTGACCTTATATTATATTACTGACCTCGTGGAGTTAAGGTTAACTCAACAGACTTACTTCATTGAGTTAACACTTAGCAACTTTTAAGTTTTACTCTTGTAAGTTCCTCTCTATTCTTCTTTTTTTATTATTTATTTTGCTAACTATAATAAAGTTAAATCTATGTCATTAATGCATCATCTTGATTAAAATTCATTTAAATCTAAATCTTATATAAAGATTTAACTTGCAGGTCATTTTATGTTATGCAGAATTTACCTTTTACCTTATAACATACAGAAATTTTTAAGCAGTTATCCTCTCATTCAACAAATTGTAAGTCTGTTACATATTCATTCATAAAGTTTCAGAATAACATAATATTCAATAATTTCCATTCATTTCACATTTAAAACACGTATGAGAATTGCATCTGAAAAATTTACATTCATTAATATGAATCAATTACAATACAAGTACATCATACAATTTCATACAGTTTTACATAAGTAGACGAACAATATAATTTAGGATACAGAATCTCTCCTAATGGTTTTTCTACTAGAGTAGCCATCTCTACGTTCTCTTTTAATGAAAGGTTAGCTACACCCCAAAGAATTTCGTTAAAGTTTAGTTCAGAAAATTTCCTGGGTAGGTGTTCTTACTAATCGTTTAGTACTTAGAGAACGAGTCCATGTGCTCATAAATAAATAGCAAAAGATTATTTACATACCAGTCTGAAACTTTCCATTCTATAAATATTAATTGTCGGATGAAGTTGAATCAGCTGCTTTTCCTTCTAGTTCCTCCAACGTCTTCTCCTTTCTTTTAAAAGTGCTGGTAACTCGTAAATAACATTCTGTTTTATATATATACTACGCATCCATAAAGTAAATAAATCTTGTTACAAGAATGTGTCTTGCAACGTGCATCGTGGTTCCTATTTATATGGGTACGTGTACCACTACTAATTTCAAATTTTGGTAACCGCTAAACCGACGAAGCTTCCTTCATGGTTAAAAGAATAACTGTTCTACTTAATCCACGAACTAAGCTCGTTGAGTTACAGATTACTCAACGGAACATAATCGATTACTGTTGCTAACTCCACGGACTAACTTCGTTGAGTTACAAATAACTCAACAAAGCGACCTCATATTATATTACTGACCTCATGGAGTTAAGGTTAACTCAACGGACTTACTTCGTTGAGTTAACACTTAGCAACTTTTAAGTTTTACTCTTGTAAGTTCCTCTCTGTACTTTTTATTTTATTTTATTCTACTAACTATATTAAAGTCAAATCTATGTCATTAATGCATCATTTTGATTAAAATTCATTTAAATCTAAATATTATATAAAGATTTAACTTGCAGGTCATTTTATGTTATGCAGAATTTAGCTTTTACCTTATAACATACAGAAATTTTTAAGCAGTTATCTTGTCATTCAACAAATTGTAAATCTGTTACATATTCATTCATAAAGCTTCAGAATAACATAATATTCAATAATTTCCATTCATTTCACATTTAAAACATGTATGAGAATTGCATCTGAAAAATTTACATTCATTAATATGAATCAATTACAATACAAGTACATCATACAATTTCATATAGTTTTACATAAGTAGACGAACAATATAATTTAGGATACAGAATCTCCCCTAATGGTTTTTCTATTAGAGTAGTCATCTCTACGTTCTCTTTTAATGAAAGGCTAGCTACACCCCAAAGAATTTCGTCAAAGTTTAGTTCAGAAAATTTCTTGGGTAGGTGTTCTTACTAATCGTTTAGTACTTAGAGAACGACTCCATGTGCTCATAAATAAATAGCAGAAGATTAATTACATACCAGTCTAAAGCTTTCCATTCTATAAATATTTGTTGTCGGATGAAGTTGATTCAGCTGCTTTTCCTTCCAGTTCCTCCAACGTCTTCTCCTTTCTTTTAAAAGTGCTGGTAACTCGTAAATAACATTCTGTTTTATATATATACTACGCATCCATAAAGTGAATAAATCTCGTTACAAGAACGTGTCTTGCAACGTGCATCGTGGTTCCTATTTATATGGGTACGTGTACCACTACTAATTTCAAATTTTGGTAACCGCTAAATCGACGAAGCTTCATTCATGGTTAAAAGAATAATTGTTCTACATAATCCACGAACTAAGCTCGTTGAGTTACAGATTACTCAACGGAACACAATCGGTTACTGTTGCTAACTCCACGGACTAACTTCGTTGAGTTACAAATAACTCAACAAAGTGACCTTATATTATATTACTGACCTTGTGGAGTTAAGGTTAACTCAACGGACTTACTTCGTTGAGTTAACACTTAGCAACTTTTAAGTTCTACTCTTGTAAGTTCCTCTCTATACTTTTTTTATTTTATTTTTATTCTACTAACTATAATAAAGTTAAATCTATGTCATTAATGCATCATTTTGATAAAAATTCATTTAAATCTAAATCTTATATAAAGATTTAACTTGCAAGTCATTTTATGTTATGCGGAATTTACCTTTCACCTTATAACATACAAAAAATTTTTAGCAGTTATCCTGTCATTCAACAAATTTTAAATCTATTACATATTCATTCATAAAGTTTCACAATAACATAATATTCAATAATTTCCATTCATTTCACATTTAAAACACGTATGAGAATTGCATCTGAAAAATTTACATTCATTAATATGAATCAATTACTATACAAGTACATCATACAATTTCATACAGTTTTACATAAGTAGACGAACAATATAATTTACGATACAGAATCTCTCCTAATGGTTTTTCTACTGGAGTAGTCATCTCTACGTTCTCTTTTAATGAAAGGTTAGCTATACCCCAAAGAATTTCGTTAAAGTTTAGTTCAGAAAATTTCCTAGGTAGGTGTTCTTACTAATCGTTTAGTACTTAGAGAATGAGTCCATGTGCTCATAAATAAATAGCAGAAGATTAATTACATACCAGTCTGAAGCTTTCAATTCTATAAATGTTTGTTGTCGGATGAAGTTGAATCAGCTGCTTTTCCTTCTAGTTCCTCCAACGTCTTCTCCTTTCTTTTAAAAGTGCTGGTAACTCGTAAATAACATTCTGTTTTATATATATACTACGCATCCATAAAGTGAATAAATGTCGTTACAAGAACGTGTCTTGCAACATGCATCGTGGTTCCTATTTATATGGGAACGTGTACCACTACTAATTTCAAATTTTGGTAACCGATAAACCGACGAAGCTTCCTTCATGGTTAAAAGAATAAATGTTCTACTTAATCCACGAACTAAGCTCGTTGAGTTACAGATTACTCAACGGAACACAATCGGTTACTGTTGCTAACTCCACGGACTAACTTCGTTGAGTTACAAATAACTCAACAGAGTGACCTTATATTATATTACTGACCTCGTAGAGTTAAGGTTAACTCAACGGACTTACTTCGTTGAGTTAACACTTAGCAACTTTTAAGTTTTACTCTTGTAAGTTCCTCTCTGTACTTTTTTTTTTTTTTCTATTCTACTAACTATAATAAAGTTAAATCTATGTCATTAATGCATCATTTTGAGTAAAATTCATTTATATCTAAATCTTATATAAAGATTTAACTTGCAGGTCATTTTATGTTTTGCAGAATTTACCTTTTACCTTATAACATACAGAAATTTTTAAGCAGTTATCCTGTCATTCAACAAAATGTAAATCTGTTACATATTCATTCATAAAGCTTCACAGTAACATAGTATTCAATAATTTCCATTCATTACACATTTAAAACACGTATGAGAATTGCATCTGAAAAGTTTACATTCATTAATATGAATCAATTACAATACAAGTACATCATACAATTTCATACTGTTTTACATAAGTAGACGAACAATATAATTTAGGATACAGAATCTCCCCTAATGGTTTTTCTACTAGAGTAGCCATCTCTACGTTCTCTTTTAATGAAAGGTTAGCTACACCCCAAAGAATTTCGTTAAAGTTTAGTTCAGAAAATTTCCTAGGTAGGTGTTCTTACTAATCATTTAGTACTTCGAGAACGAGTCCATGTGCTCATAAATAAATAGGAGAAGATTAATTACATACCAGTCTGATGCTTTCCATTCTATAAATATTTGTTGTCGGATGAAGTTGAATCAGCTGCTTTTCCTTCCAGTTCCTCCAACGTCTTCTCCTTTCTTTTAAAAGTGCTGGTAACTCGTAAATAACATTCTGTTTTATATATATACTACGCATCCATAAAGTGAATAAATCTCATTACAAGAACGTGTCTTGCAACGTGCATCGTGGTTCCTGTTTATCTGGGTACGTGTTCCACTACTAATTTCAAATTTTGGTAACCGCTAAACCGACGAAGCTTCCTTCATGGTTAAAAGAATAACTGTTCTACTCAATCCACGAACTAAGCTCGTTGAGTTATAGATTACTCAACGGAACACAATCGGTTACTATTGCTAACTCTACGGACTAACTTCGTTGAGTTACAAATAACTAAACAGAGTGACTTTATATTATATTACTGACCTTGTGGAGTTAAGGTTAACTCAACGGACTTACTTTATTGAGTTAACACTTAGCAACTTTTAAGTTTTACTCTTGTAAGTTACTCTCTGTACTTTTTTTTTTTTTTTTTTTATTATACTAACTATAATAAAGTTAAATCTATGTCATTAATGCATCATTTTCATTAAAATTCATTTAAATCGACATCTTATGTAAAGATTTAACTTGCAAGTCATTTTATGTTATGCAGAATTTACCTTTTACCTTATAACATACAGAAATTTTTAAGCAGTTATCCTGTCATTCAACAAATTATAAATCTGTTACATATTCATTCATAAAGCTTCACAGTAACATAATATTCAATAATTTCCATTCATTTCACATTTAAAACACGTATGAGAATTGCATCTGAAAAATTTACATTCATTAATATGAATCAATTACAATACAAGTACATCATACAATTTCATACAGTTTTACATAAGTAGATGAACAATATAATTTACGATACATAATCTCTCCTAATGGTTTTTCTACTAGAGTAGTCATCTCTACGTTCTCTTTTAATGAAAGGTTAGCTACACCCCAAAGAATTTCGTTAAAGTTTAGTTCAGAAAATTTCCTGGGTAGGTGTTCTTACTAATCGTTTAATACTTATAGAACGAGTCCATGTGCTCATAAATAAATATCAGAAGATTAATTACATACCAGTCTGAAACTTTCCATTCTATAAATATTTGTTGTCGGATGAAGTTGAATCAACTGCTTTTCCTTCCAGTTCCTCCAACGTCTTCTCCTTTCTTTTAAAAGTGCTGGTAACTCATAAATAACATTTTGTTTTATATATATACTACACATCCGTAAAGTGAATAAATCTCGTTACAAGAACGTGTCTTGCAACGTTCATCGTGGTTCCTGTTTATATGGGTACGTGTTCTACTACTAATTTCAAATGTTGGTAACCGCTAAACTGACGAAGCTTCCTTCATGGTTAAAAGAATAACTGTTCTACTTAATCCACGAACTAAGCTCGTTGAGTTACAGATTACTCAACGAAACTCAATCGGTTACTGTTGCTAACTCCACGGACTAACTTCGTTGAGTTACAAATAACTCAACAGAGTGACCTTATATTATATTACTGACCTCGTGGAGTTAAGGTTAAATCAACGGACTTACTTCGTTGAGTTAACACTTAGCAACTTTTAAGTTTTACTCTTGTAAGTTCCTCTCTGTACTTTTTATTTATTTATTTATTCTACTAACTATAATAAAGTTAAATCTATGTCATTAATGCATCATTTTGATTAAAATTCATTTAAATCTAAATCTTATATAAAGATTTAACTTGCAGGTCATTTTATGTTATGCGGAATTTACCTTTTACCTTGTAACATACAGAAATTTTTAAGCAGTTATCTTGTCATTCAACAAATTTTAAATCTGTTACATATTCATTCATAAAGTTTCACAATAACATAATATTCAATAATTTCCATTCATTTCGCATTTAAAACACGTATGAGAATTGCATCTGAAAAATTTACATTCATTAATATAAATCAATTACTATACAAGTACATCATACAATTTCATACAGTTTTACATAAGTAGACGAACAATATAATTTAGGATACAGAATTTCTCCTAATGGTTTTTCTGCTGGAGTAGCCATCTCTACGTTCTCTTTTAATGAAAGGTTAGCTACACCCTAAAGAATTTCGTTAAAGTTTAGTTCAGAAAATTTCCTGGGTAGGTGTTCTTACTAATCGTTTAGTACCTAGAGAACGAGTCCATGTGCTCATAAATAAATAGCAGAAGATTAATTACATACCAGTCTGAAGCTTTCCATTCTATAAATATTTGTTGTCGGATGAAGTTGAATCAGCTGCTTTTCCTTCCAGTTCCTCCAACGTCTTCTCCTTTCTTTTAAAAGTGCTCGTAACTCGTAAATAACATTCTGTTTTATATATATGCTACACATCCATAAAGTGAATAAATCTCGTTACAAGAACGTGTCTTGCGACGTGTATCGTGGTTCCTATTTATATGGGTATGTGTACCACTAGAAATTTCAAATTTTGGTAACTGCTAAACCGACGAAGCTTCCTTCATGGTTAAAAGAATAACTGTTCTACTTAATCCACGAACTAAGCTCGTTGAGTTATAGATTACTCAACGGAACACAATCGGTTACTGTTGCTAACTCCATGGACTAACTTCGTTGAGTTACAAATAACCCAATATAGTGACCTTGTATTATATTACTGACCTCGTGGAGTTAAGGTTAACTCAAGGGAATTACTTTGTTGAGTTAACACTTAGCAATTTTTATGTTTTACTCTTGTAAGTTCGTCTCTGTACTTTTTTTTTTTATTATTGTACTAACTATAATAAAGTTAAATCTATGTCATTAATGCATCATGTTGATTAAAATTCATTTAAATCTAAATCTTATATAAAGATTTAACTTGCAGGTCATTTTATGTTATGCAGAATTTACCTTTTACCTTATAACATACAGAAATTTTTAAGCAGTTATCCTGTCATTCAACAAATTGTAAATCTGTTACATATTCATTCATAAAGTTTCACAATAACATAATATTCAATAATTTCCATTCATTTCACATTTAAAACACGTATGAGAATTGCATCTGAAAAATTTACATTCATTAATATGAATCAATTACAATACAAGTACATCATACAATTTCATACAGTTTTACATATATAGACGAACAATATAATTTAGGATACAGAATCTCTCCTAATGGTTTTTCTACTGGAGTAGCCATCTCTACGTTCTCTTTTAATGAAAGGTTAGCTACACCCCAAAGAATTTCGTTAAAGTTTAGTTCAGAAAATTTCCAAGGTAGGTGTTCTTACTTATCGTTTAGTACTTAGAGAACGAGTCCATGTGCTCATAAATAAATAGCAGAAGATTAATTACATACCAGTCTGAAGCTTTCCATTCTATAAATTTTTGTTGTCGGATGAAGTTGAATCAGCTGTTTTTCCTTCCAGTTCCTCCAACGTCTTCTCCTTTCTTTTAAAAGTACTGGTAACTCGTAAATAACATTCTGTTTTATATATATACTACGCATCCATAAAGTGAATAAATCTCGTTACAAGAACGTGTCTTGCAATGTGCATCGTGGTTCCTATTTATATGGGTACGTGTACCACTACTAATTTCAAATTTTGGTAACCGCTAAATCGACGAAGCTTCATTCATGGTTAAAAGAATAACTATTCTACTTAATCCACGAACTAAGCTCGTTGAGTTACAGATTACTCAACGGAACACATTCGGTTACTGTTGCTAACTCCACGGACTAACTTCGTTGAGTTACAAATAACTCAACAGAGTGACCTTATATTATATTACTGACCTCGTGGAGTTAAGGTTAACTCAACGGACTTAGTTCGTTGAGTTAACACTTAGCAACTTTTAAGTTTTACTCTTGTAAGTTCCTCTCTGTACTTTATTTTTTATTTTTTTTTCTTCTAACTATAATAAAGTTAAATCTATGTCATTAATGCATCATTTTGATTAAAATTCATTTAAATCTAAATCTTATATAAAGATTTAACTTGCAGGTCATTTTATGTTATGCAGAATTTACCTTTTACCTTATAACATACAGAAATTTTTAGCAGTTATCCTGTCATTCAACAAATTGTAAATCTGTTACATATTCATTCATAAAGTTTCACAATAGCATAATATTCAATAATTTTCATTCATTTCACATTTAAAACATGTTTGAGAATTGCATCTGAAAAATTTACATTCATTAATATGAATCAATTACAATACAAGTACATCAAATAATTTCATACAATTTTACATAAGTAGACGAACAATATAATTTAGGATGCAGAATCTCTCCTAATGGTTTTTCTTCTAGAGTAGCCATCTCTACGTTCTCTTTTAATGAAAGGTTAGCTACACCCCAAAGAATTTCGTTAAAGTTTAGTTCAGAAAATTTCCTGGGTAGGTGTTCTTACTAATCGTTTAGTACTTAGAGAACGAGTCCATGTGCTCATAAATAAATAGCAGAAGATTAATTACATACCAGTCTGAAGCTTTCCATTCTATAAATATTTGTTGTCGGATGAAGTTGAATCAACTGCTTTTCCTTCTAGTTCCTCCAACGTCTTCTCCTTTCTTTTAAAAGTGCTGGTAACTCGAAAATAACATTCTGTTTTATATATGTACTACGCATCCATAAAGTGAATAAATCTCATTACAAGAACGTGTCTTACAACGTGCATCGTGGTTCCTGTTTATATGGGTACGTGTACCACTACTAATTTCAAATTTTGGTAATCGCTAAACCGACGAAGCTTCATTCATGGTTAAAAGAATAACTGTTCTACTTAATCCATGAACTAAGCTCGTTGAGTTACAGATTACTCAACGGAACATAATCGGTTACTGTTGCTAACTCCACAGACTAACTTCGTTGAGTTACAAATAACTCAACAGAGTGACCTTATATTATATTACTGACCTCGTGGAGTTAAGGTTAGCTCAACGGACTTACTTCATTGAGTTAACACTTAGCAACTTTTAAGTTTTACTCTTGTAAGTTCCTCTCTGTACTTTTTTTTTTTTTTTTTATTCTACTAACTATAATAAAGTTAAATTTATGTCATTAATGCGTCATTTTGATTAAAATTCATTTAAATCTAAGTCTTATATAAAGATTTAACTTGCAGGTCATTTTATGTTATGCAAAATTTACCTTTTACCTTATAACATACAGAAATTTTTAAGCAGTTATCCTGTCATTTAACAAATTGTAAATCTGTTACATATTCATTCATAAAGTTTCACAATAACATAATATTCAATAATTTCCATTCATTTCACATTTAAAACACGTATGAGAATTGCATCTGAAAAATTTACATTCATTAATATGAATCAATTACAATACAAGTACATCATACAATTTCATATAGTTTTACATAAGTAGCCGAACAATACAATTTAATCTCTATGCCTAAGTTCATCTACTTCCTTCTGGAGTTTTTCTAATTGAAGCTCTAATTGATTAATCCTCTCTACTGCTCTTGTAATTCCTCTAGAAGGTACAACTAGTTCTGCAGCTACAAAATTTCTGTATTCTTTCACTGAAATGGTTTTTGATCTGATCCTTTTTTATGTCCATTTAGTGAAATCGATACAGTCCACCATCAGTAGTGGAATCAAATCTCCATAAAATAATTTCTTCTTCATTGTTTTCAGCTTGGAGATAAAAACTGCAGACCAATTTAATTGGATCTTGTTTACAACTGCATATGTGACCGATTTGACAAATTGACTTAATTCTATGTCATGGCCCTGTCGTTGATAGACATTCTTAATCAGAATGTTAGCTACCATGTGTGCTTTACCATTTAAATGCTTCAATCTGTTTAATAATGGCACACCAAGATTGATAGCTAAACAATCCTTGATTTCCTGTTCAGTCCACTCGACGGCAGTTGTATCTTCCAAAATTGTTATTCCTTTATTCTTTAAACCAAAAATATTGTGGAGAAGCTCTTGTGTTATCTTTACATCAACTTCCTCCACGTTTGAAATTAATCCTCCTTCTCTTTCTCTCAAATTTGCATAGAAATAGGGCACTAAATTTTCATATACTGCATGCCCTCTTTCTTGAGATATGAATTGCAGTAGACCTTGGATTTCAAATAATTCTTTGATTTCTTGCATTCCATCCCAATTTACTAGTCTACTGTAAATAATATCCTAACCCCTTATTTCTTGGTATTTGGTATAAGCTTCCTGACTACAAAAATGTACTTCATTCAAAATTGTTGTTTCAGTCGGGTCAGGAAGGTGACTTTGTTGCTCCTGAGGGGTTTGTTCTTGATCTTCCTCTAGCATAGGCTGCATTTGGACATTCTCTTCAGATTCCTGGATTTTTGCTTTTGCTTCTATCTATGGTGGTGAGCCGGCAGAACTCTCCACTCTATCTTGAATTCTCTCCATAAATTGCTGAAGAGTTTCTTGTTCTTCAGTGGAATCTGTGAAATTATTTTTATCCAAATGGCTTCTTTCAGCCTCTTCATTTTCTTCACTTTCTTGCTCCTCCTGACTACCAATCTGTTCTGTTACTGTTCTTTCTGATTCTGTAACAGATTGGGATGGAGTCACGGGCAATTCAGTTTCTATCCTAATTTCTGTTTCTTCTTGTACAGGCTACAGACTAATTTCAACCTGATTTTCTTCTTTTCTTTGCTCCTCCTACTCCTCAGAATCGGATAGCAAGTTAATAAAAATCTACTCCATAGGCCCTATAAAAATTGGTACTTCAGATTTAATTTCCTCATATTCAAGCACTTTTTCTTTTCCTTTCCTTTTTCTAATTAGTTGTGCCTGTTCTTCCTCTTCATCTTCTGAAATTAAATCCACAAAAATAGGCTCTGCAGGCCTTCGAGCCACAAGTACTGGCTCTTCCTATTTAACTTTTTTTATAACTACTGGTCTCGAAGGACCAACTTCAGCTTCTTTTGCATTAGATTTGGTAGCAGTTCTAGCAGTAGCTTCATGATGCTGTTCCAATTTGATTTTATATTGGGCTTTCAACTTTTCTACAGCCCTCTTTTTGTAAAGTGCATCAAACACTAGGTGTGCTTTGGCCACTGCCAAATCTTCTGATTCTCCTTGGTTCTTCCCAACTTGAACCAGTTCTGCAAATTCTCTTTTCTCTTCTTCAGTTGAAGGCCCCATCATTTCTACTCTTGCCAACGGCTGAAATGGTGGAACTAAAGGTCCTAACTGTTGTTCCTTAGGAACAAGTCTTTCAGCAGTTGTCTCCTCTTGTCCTTCAGTTGCCTCTCATTGTTCATTTTCTTTCCTTTCTTGCTCCCAGATCACCCATTTAGCTCGTCTATAGATTCGTCTTTTGAACCAGAGCCGAGACTTACGTTGGATTAATTCTAAGGCTACTTCATTGTTTGGCCGTATCTTTCTTTCTTTACTTAATGCAATTTCAGTTGCCACTCTAATTCGTGTCTCCATTATCTACGGTATCTGTATTTCTAACTCAACCAAAATTTTTCTTAAATTAAAGAGTTCTGATTCTACCTTTTGTAGCTCTTTCTCTCTTGTTGTATTTCTGATCTTTTACCTTGTGTGTCATTCTTCAGATTCATTCAGAAACTATGCAATGTCTACAGCCTCTTCCTAGAATTCAGGCATCATCTTCCTCATCGTGGAGTTACACAACAGCACGGAATCGCTCTGATTGCTACTGTTCTAGATTTTAAATAATTTACCGGATAATGCCCCCAAAACCCTAGGTTTTAGTTTAAATAAGCCCTAAGTTTAGGCGGGTAATTGGGTCATTTCCCGAACCAACTATTACTATTTTATCCGCGGTCCTAGCTACAATACTCCATTGAGTTACAGTTAACTTAACGGAATAAGCTCGTTGACTAACTCAAGACTCAACGAAGTAAGCTCGTTGAGTTAAGCATAACTCAACGGACTCCCCGTACAAGCAAATATAATAATAAAAATATTACAGAGAATAGTTTTTCTGTTTTGTTACTAGTTTAACCGATACTATGTTTCGGTCAAACCTAAATATATATATTTTTTATTTTTTTATTTTTAATTTTTCTTTCGGTTGAACCGATACTATATTTCGGTAAAACCAAAATTTTTTCTGAAAATTAATATTCATATATTTTTTTATGTTTCGGTCATACCGATGGATCCAATCGATTGAACCGCAACTATTTTTATGTTTTATATATATTTTAATGTTTTTTTTTTTTAAATCATAAAAACTGATTTCTTACTAAGTAAAGCTCGAGTAATGTCTACTCTGACTTCTTCTATAATTCCAAAGGAGCTTTTTGGTGTTTTCAGAATAGGTTTAAGTCTTTGTCCATTTACTTTAAATATATTCTGATTTTTAGGATTTTCAATTTCAATAGCTCCATAAGGATAAACATTTCGAACTATGTAAGGTCCTACCCATCTAGATTTCAATTTTCCTGGATGGTTATGGAGTCTAGCCATATAAAGATATACTTCTTGTCCTATTTCAAAACTTTTTGGAATAATTTTTCTATCATGCCAAAATTTAATTTTTTCTTTTTCTCTCACAATATTCGAATAAGCTTCATTTCTAAATTCTTCTAATTCAATTAGTTGCATTTTCCTATTTCCAGCAACTTGATTTAAATTAGTGTTCAAAGTTTTTAATGCCCAATAAGCTTTATGTTCTATTTTAGCAGGTAAATGACAACTTTTTCCATATACTACCCTAAAAGGTGACATACCTAAGCTCGTTTTATAAGCAGTTCTATAAGCCCAAAGTGCATCTATCAATCTATTAGCCCAATCTGTTCTAATAGGATTTACTACTTTTTCTAAGATTAATTTAATTTGTTTGTTTGCACTTTCTACTTGTCTACTTGTTTGCGGGTGATATGATGTTGCAATTTTGTGGTTTACTCCATATTTTTTAATTAAAGCTTCAAAACTTCTATTACAGAAATGAGTTCCTCTATCACTAATAATAGCTTTAGGTATTCCAAATCTAGCAAATATATTTGTTCTTATAAATTGTATTACCACTTTGTTATCATTAGTTTTTGTAGGAATAGCTTCTATCCATTTAGATACATAATCCACCCCCAACAATATATAATTAAATTGATTAGACATAGGAAATGGACCCATAAAATCTATTCCCCACACATCAAAGATTTCAACCTCAACAATAGAATTAAGAGACATCATATTCCTCTTTGATATTCTTCCTATTTGTTGACATTTTAAACAACTTAAGCAATATTCCTCTTTGAATAGTGTTGGCCAATAAAACCCACATTGCAGAATTTTTGCAGTAGTTTTCCTTGAACCAAAATGTCCTCCACAAGCTTGGTCATGACAGAAAGACAATATGCTCAGATATTCAGTTTCTGGAACACACCTCCTTAAAACCAGATCAGGACATTTCTTAAATAAGTATGGGTCTTCCCAATAGTAATATTTTACTCTTGAGAAAAATAATTTCTTATCCTGTCTATTCCAATCCTTAGGTGCTAAACCAGTAACTAAGTAATTGACTATGTCTACATACCAAGGTATTGTGTTAATGGTCATTAATTATTCATTAGGAAAATTATCCTTAATTTCAATATTTGATTTTTCTATTTGTAATCTTGATAAATGATCTGCTACTACATTCTCACAACCTTTTTTATCTTTAATTTCTAGATCAAATTCTTGTAATAATAATATCCATCAGATCAATCTAGGTTTAGTTTCTTTTTTCTTTATTAGATGTTTTAGAGCTGAATGATCTGTGTATACTATTACCTTAGCTCCAATCAAATATGATCTAAACTTTTCTAAAGCAAACACAACAGCTAATAATTCTTTTTTAGTAGTTGTGTAATTAACTCGAGCATCATTTAAGGTTTTGCTTGCGTAATGAATCACTCTAGGAGATTTTTTTATCTTCTGTCCCAACACTGCTCCTACAACAAAATCAGAAGCATCGCACATTAATTCAAATGGATAGTTCCAATCAGGTGCTTGAATTATAGGAGTTGAAATTAAGCTAGTCTTAAGTCTGAAAAATTCTTCCTTGCAATTTTTATCAAAGTTAAATGGAACATCTTTTAACAGATTAGTTAAAGGTCTAGCTATCTTGCTAAAGTCTTTAATAAATCTTCTATAAAAACTAGCATGTCCTAAAAATGATCTAGTATCTTTTATTGATTTAGGTTCTAGTAGATTAGAAATTACTTCTATTTTAGCTTTATCTACTTCCAACCCTTTTTTAGAAACGACATGCCCTAAGACTATTCCTTGTTTAACCATGAAGTGACATTTTTCCCAATTTAAAACTAAATTTTTTTCCATATAGCGTTCTAATATTTGGTCTAAATTGCTTAAACACACTTCATATGAGTTTCCATATACAGTAAAATCATTCATAAATATTTCTAAAAAATCTTCAGTCATTATAGTAAATATGCCCTGCACACATCTTTGAAAGGTAGTTAGTGCATTGCATAATCCGAATGTCATTCTTTTAAAAGCATAAGTTCCATTAGGATAGGTGAAAGTTGTTTTCTCTTGATCCTCTAATGCTACTGGAATTTGATTATACCTTGAATACCCATCTAGGAAACAAAAATATTTTTGCCCTGCTAATCTTTCCAGCATTTGATCTATAAAAGGTAAGGGAAAATGATCTTTCCTAGTCATAGCATTCAACTTTCTATAGTCTATACATACTCTCCAACCTGATTGAATTTTAGTAGATATCAAGTCTTGACTTTCATTCCTAGTAACTATTAATCCTGATTTCTTGGAAGCTACATGGATTGGACTAACACACGAGCTATCAGAAATCGGATAAATTATATCATTATCTAACCATTTAACTATTTTCTTCCTGACTACTTCTTTAAGGTTTGGATTTAATCTCCTCTCAGGAATTCTAACAGGTTTAGCATTCTCTTTTAAATATATGTGGTGACAGCATAAAGTTGAACTTAACCCTTTTATATCATAGTCCATCCTATTGCCTCTTTATAACTTTTTACATCTTTTAATTTAGCTATTTGATCCTCTTTTAAATCTGAAGCAATAATGATTGGATAGGTTCGTTTATCTTCCAGAAATATATAGGTTAATTCAGGAGGTAAAGGTTTTAATTCTAAATGCTGCCTATCAGAAGCTAGAGCTCCTAATTGAACATCATCATTTTTTAAATTAATTTCTTCCTGATCTCCTTCTATATTTATGCTTTCACTTTCTTCTAAAGTTTCAGAATTAATTTGCCTATTTAATTCTTCTTGAATCACATCATCTAACATATCTCCTTCATCCTCTAAAAAGTCTATGGTGTGTAAGGACATTTCTAACTCTTCAATCCTTTCTGGTTTGAAAATATTTAATTGAGTATCCTCATTACCATATGCTAACTTCATTACTCCAGTTTTACAATTTATAACAGCCCCTAATGTTGCTAAAAATGGCCTTCCCAAAATTAAAGACGTATCACTATTTTTATGCTTAATTTGTTGGCAATCCAAAATTATAATATCAATAGGATATATAAAATTCTTGATTTTAATTAAGACATCCTCTATTTTTCCTCTAAGGTATCTTATACTTCTATCAGCTAATTGAATAACCGTACTAGTAGGAGTTAAGCCTTCTAATCCTAAGGATGCAAATATATCACTTGGCATAACATTTATACCTGCACTTAGGTCTATTAATGTTCTTTCTAGAATAGTATTTCCTATGGTGCATGTTATAACAGGGATTCCAAGATCAGATAACTTTTTAGGAATTTGTGACAGAAATAGGGAACTACTTAGCTCAGCTAAAAAGACCTTTCTAAGAACTTTTCGCTCTCTTTTCTTAGTACACCAATCCTTAAGAAATTTAGCACAAGGTGGCATTTTCTGCAATAGATCTAACAAATGAATGTTAACTTGTACTTTTTCAAAAATTTCTCTGATTTTATCTTGTCTTTCAAGTATTGTTTGTTGTAATCTTTCAGGATAGGGTGCTAAAGATTTTGATTTCAAAGACTCTTTTTCTTTCAGTTGATTTGTTTGATCATTTTTAGCTTTATTCGCAGATTCAGATTGTTCTTCAGTGATTTCTAGATTTTCAGCTATTACATTTTCATTATCATTTTGATTTTTACTCTTATCCACCTTCATATCATTTTCATTTTGAGTTCTTGGTGGTATATCAGTTCCAGATCTTAATGTTACACATACATCTTCCAGATTTTTGTTACTTTCATGATGTTTTTGCATATCGTTTTTGTGATTATGATCTTCAATTGTTTTTAGTTTTAAAGTGCATTCTTTAAATTCTCTTACATTAGTATTTTCTGTTTGTTGTATATTTTGTAAATTATGTAGGTTTATAACTTGCTGTATATTTTCATTGTCCTCTTACATAACTTGTATTTTCATTGCATTATCTTCTAATGCTTTTAATTTTGTTTCCAGATCATCTAATTTCATTACATTCAATTTTTGATCAATTTTCTTTATGATTTTTTCAGTTTCATAAATTATATCCTTTTTGGGTTCTGAATATGCCTCATTATAGTTTAATTGGTTGACTTCTTGTTGTTGACACACAAAGTGTTCTAGTTTGTCTAGATTTTGCTCTATACTATACTCTAGTCTGTCATAGCTATCCCAAACTTTAGTGTCTCTCATCATATTACACATTCTATACTGACCATCAGTTGGGTAAACTATAGGATTCTCGTACTTGGCTCTATTATATTGAGGATAATTCATTTGTTGTTCATTGGATCTAACCATCTGTAAACGTCTTAATTTCAAACAATCAGAAATGTTGTGTCCTTCAGAATTGCAAAATTCACATATGCTAATTACAGGTTTCAGAAATCTTTGAGCATAAGCATATGCCATATTCTCAATTACAGAAGAAAACACACAACTCTAGCTATTAAAATGAAATAGCTCTAACAGTTGCTTATATCAATTCAATTCAATTCAATTCCCCGGCAACAGCGCCATAAAACTTCTTTGGTTTTTCCCAACACTACACTAGAAAAACTTGGATTTGTTACTTCTGTTTTTACTTAGTTAATTTATCTTTATGCTTATTCTCTCTTTTAGAAGTAAACAAACAACCTTTAATATAATTTAGATATTAATTCCAATTTGTACTTTAACTACAAGTGCATAGTGTCTATTATATCAGTGTGCAAGTACAGGTCAATCTTATAGGGAATTACTGACGAATTTGAGAACTGTTCGTTTGTTAACAATCAAATTTATATATTCAATAAGCTCTCCGTTGATTTATAGTTAACTCAATGGACTAAGTTCATTGAGTTATGGCTAACTCAATGAACTAACCTCGTGGACTTAAGTTAACTCCACGAGCCTGTCTTTTCTATTTAATATTGCTATTTACAAAGGAATTCAGCCAACCATTGGGCGATTCCACAGATTGTAAATAACATCGATTAAGCTCTTTAATGCTAGTTAACATTGGATTTATCATTAAGCAATACTAACATTTAGATAATTCAAATAGTAATCATTAAATCTTTAAGTCTTTTGAACGAACCAATTTCAGTAAACTGTAAAACTAAAATAAATATAAAACAATCACAACACTGATAAAGATAACATTAATCACGATACAACACAAACAATACAACACTCAAATACAACATACAAACATAGATAAATTGTTTTTGGTATTTTTGTTTTAATATGAACATGGAAATGTGCAACAGGTGAAATGTAAAGTAATCTCACTTGACAGTAAATACTTCCGACACTACTTGTAACGCGATTACACCATTGAAAATTAAACCACTTACAATTTTGTCTCCTCTCCTTATAGAATCGCGAGTCCAGAATTGCAAGATAATCTCCTCTTCAGCATACAGGCATCAACCCGAAGCCAAGGCTAAAAGCTTTACGATCTCTTGAAATATGAGTCGGCGCTTGGTGAAAATGGCTTCCCTTCCCTCGACGCGATCACTCCTTACAGTGGTTGTCAAGCACTGTGTTTGGCTCGGAATCGACCCGACATCAGGCAAGTATCCTCACAGACCTCCGATGATTGGTGATTATGGTGGTGATGATGGTGATGATGATGGTTGGTGTGGTACTTCAGAGAATTACAATGTCGATCCTCCTCTGCACACACTGTCCGCCCATCAATCACACACCTCTTCTTTTTTTTCTTCTTTTCTTTTATATTTCTTCAATAGTAACTACTTTTGCTTGAATGGTCGGTTGTATTTCCTTCATTCATATCAACGGCAATGCTTTCTTCTCCCTACGCAATTGAATTCCTACGTGATATGTGCAAACGTGGTTTTTCTCTTCCAACTGTCTATTCTTGCAACTACTATAGTAGCATATTAGAAAATATATAGTTCGTGGAGTTACAGATAACCCAACGGACTTTCTTCGTTGATTTAACTATAAAACACATGCATAAATTTAACTATCCGATGCTTAGGTGCATTTCAGATACTTATAAACCTAACTATCTGATGCTTAGATGCATTTTGAATAGTTACAAATAACTCACCGATATATAACTTAAGTAAATCTACCAGATCTCAACACATGTCAGCAGCAGTTTAATCATAAAATAACATTTTGGAGAGTTACAGGTCTAACTATCCGATGCTCAGATGCATTTCGAATAGTTATAGCTAACTCACCGAAAATCCACTTAAGTCAATTTCCCAGAATGCCCAACTGCAATTTCGGATAGTTATAGATAACTTACCGAAAGTTTACTTAAGTCATTCATTATGGTTTCGACACGTGTACTTCTGGAAATAATAAAATATTCTCTCAAAACATAACTGTACGACAATTTAAACATAACTATCCGATATATATTCGGTCTGTTAAACATAATTGTCCGAATTTGTTCGGTATGTTAAACATAACTGTCTGAAATATCAGAATATTCGGATACTTAAGAATTTCACAGCTTGCAACTTATCGACAGTTCATAAATGTACTAAATTAACATTAATTCCCCCCAAATTAAGCAGATTCTTCAATTAAAGCATATAATAGTGCAATTATAACATAATGACTTAATTCTTATATGATAAGCTAAATATTATGCAATTAACCATCATTTAACCGTTAATAATATGCACTTCTTCGTTCTAAACAAATACCCATCTAGAAAACAAAAATATTCTTGACCTACTAATTTTTCTAACATTTGATCTAAAAATAGTAAAGGAAAATGATCATTCCTAGTCACAACATTAAACTTCCAATAATCTATACACACTCTCTAGCCTGATTGGATTCTTGTTGGAATCAATTCTTGACTTATTCCTTATAATAGTTAACCTTGATTTCTCAAGATTATACTAACCCATGAGCTATCAAAAATTAGATATATGATATCATTATCTAACTATTTCATAATTTCTTTCCTGAATACTTCTTTAAGGTTTGGATTTAATCTATGTTTAGGAATTCTTACTAGTTTAACATTTTATTCTAGATATATATGATGTCGGCATATAGTTAGATTTAACTTTTTTATATCAGCTATAGTTCATCTTATTACTTCTTTATATTTCTTTACTACACATTTTAATTTAGAAATTTGATCTTCTGTTTAATTTGATGATATAATTATAGGAAATGTTTAGGCATAAATGTTGCACATGTTTATAAGTTTTATGGGGTAAATAATTTAACTTATAAGTTATTAAGGTTTTGTTATGCATAAATTATGATATTAAGTCAAATTAATAACTTATTATTAATTCATGTATTTTATATGAAAATTAATCTCATTATGATGTATTCTAATTAGTTTTATAAAATATGATATGTGTGATATTATTTTATTTTGTTAAAAACTAGGTATCTTGTAGGAACTTCAACATAAATGAAAATTAAATGTAAAAGATCAAGTAGATCAACTCTCAACCATTGGATCAAGATCCAAGCACATGAAGACATGGAAGAAGCTTATAAAATAAAAGGAGGATGTCCAAGATTGAGGGCCCCCACTCATTTTCTCATCCACGACTCATCCACTACAAGGGCACCGATCGTCACATCCATCAATTGTCACGTCCAATGCTCATTCACTAACAACCGCTCATTCCCGCAACCACGAAGAAGGGAGATCGCACACTGCAAGATGCAAATCACTATTCAACCTCCACGTAGATCACTATTCATCTGCCGCACAGATCAGACTCAGCGCAAGTCACTCTTCGTTCACTCGCACCATTGCACACCATTCGTTCCTGCAACCGTTGACGCATTCCTGCAACCATGAAGACGGAAATCGAAGATTGCACATCCACGCAGAGTACTGTTCACCACATGTAAGCCACTATTCATTTGCTCCACCGCAGATCACTGTTCACATTCGACGCATGTTCCCACAGCTTGTGTGAGGATTCTTCCTGCTCATTTCATCTTTCACCTTCTCTCTTGTTCTCATGTGTTATTTTAGGACAATAGATTTTTATTAGTTTTTTATATCATTTTGATTGTTTGTGCTATGCTACATTAAAAACATAAAAAAAAAAAATACTTTGTATCATTGCATAGTCTAGGTTTTTAGTATTTGTTGTTTGTGTTATTTAATTTTTGTTTTGTTTGTGAATGACTCAATTTCATCATTGTAAAATCTTGTTATATGTTGCTGTCTAAATGATAGAGTTAAGTGAATTTCAGTAATATCCATTTGAAAGAAATCAAAATTTGAAATGAGTATGCAGGTGTATGATTGCAAATTCATAACTCTATTTTATGTCCATGTTTTCTAAGGTTTGAAGGTTGATTTGAGTACTAAAATGTTTGAGAAAAAAATCTAAAACTCCTCTGATATGTGTGGATATGTTTCTACTTTTATTTTTTGAAATTTTGTAATATTTAGAGTTGATTTGGTAAGGTTTTCAGAGTGAAAAGATCAAAATGCAAAATTTTAGTTTTCTCTATTTTATCTGTAATGCTTTGTGAATCTACTATTATCTAAAGTGTGAAAAATCTAATTTAACAACTCTATTTTGATCCTTATTCTAAGAAGCTTCCAACGCACCTGATTTCATCCAATTTAGATAGGTATTCTTTGAGATATAAGGTTTCTAAGATAGGGATGATGGCAAACGTAATTTTTTGATTTTTAGGGCTATTTTCACATCTAAATTTCTTGCCAATGTTCTGTTTTGTTTGAAGTGATATAAATTTTATCTTCTGATTTACACAACCACAAGCTTATGATTAATTTCCTGAGGCTATTTGACTTATGCATATAGAATTAAAATTCTGTTAATACAAAAGTTGTGTATAAAACCCAATTTGCATAAGTAATTGAGACAACTTAATCTTGAAATCTAAAAGTAACCAACAAGTCCTTGAGGACGACCTGTATTTGTTAGTGTTTACATCTAACACTATGCACTTGTGGTCTTATAAATTTTAAAACTCAGAATTAATGAATAAGTTTTTGACGCTGTTGCTGGGGACTTGGCAAGGTTTGATCTTAACTTTTATTTATCTAGATTAAGAATTTGGTTGTTTACATAGCATTACATTCTTAAAGGAAGTACAATGGAATATGATTTCTATGCCTTTGAGAATGGAGGAAACTTTTATTGTGACTTATGCCACATGGAAGGACATAGTATGAAGGATTGTGTACACTACTTTTTGTATGAGCACCTTGATAGGATAAATCAAGTTTGTGCTAAATGTCGTTGGCCCGGTCATCTTGAACATGAATGCTTACAAAACCCTTATTAAGATGCATTGAGTACATCTAGTGAATTTCAATCCTATCTTGAATAATATGAGCCAAATGATTATTATAATACTAACTCATAAAGTAATGAAGTAGAGGGTAGCAATTTTAGGCCTGATTTGGTAAGACGGATAGAAGTTCTAAGAGATCAAATGGAGAAGCTAGTTAGGTTATTAGAGGAGGAGAAATGTCCTTTAGAACTATCTATGCTTGTTGATCCTTTTTCTGAACCTAATTATGAATCAATAAATCAAATACAAAATGATCTACCTAAGGCTAATCTAGAAGAAAATCTTTTTAAGGAGCTAACCCTCACACTAAGTACTAGCTTAGAAGATTTTGTGGAGATAGAAACTATAGATGAGAAGGAAGATATAAGTGACTTAGATGAACCTGTTGATGCTTATGTCACTCTAAGGTCTGGTAAGGAAATTGATTAACCTGAACCAATTATTCAACAAGAAGCAATTTTAGAAGAAAAAAAAGATAGTAATAAGTCAAATGAGAGAGTTAAGGAAAATGAAAAGAAAGAGATTAATGATGAAGATAGACAAAGTAATGAAGATGAATTAGGAGATAATGACAAAATGGTAGAACCACCTCTCCTACTTTACTTGCACCATTTCCTAATAGATTAGAGTTGAAAGAAAATTCCAAAGATGATCAAATAAGAAAAATTTTTGAACAAGTGCAAGTCAACGTACCACTATTAGATTTAATAACAACATTACCACCTTGTGCCAAATTTCTTAAAGAGTGATGTACTAAGAAAAGAACTAAGAAGGTGTTAAAACGAGCCTTCCTAGCTAGTGAGGCTAGTTCTCTTTTTACTACACATCTCCCAAAAAAACTTGATGATCCAGGCACTCCCTTTATTTCTTGTACTATTGGGCCTAAAACTTTAAATAGAGTTCTCATTGACTTAGGAGCAGGAATTAATGTAATGCCTATTAGTGTATACTCTTCACTAGGATTGGAAGGTTTGTTACATACAAGAATTGTTATCCAGTTGGCTAATAGATCCATTAAGCATCCTCATGGAAAAATTGAAGATGCACTTATAAAAATTAAAGATTATATTTACCTTGTAGACTTTATTGTGTTAGACACTTTTAATCCACCTGATAATTCCGATTTCATTCCACTCATTCTAGGGAGACCATTCTTAACTACAGCTCAAGCTGTAATTAATTGTAGAAGTGGAACCATGAAATTGTCTTATGGAGTTTCTAAGCTTATTTTAAATATTTTTAACCTAAGAGATGAAGAAGTTCATGTCAGTGAGACGAATGAGGTAAACATTAGTGTGATTCAATTCTTCGAGGATGAAGATGAAGAAGTAGTTGACACATTATTTGAGGAAATGTTAACTTCATTGAGTGAAGATGGGTCACCAAGGAGTGAGGTTGATAATCAATTATTAGATGTTGATAAGGTAGTTAAAGAAGATGAGCTCATATTAGAAAATCTAAGTGTCCCTTCACATGAGACCTATATTAGAGACACCAACTTTAGATCTTAAACCTCTTCCTAAAAGTTTGAAATATTGTTTTTTAGGAGAAAATGAGACATTCCCAATAATTATCACAAGAAACCTTATAGAAATGCAAGAAATAAGTTTATTAAAGCTGTTAAAGAAATTTAAAGGTGATATAGGTTGGACAATGGTTGATATTAAAGGAATAAGTCTCGCCATTTGCCAACATAGGATATATCTTGAAGATAATGCAAAGCCCACAAGAGAACCTCAAAGACGATTAAATCCCAATATAAAAGAGGTAGTAAAGAAAGAAATCATAAAATGGCTAGACAATGACATTATTTACCCCATCTCTAATAGTACTTGGGCGAGTCTTGTACAAGTGGTTCCCAAGAAATCTGGAGTGATAGTCAAAAAATGATGAGCATGAATTAATACTTACTAGGATTCAGACTAGTTGGCGTGTTTGCATTGACTATAGGAAGCTCAACTCTGTAACTAGAAAGGATCATTTTCCTTTACCCTTCATTGACCAAATGCTTGAAAAATTGGCTGGGCAATAGTTTTACTACTTCTTAGCTCCCTTTGGAACATATGCTTTCAAACCTATGCCTTTTGGTCTTTGTAATGCTCCTGCCACATTCCAAAGATGTATGACAAGAATCTTTAGTGACATGACTGAAAACTGTTTAGAGATTTTCATGGATAATTTCTCAATTTTTGGACCTTCTTTTGAGTCATGTCTTCACAATTTAAGTCTTGTATTAGAAAGATGCATGTCAAAGAACTTGGTCCTTAATTGGGAAAAATGCCAATTTATGATCAAAAGTGGGGTAGTGTTGGGACATGTGGTTTCTAAAATGAGGTTGGAAGTTGATAGAGCTAAGGTAGAATTGATTGCCAATCTTCCTGAGCCTAAGATAGTGAAAGATATTAGAGTATTTTTAAGCCATGCTAGGTTTTATAAGAGGTTTTTTAAGGATTTTAGCAAGATTGCTAGACCTTTGACAAACCTATTAAAGGATGTTACATTTGTTTTTAACGTAGGATGTATGGAAGCTTTTTACAAGTTGAAAAATCATCTTACTTCTACTCCTGTGGTCCAATCTCCATATTGGAATCATCCTTTTGAATTAATGTGTAATGCTTCTAACTATATTATAGGAGTAGTCTTAGGATAAAAGATAGATAAGCTTCCTAGAGTTATTTTTTATGCTAGCAAGACATTTAATGAAGCTTAATTAAATTATACCACTACTGAAAAGGAATTGCTAGCTATTGTTTTTGCATTGAAAAAATTCAGATCGTATCTTTTAGGAGTGAAAATTGTGGTATGCACTGATCATGCAATGTTGAAACATCTACTAGTAAAGAAAGATTCAAAACCATAACTAATACAATGGATATTATTGCTCTAAGAGTTTGATATTGAAATCAAGGATAAAACAGGTGTGAAAATGTAGTGGTTGATCATCTCTCTAGACTTCAAATACCACTCTTAGATTCAAGTATCAAAGACTCTTTTCTTGACAAGCAATTGTTAGTTGTTAGTGTTGTCCCATGATATGCAGACATTGTGAATTACTTAGTTATAAGATTGACACCATCTAAATGGTCTAAACAGGACAAAAAGTTTCATTGGGAGGATCCATATCTTTTCAAGCAATGCTCAGACTTGATTTTGAGACCGTGCATTCCTGAAAATGAGATCAAAAGTGTTCTTTCTTTTTGTCATGACCAAGCATGTGGTGGACACTTTAGATCAGGTAAAACTGTAGCAAAAGTTTTACAATGTAGGTTCTTTTGGCCAACTCTATTTAAAGATGCTCATGCCTATTGTTTGAATTGTGCTAGGTGCTAGCAAAAAGGAAAAACTTCAAAAAGAAATATGATGCCCTTATCCCCTGTTCTTGAAGTAGAAGTATTTGATGTTTGGGGGATTGACTTTATGGGTCCCTTTCCAATATCAATGGAATATTCTTATATTTTATTGGCAATGGATTATGTGTCAAAATGGATAGAAGCAATCTCAACAAGGACCAATGGCAATAAGGTGGTAGTTAACTTTGTAAGGAATAATATCATTACTTGTTTTGGTAGGCCAAAAGTCATTATTAGTGATAGGGGTATGCATTTCTGTAATCGAAGTTTTGAAGCATTAATGAAATGATATGGAATCATGCATAGAATTGCTACCCCTTACCACCCTCAAATGTGTGGACAAGTGGAGAGTGCAAATAAGTAGATCAAGCTAATCTTGGAAGGAGTTGTAAACCACACGAGGAAGGATTGGTCAAAAAAATTAGTGGATACTTTATGGGCATATCGAACGGTATATAAAAACAATCTAGGAATGTCACCATATAGGATGGTATATGGTAAAGCTTGCCACCTACCTGCAGAAGTGGAGCATAAAGCTTATTGGGCTATCAAGAAGATTAATATAGATTTGGATGAAGTACGTAATGTACGGAAGCTACAGTTGGTAGAATTGGAAGAGTTACGGAATGATGCATATGAAAAAAATGTAACAAGTAAAGAAAAGATGAAAGCATTACATGACAAGAAAATTCTCAAAAAGATCTTTTCATATGGACAAAAGGCATGGCTCTACATGTCTCGACTCCACTTGCACCTAGGGAAGTTGAGATCCCAATGGATTGGACCCTTTGTCGTTCACCAAGTTTATCCTTATGGCATAGTTGAAATTGAAGACCCAAGAAATCATAAAGTTTTCATGGTAACCTTGCAAATTTGCAGTTAATACTTGTTCTATTATTGCACCAGGAATACATATCTCCTGAATGTATGGGCTCAATAAGTTGGGTTTGATTAATAAAGTCATTAAATTCCTACAGTGCTAACTGATGAATATGTGGAATATTCTTTACTTCTTCGTTATTTCTTGTAACATTGACATCCCCTCCAATCATCCATGGGTAATGAGTTGTCTTAGTATTCAATTCAATTAAATAATCCCATAATTGTCTATGAATATTCTAGTTGCAAGAAGCATAAATCACCAAAACAACTAAATCTTTATAAGAAGAATTAGAAACTTTATAAGTAATGGCTTGTGGAGGTGTCTCCCATAGTTGTATATCCAAATTATCAGACTAGAAAGCACAAATCTTTGAATTACCATAGTGATGATTCCAATTTATATTGTCTGCAAATTTCTAAGAATCATCTTCAAACATAAAATGTTCCTAAATGAAAATTATTTGTAATTTATGCTTCTTGATAAGACTTTTGATGAAGTTTTGGGTTGATTTATTAACCAACCCTCAACAATTCCAAAATAATAAATCCATTCTAACTGAATCAAGGCTTCTCCAATCTTACACTTATTGGGAAGAGAGGCTATAACATCTTTGATTTCAACAATAGTAGGAATTTCCCATAAACATTTATTGTGACTTTCATTCAATACTCTAGGAATATTATCAAACAAACTTTGGTCTTCATTAACTTGTTGAGATTGTAATAATTTTGAAAAATAATCTTTACCTTTCTTTTTTATTTGTTCTTTGTCATCACTGGGTGTAATTCCTCCATGCAGATATTTGAATTGATCTTACAAATTTCTTCATTTGATTATTTGATGAAAAAATCTTGTATTCCTATCCATTTCTAACAACCAATTTATGTGAGAACTTTGCTTCATTAAACTTGATTGATGAAATGTATTCTTTATAAGCTTCTCCTTGAGATTGAATACAATAGTGTTATCTTCCAACATACAAGTCCAAGGCTCCTTCTGAAAATTCTGCTCTAACGAATGAATTTGATTCAAAATATTCTATTCTTTAGCAAAACTATTTCCCACTCTATTTCTGTTCCAGCTTATGAGAGCTTTTTTAAGTAACTTGAGCTTTGCACTGAAATTTGTTACTGGATTTTGGAAATGTGTATTGCTCTAGACATTTCTAACTATATGATTAATATCATCATATGTTAGCCAAAAATTCTTAAATTTAAATGAGATTGGACCCTAGCCACTACTACTATTGTTATTGTGCACTCGAATGAAGGCATGGTCTGAGCAAATAAGCTCACCATAAGTAATCTCTTTGAATTGTTCAAATAGAGGAAGATTCATCAAAATACGGTCTAACCTTGCGAATTTGCAATTAATACTTGTTCTATTATTGCACCAGGAATACATATCTCCTGAATGTATGGGCTCAATAAGTTGGGTTTGATTAATAAAGTCATTAAATTCCTACAGTGCTGACTGATGAATATGTGGAATATTCTTTACTTCTTCATTATTTCTAGTAACATTGACATCCCCTCCAATCATCCACAGGCAATGAGCTATCTTAGTATTCAATTCAATTAAATAATCCCATAATTGTCTATGAATATTCTAGTTGCAAGAAGCATAAATCACCAAAACAACTAAATCTTTATAAGAAGAATTAGAAACTTTATAAGTAATGGCTTGTGGATGTGTCTCCCATAGCTATATATCTAAATTATCAAACTAGAAAGCACAAATCTTTGAATTAACATAGTGATGATTCCAATTTATATTGCTTGCAAATTTCTAAGAATCATCTTCAAACATAAAATGTTCCTGAATGAAAATTATTTGTAATTTATTCTTCTTGATAAAACTTTTGATGAAGTTTTGGGTTGATTTATTAACTAACCCTCGACAATTCCAAAATAATAAATCCATTCTAACTGAATCAAAGCCGCTCCAATCTTACATAGATGTAAGATTGACACTTTGCGATGACTCAGAATCATGTATGAGCTGTAATTTTCTCTATCTAAGCCATGTACTCTGTCTTTTGGACAAACGATTTAGATTGATTTTCTACATTGGAATAGCAACTTCCTCATCTCCTAAATCAAACATATGCTTCTCCAAATGAAGATTCTTCATTCGAGTTTGATACTATATGTTTTCTCTCTAATTTTCCTTTTAAAATCTATAAAGAAAGATTTGGAAAAGACTCTATGCTCAGTTTAACTGTTGAAAGATCTAGTTGGACCTTGTTTTTATTTAAAGAATTGAGGTCTTGGTCTTTGCTCTGCAACTGCCTGTGCATCTGCTGCATTGCTAACAGCAGTTGTGTGTTTGACAATTTCTTCGATGGAACTTCCATCGCCTTCTCTAATTCTTCAGTGCTAATAGCGGTTGCGTGTTTGACAGCATCTTCAACCACTACAAGTACCGATGTTGCTACAATTTTCGGAGGAATATCTATACCCGGTTCCATTTGTGATTTCCACACTTTTTGACTAGTCTCGAGGATTTTTAGGAGTGAAATACACTTCATGTGTATTGAAGAAAAATATTTTCAGGGACTACAAGCTACAAAAATGACTAAGATTAGAGATGGATTCATATGGAGGTCATTTAATCGTAGTTCAAATACCCATGAATATCTTGCTATGGAAGAAACTATTGGAATTCCACCCAATGCATTAGAAGGAATGAGTCATATTATGGGGATAGATGAAGGATTAATCATATACAAGACGAGACCAAGGTATGCAAGTTTATCATTACCTGATATTTTGATAAGAAATCCTATAACAGGAGAAGAATGTAATATAGGAAGACCTAATATATTTGAAGCACCAACTGAAAATTGTGGGTTAGCTTTAATATTTTCTAATAAAAATTCTACAATTCCTGAAAAATTATATTATTGGAGATCTACAAGAAATTGGGGTGAAGATTTATGCTTAAGTATGTATAATTTTTTGAACAGATCTTAAAATGAAAACATTATAATATATCCAGGATAGAAATCATTAATTAACTAAACACATGTCATACTTGATGGATATATATATCTAGTCACGGAGATATCATTAGCATATAGATCTGATTTATACATAGTGAGCATAGACAGTTATGATGATTATATAGAAATTTTACCTGTACCGAGTGAAATAGCTAAACCACCATCTGCAAAATTTAATAAAATTCAAATAGGAATGTGGTATAATGAAGAAGATGATCCTACTTTATGTCTGATAAGATGGTGAGATGAACTGATGAAATTTCAAATATGAATTATGGAAGACATGAATGAATGGAAGTGGGAAGAGGAGTATATTGAAATAGATGTAGAAATAGAAACTACTACATTACCCTAGAACCAAAAAGGATCCCTTTCTGCATTATATATCATTAATGGTAATACACTCGTATTTGGAATTTATAATATATTGCATGTTTACAAATTAAAAAGGAACAAGAACTACATTAAAATAGAATTAATAGCAAGAAGAACTATGCCTAAAAAGTTTGCTTGGACTAATACATTTATTCCATTTATTTCTACTTTTAAATCATGTTCTTAAGCTGTGATTTTGTGTGTTTAACGTGTGTATTCTGCATTTATTTTTTTTTTTAAAAAAAAAAAAAAAAAATTTTGAAGTTTTCATGTTCATTTAAAAAAATAAATAAATAAACGAAACAAAATATCAATCCAGTTTGTTGGTATCTGTTTTGGGAAACCAACTGGCTTGCTTGTGAGCCACCAAAAGCATAGAAGCCTAGGTTCCACACAAGACACTGATTTATTAATATCTGTTAAATGTTATTTTGTTTTATATTCTGTATTTATCTTGGAATGAAAAGTTTTTCAGAATCAAAAATCGGAATATGTAGAAAGAGATACAAATGGAACAAGGTATGTAATTACTTATCTTGAATTTTAAATCAAACAAAACTTTATTCATGCCTGCTACAATTACTGTACTTATTATCAAATCTTTTATATTGAGGACAATGCAAAATGTAGGTATGGGGGGGAGGTAATTAAAGTAACAGCCATGTAAGTTTGTTAATTAAGGAATTAAAATGGTACTGCAAAGTTTTGAGGAAATTGAAAATTTTTATGAACTTGTTGTAACTATCTGATAATTGAGACTGTAAAATTTTTATAAACTGCTTGAATGTTATATTTAGAAAGCTATAGAAGATGCTATAGAATTTATTATTTATGTAAATCTAGATATAGTATCTTATGATTTTTCTGAATTTCATGAGTTTAATAGTTTCACGATTTTAAAATGAAATCAGAATATTTAATGCTTAATCAGAAAATTATCTGAAGTCCTGAAGGAGGTGAAATGTGAATTCTAGATTAAATGAAACACATATGATGAAAGATACATTTACTTTGACCGATTGAACTTGTAGAATGATTTATGTGTAGATCTTATTAAACTATAGATAAAGTATGAGCTTATTGTTATGGATTCATATTTTTAGTAAATGATAGAAGCAGGATTATATGAGATTGGTGTTTTACTGCATCTGTATTAATGAAATACGTGCATATACAGTATGTGATTAATGCTTTGTTTTGTGTGTGCATTTTTTTTTAAAAAAAAAAAAAAAAAAAAAAAAAAAAAAAAATCTTTGATAGTTTATTGACTTGTTTGATCACAAGCCTTTTGTACTTGAGCAAATAGGTATGTAAGGATTGTTGACCTGAAAAAGGACTCTGAAAATCTGGCAACCTAAGATCCTAATCAGATCTGGGATTGTTGATTGAAAGCTCGTTACATGGGTACATTGGAAAGCTCTTGTATGATTCAAGCTTGTCAAATTAACTTTTAAAGTACAAAAAAAAAAAAAAAACATATACTGTTCTGAAAAGATACAAGTGTTTTGTGAAATACAGATATCTTATGAATCGAGTATATTTTCTGTTATCTAGAATTGCTGAAATATGAATCTGGAATTGACTTTTGAAGTTGTTTAATGGAAATACAATTCTTTATTCTACTTGTCTTAATCAGATTGAATTGGATTGTACTTTGATTCGTATGTTGTTGAAATTTCTTCTAGAAAACTTATTGGAAAATTTAGGATTATAGATGATGAAAAGAAGAATAAACAATAATATAATTAACACCTATATGAAGATGATATACTTTGTATGTAATTTACATATATTCTAAATATCTTTGCAGGTTGATTACTGAAACATACAGAATATATGTTTATGCTGAACAGAAGAAAAAAAACAAAAGGGGAAGAATTAATTTGAGCACTTTTTGAAAGACTAATTAATTAGATCTTAGTTTGCTAAGGGACTAGCAAAATTTAGGTATGGGGGAAGTGTTTAGAATGAAAAAGTGCATATTATTAACGGTTAAATGATGGTTAATTGCATAATATTTAGCTTATCATATGAGAATTAAGCCATTATGTTATAATTGCACTGTTATATGCTTTAATTGAAGAATCTGCTTAATTTTGGGGAATTAATGTTAATTTAGTACATTTATGAACTGTTAGTAAATTGCAAGCTGTGAAATTCTTAAGTATCCGAAAATGCATCTGAGCATCGGATAGTTAGACCTATAACTCTCCGAAATGTTATTTTATGTTTAAACTACTGATGACACGTGTCGAGATCTGGTAGATTTACTTAAGTTATAACTCGTTAAGTTAGCATAACTGTACGCGTTGAGTTGCTATATTGAACACTAAGGCAACGCGTTAGGTTAGCGTTATAAACTTAAGTTGTTATTTTTTGCACGTGTTTTATAGTTAAATCAACGAAGAAAGTCTGTTGAGTTATCTCTTACTCCACGGACTATATATTTTCTAAAATGCCACTGTAGCGGTTGCAGGAACAGACAGTTGGAAGGAAAAAACCACGTTTGCACGTATCACGCAGGAATTCAATCGCGTAGGGAGAAAGAAATCATCGTCGTTGATCTGAAGGAAGGAAATCCAACCGATCATTCAAGTAGAAGCAGTTACTACTGAAGAAATATAAAAGAAAAGAAGAAAAAAAGAAGAAGGGTGTGTGATCGATGGACGGCCAATGTATATAGAGGAGGAGCATCGAGCTTTCTGCAAATAGTATCGGCGATTCTCCGAAGTATCACACCAACCATTGTATCACCACCATAATCATCAATCATCGGAGGTCTGTGAAGATACTTACCTAATGTTGGGTCGATTCCGAGCCAAACATAGTGCCTGACAACCACTGTGAGGAGTGATCACGTCGCGGGAAGGGAAGACATTTTCACCAAGCACCGACTCATATTTCAGGAGATCGTAAAGCTTTTAGCATTGGCTTCGGGTTGATGCCTGTATGCTAAAGAGGAGATCATCTTGCAATTCTGGACTCGCGATTCTATAGGGAGAGGAGACAGAATTGTAAGTGATTTAATTTTCAGTGGTGTAATCATGTTGCAAGTAGTGTCGGAAGTATTTAATGTCAAGTGAGATTACTTTACATTTCACCTTTCGCCCATTACATCAAAAAAAACAAAAATACCAAAAACAATTTATCTTTGTTTGTATGTTGTATTTGAGTGTTGTATTGTTTGTGTTGTATCGTGATTAATGTTATCTGTATCAGTTTTATGATTGTTTTATGTTAGTTTTAATTTTACAGTTTACTGAAATTGGTTCGTACAAAAAACTTAAAGATTTTAATGGTGACTGTTTGAATCATCTGAATGTTAGTATTGCTTAATGATAAATCCAATGTTAACTAGCATTAAAAAGCTTAATTGATGTTATTTACAATCTGTGGAATCGCCCAATGGTTGGCCGAATTCCTTTGTAAATAGCAATATTATAAAGAAGAGGCAGGCTCGTGAAGTTAAATTAAGTCCACGAGGATAGTCCGTTGAGTTAGCCATAACTCAACGAACTTAGTCCGTTGAGTTAACTGTAACTCAATGGAGTGCTTATTGAAAATAAATTTGAATTGTTCACAAACAAACATTTCTTAAATTCGTCAGCAATTCCCTGTGGGATCAACTTGTACTTGCACACTGATACAATAGACACTATGCACTTGCAGTTAAAGTACAAATTGGAATTAATATTTAAATTGTATTAAAGGTTGTTTGTTTACTTCTAAAAGAAAGAATAGGCATAAAGATAAATTAACTAAGTAAAAATAAAAGTACCAAATCCAAGTTTTTCTAGTGTAGTGCTGGGAAAACCCAAAAAGTACTACACATGATTTTTATTGTGGAATGAAGAATTAATCACCATCATTGTTGCAAATGAAAGAAATCCAACTAGTCAAGTGAAAGTAGTTATTACAATGAAGAAATATAAATGAAAAGAAAAAAAATGAAAAATGGGGGAAGGACATTCATACAGAAAGTGTTGAACATTCCTTGAACTCCCACCAATACCACCATTACCACCATCTATCGAAGGTCTATGAGGATACATTCCAAATGTCGGGCCGATTCTAAGTAAAACACGGTGACTGACAACCATTATGTTGAGTGATCATGTCACAAGAAGGAATGACATTTTTACCAAGCACCGAATTATCTCTTAAGAGATAGTAAAACTTCTAGCATTGGTTTCGAGTTGATGTCGCTATGCTGAAGAGAGGATCAACTTACAAAAGTCTAAATTCGCAATCTAGTAAGGAGAGGAGTGCTTAACAATAAGTGGTTAAGTTTTCAATAGTGTAATTGTGTCGCATGTAATGACAAAAGTTTCATACTATCAATAAAGAATTTCACCTTTCATCACTCATTCATCTTAAGGAATAGAACAAAAACAAAATAAAAATCATTATCTGTTTTCATTTACAAATTTATGTTTATCAAATCTATGTTGTATCATTTGTGTTTGTATTGTTAGTTAGTTAGTATTGAATGTTTAGTATTTATTTTATTTTAGTTAATAGAAAATCGTATTATTGATTGTTTAAATGTTAATATAAATCTCTGAAATCTTGATTGATATATATACTATTTGGAGTATTGAATGCTAGAATTGATCAATGATGAATGTAATATAAAATTGCGTTTGAAAGTTTAAAAGATGTTTGTAATATATAAAATCACCCAATGAATGATCATATTCCTCTACAAGCAGCAATATTAATTAGAAGTTACTAAGAAGGCTCATTAAGTTAAGCATAACTCAATGAGGATAGTCTGTTGAGTTAAGTATAACTCCACAAACTCTGGTTATGAAAATATATAGAGTCAAATTGATTTTGATCATTTCCTATGGGTTTGACCTGTACTTACACACTTATACCATAGATGTTGTGCACTTGCAGTCAATTTAATGAACTAAGTTATTAAATTAGAAATTATTTGTGAAATTACTTGTTACTTATAAAAAAAATACACTTAAGCTGATAAGACAAGTTTTTCTAAGCCGTTGCCAAAGAATTGAAAATCTAAAAATCATAGTACTATTTTGTTTTCATAGCAATAAGAGTATTGTGTGAATTTATCATTAAAAATATGTTAGGAATATTTTTGTTTCTTAGATGGGTATTTAGGATATAATCAAGTTCTAGTAATATTAGAGGATCAAAAGAAAATAACTTTCACATGTCCTAATGGAACTTATGCTTTTAAAAGAATACTATTTAGATTATTGTAACACTTTTATGTGTTGTTAAATTAACGGCAAAAGTGCAAATTTTACATTTATTACCGCAAGCACACAGTACCTATTGTAATAAGCATGTGCTAGTACAGGTCGAATCCATAAGGAGTTTGTCTTAAATAATTTTATTAAAATGATTGTTTGATAAAACATCCACTCTATTAAATCCATAATTAAAACTCTAATTATGTGTAATCAAGTTACAATTTACAAAAATACAATAAAGATTTCAAAAGTAGCATAAAACTTTAATTCCTAGAGCTAATAGCTAGAAAACTCAAGAAAATCTTAAGTTAACATTTCTGGAATCACAGAAATTAGTCCGAATTCTAACTCTTATTTCTTCTAACCTGGACATTGAAAAATCCATATAAAATATTGGTTGGAAAGGTCATCGAGTTATCTTTAAAATGGCAGTGATTTCCAGGACTAATTCACTCTAAGTTGCTGCCAAAGTCAGATATAAAAACAGTGCGCCAAACGATTCTGAAAACTTTCCAAAAACGCGTCATTAGTGTAAAAATCATAACTCAATCAAATCTTCATGAAACACCACGAAATTACCGCTCCTTGAAAGATAACTCGTTTCTCTAATTAGAAAAATTTAAAGTAAAATATTTCAGAACGCACAAAAGCAAGGAAACACGAAGGCGTCGAGCATAATTTCTGTCACTCGACTAGTAAAACAGAGAAGATGCTACCTTCGAAAGAATAATCGAAAACCCAAAGAAATGCATTCTAAAAAATTCGAAAAGCTCTACATACGTATTTTACACTTGAAGTACTTACAAAAAAAGCTATAACACGACATATAACTCTAAGAAATCAAGTCGTACAACATATAACAAAACAAGGCTCATACAAGACTTTACAGCAAATAGGATATATATGCATTCACAAGGGTTAAGAGTTAGTTTTATTCACAACATTCACACATTCACATGAAGTAACCATATTCCACGAAATATATTGTAAAACAACCAATATTATTTAAAAAAATCTTCATTTAAATAACATACTACATGTGCACATAACAAATGAATTGAAAACCTAAATACTCATACACATATGATATGAAAATTTGATATTCAAGTATGAGGATCTCTTTTCTCTAATATACCTTTGAGTTCTCCACCTTTCTTCAAGCATGAGCTCCCTTTCAACTTTGAATGACGCCACACCAACACACCACAGGGTTGTCACCACCTGTAGCACGTCCAAAAGAGGTCTCTAGGGTTGCTTTGAAGTGATGGCTACACGTCTTCAACCACTTCCAAGATATATGAAGTTGTTGGCTTTCCTCTCAATTTTGATGCTTCTAATACCTCATCTTAAAGATCACGTCTCAAGCTCTTCCAATGCTGCACACGTGCCTCCAATACCACCGATTTCACCCGTGGAGGTCCTTCCGTATGTCGGCTTGGAGTGGAGAGAAGGTCTTCTAGTATGAGGGGGAAGATGCCTAGCTCACCAACCTTGGAGGAGAGCTCGTCCACAACCTTGGCTGGAAGAAGGGAGGACGAAATTTTTCTTTGGAGTTCTTTGCTTGGTCCTTTTCATGGAGGAGAAAGGAGATCAGATGTTTCCTTGGTCGGCCATGCACTTTTCTCTTCCCTTGTCATTCATCTATGGAAAGAATTCAAACACCTTCCAATTTGTGGCCTCCTAAATTAAGCAAGTCTTGATGGTTGATTGATTGATATCTTCAAGAATTGGAAGTGTGTGATGGACAACCATGGGTTGTTGATTTCCCATGATTTAATCCAAGGGTCCACGTCCTCACCTATTATCAACAACTCAAACATAACATTAAATGCATATGCACATTACACATAAATTGCTACTCAATTTTAAAGCAAAAATGAAATGTGCATAATATATTGCTTGCTCAATTGAGGATTATTTGATTTCATATCTTAATGATAATTCTTTTAAGACATACATGAAATCAATATAAAAATTACTTAAATTTACACATGGGCTAATTGACTAGGTGTTAATTTAATAAAGGATAAATTTGTGCATTATTGACTATTTAATCCCTAATTCATGCATATGTCTAAAAATATGATTTGCATGTAATTCTACATTAGAACATATATATTTGCACTTTATAATCCTTAACATGCATGAATTAACATATATAAAATACACAAATTGATACTTTACAATTATATAATGCACCAACTACTTTTCAAAAGTGTATGTAAGGTATTTTTACAAGAATGATAGAAGATTTTCTAGAAATATTCATGGATGACTTTACAATATATGAAACTTCATTTAAAGTATGTTTAAAGAACTTAGAACTAGTGTTGAACCATTGTGTAGAGAAAAATTTGGTTTTAAATTGGGAAAAATGTCATTTTATGGTAAAACAATGAATAGTCTTTGGGCATGTCATTTCAATAAAAAAACTAGAGGTAGATAAAGCCAAAATAGAAGTTATTTCAAATTTACTAGAACCTAAATTAATAAAAGATATTAGATCAGTTTTAGGACATGTAGAATTTTATAGAAGATTTATCAAAGATTTTAGCAAAATAGCTAAACCTTTGACTTATTTGTTAAAGGATGTCCCATTTAACTTTAATAGAAATTATAAGGAAGCTTAAAACTAGCTTAATTACAACTCTATAATACAAGCACCTAATTGGAATCACTCATTTGAGTTAATGTGTGATGCATCTAATTTTGCTGTAAGAGTTGTACTAAGGTAGAAAATAGAAAATTCTCCTAGAGTAATTCATTATGCAAGCAAAACCTTAAATGAAGCTTAGGTAAATTACACAACTATTGAAAAAAAATTATTAGCTATTGTGTTTGCCTTAGAAAAATTTAGATCATATTTAATTAGAGCTAAAGTAATAGTATACATAGATTATTCAACTTTAAAGCATCTAATAACAAAAAAAGAAACTAAGCCTAGATTGATCTAATGGATATTATTATTGCAATAATTTGACTTAGAAATTAAAGACAAAAAGGATGTTAGAATGTAATAGCTGATCACTTATCAAAGTTGCAAATAGAAAATCTAAAATTAAATTTAAGGATCATTTTCCTAACGAACAATTAATGATATTAGAAACAATGTCTTAGTATACAGACATAGTTAATTATTTAGTTATAGGATTAACACCTAAATATTGGAATAGGCAGGATAAGAAATTATTCTTTTCTAAAGTAAAATATTACTATTGGGAAGACTCTTACTTATTTAAGAAATGTCTTAATTTAGTCATAAGGAGGTGTATTCCCTAAACTTAATATGAAAGTATGTTATCTTTCTGTCATGACAAGCATATGAAGGACATTTTAGTTCAAGAAAAACTACTGCCAAAGTCTTACAATGTGAATTTTATTGGCCAACATTATTTAAAGATACTTACAAATATTATTTGAATTGTTTAAGATATCAACAAATAAGAAGGATATTAAGGAGAAACATGATGCCTTTAAATCCTATTGTTGAAGTTGAAATCTTTGATGTGTGGGGAATTAATTTTATGGGTCAATTTTCTATGTCTAATCAATATAATTATATATTACTAGGTGTGGATTATGTATCTAAATGGATAAAGGCAATCCTTACAAAAATCAATGACAACAAAGTGGTAATACATTTTATAAAAACTAACATAATTGCTAGATTTAGAGTGCCTAAAGTTATTATTAGTGACAGAGGAATTCACTTTTGTAATAGAAGTTTTGAATCTTTAATGAAGAAATATGGAATAAATCACAAAATTACAATTTCATATCACCCTCAAACAAGTGGACAAGTTGAAAGTGCAAATAAGCAAATCAAACTAATTCTAAAAAAAGTAGTTAACCCTACTAGAAAATATTAGGTTACAAGGTTAATAGATGCACTTTGGGCTTACAAAACTACTTATAAAACTAATTTAAGAATGTCACCTTTTAGGATAGTATATGGAAAGAGTTGTCACTTATTTGCTAAATTAGAACATAAAGCTTATTAGGCATTAAGGACTTTAAATATTAACATAGAGATACGAAGCAAACAAAGATATAGAATTAGAGAAGTTTAGAAATGAAGCTTATTCAAGAACATTAGTAAAAAAAGAAAAAATGAGGTTATGCATGATAGAAAAATTATCTCAAAAACTTTTGAAATAGAACAAGAGATGTATCTTTACATGTCTAGACTTCATAACCTCCAAGAAAATTAAGATCTAGATGGGCAACATCATACATAGTATGAAATATTTATTCTCATGAAGCAATTGAAATTAAAAATCCTAAAAATAAAAATTTATTTAAAGTTAATAGGTAAAGACTCCAACCCATCCTTAAATTTCCAAAAATACATTTGAAATTATAGAAGAAGTAAGAATAGAAGACTACCCAAGTCCCATTACTTAAGAGAAATGCATCATAAATATATATAAAAAAATTAATTAAATATATATATTATGTATAATTGTTGGTTTAACCAAGGTTTAATATTGATTTGACTGAGTAAAAAGAAAATATATAGATATAATTATTAATATTAAAACAATTTTGGTTTAACCAAAATTTATTTTTAGTTCGACTAAAGTCTAAAAAATTTATTATTAATTTTTATATATAATTATGCAATGTTAGTTTGACCGGAACAATATATCAATTTAACCAAAATAGTGAAAATTTTATATATAAAATCTCTATCTAATTGGAAATCTATCAATTTGACTAAAATAAAAAATCAAAATGTATATATATTAATCACCAATTCAATCGAAGCAAAATATCAATTCAACTGAATTTGGGAAAAATTAAAAGTAAGAGTTAGTCAAATCAAAGATTCAATTTCTACCAAAGCAAAAATTATATTTATATTATATTTTATTAGATAAAGTTTTTTTTGTTGTTTTTGGAAGTCTATTGAGTTAGCTTAACTCAACGAACTTACTCTGTTGAGTCTAGCAGTAAGTTCATGAACTTATTCTATTGAGTAAACCTGTAACTCAATAGAGTACTAAGATAAGTCCATGAACTTAATCTATAGAGTTAACATCTAACTCAATGGAGTAGTAAAGTTAAGCTACGTGTAATTTGCACGAGAAATAACTCGATAACTCACCAAAATGTAGGGCTTATTTAACCTTTAAAAACATAGGATTGGGGGCATTATTGGCAAAAAAATGATTTAGTACTTAGCATTATAAAAACCATTCCTATTTCATTTAGTCCTATAATACAATGAAGCAGAAGATGAAACAGAACTAGGAAGATGAGATTGACACTATAGAGTTCCTAAAACACTCTGAAGATGGGCATTCAAGGAAAAAAATTCAAAATACAACCAGGGAGAAAGAGCTACAAGAGGTAAAAGAATAAAATTTTTGCTTTACACAAAAGTTAGTAGATTTAAATGTAAAAATGCTAAGTATTTTAGAAACTAGAATAAGAGTGGCAACTAACACTATCATTAATAGGGAAAGAATGATAGACCTAATAACGAAGTTGTCCTAGAATTAATTAGGTATAAATCAAGGCTATGGTTCTTAAAGAAAATAACTTATTATATGGAAAAATATAGAACTAGAGAATAGCTACAATAAGAGCATGAACAACCTGAAACTTCAGTACAACAAGAGACACCTAGAACAAAAGTTCAACTTTTGCTAAAGCCCTAATTTTGTATGATGCCATGAAGAAGAAACGGGTAGAAGATGAATTAAAAGTCCATTATGATATTAAGGTGGAACAATATCATATAGAAACTAGAGCTAGTTACTACACCAAGAGAATCTAAAGCTGGTCATTCTAAGCTAATAATTATTAAGCAAAAAGTGCCTAAAACTATGAAAAAGGACTTGAGGAGCCCATGTTTTTGAATTTATTATTAGAAGAAGAATAATAAACACAATTAATAAGAAGGAAAGAAAAAGTAGTGATAAAGACTTTAGAAATTAAGTAGGAGCCTACAATTTTTAAAGATGGGCAAAAAGAGCCCATATACATTGATTTGTTATTAGATGAGGAGGAAGAGTAGTAGGAAGAGTAGCAAGAATAGTAGCAAGAGGAAAAAAAAGAAGAGATTGAAAGGGCAAAATATACTATACTTGAGCCTACGTCCAAATCCTCCACATATTTTGAAAAGACTGACTATGGATTTTGGAGAGGCAAAAGAAGAAAGAGATGAAGCTAAAAAGGAAATTATAGAAACTAAAGAGAACAGTTCGATAGATTCCAGTGAAGAGGATGAAACTCTTCAAGAATATCTAGATAGTCTAAAGGAAAAGAGTGTGAAAAGTATTGTAAGCTCTCCACCACATATCAAAGTTGAAGAACAAGAATCTCTAAACAATTTTCTCTTTAGCAACAACATCAGCAAACTAAGGAGAAAATTGAAGAATAAATCTCTCTAGAGGATGAAATGGAAATTCAGTTTCCTAACCCCTCTACAACAACAGTGATGAATGTAATTCATTTTAAGAATTAGGAAGCATATGAAAAATACCAAGAGATAAAGGGATATCATATTTTATATAATAGGCTAGTTAACTAGATTAGAATGGAAGATATCAAAGAACTATTTGAATTCCAGGGACTACTGGAATTAATTCCCAAGTCAAATAGGTATATAATTTATAAGAATTTAGTGCTTAGTTTTTATGCCAATCTGAGAGAAGAAAATAGAGTGTTAATTTCAAATGTAGAGGAGGTGGAAATACAATTAACACCTAAGCTCTTTCACAACCATTTTAGGCTAAAAAATGAAGAGATAGAAATTTTGGAAAATATAACTACACTTGGATGGATAGAACAGGAAATCAAGGAATATTTAGCCATTGATCATCATGTGTCATTACTAAATAGAATGAAATATCACAAAGGAAGGCACACATAGTGGCAAACATATTAGTAAAGACTGTTTATTAGAGACATGGCCACGATATAAAGCTAAGTCAGTTTGTTAAATTGGCCACTTATGTAGTTGTTAAAAAAATTCAAGTAAACTAGTGTAGAGTCTTCTTATACAAGATCAAATCTACTAAGAAGAAATTATTTTTTGGAGACTTGATATTAGTATTAATGGTGGATGTTATAAACTTCACGAAATGGACATCAAAGAAGATGAGAGATCTAGGGCTATTTCAGTAAAGGAATATAAGAATTATGCTTCTATTGCTACTTTTTCTACTACTATGGAACCTTTTGAAGAGTCTACATTGTCTTGGGAGTAGATATCCAAATTAGAATAGCAAATGTTAGAGCTTCAAAAGGAGATAAAAGAGCTAAAAAGAAAAGACTAGTTTGTGGAAATTTGTAATTGTTGTAGTCGTAGAATCATTGTATTACAAGAGGAGGGGTGAATTGTGTCTTTAGTAATTAAAATTACCAGTGAATAAAACAAGAATACAAAACACTCGTAAATAAAATTCTATTCTTTATAAACTTTAAAGAAAGAATTTACAATATCTTTTCAACTCAATTCCCTTCTTATCGGTTTTGATACAGTAATGTTTGATATACAATTCAAATAGAAAATGAAGTCCTTATTCAAAGCTAATTTTGAATTATATAAAACCTAATCTTTATGCACGTAGCTTATTTTCCTTCTTTTTGCTCATCTTCTGTATCTCTTCTTCTCTAGTTGTTGAATTTCTAGACTTCTTGCATTTGTAGCTCCTTTTCTAAAATTGCTTAGAATTCTGAACTTCTTCTGATGTTAGAGAATTTTTCTAGATTTGATATGAAAATGAATATTTAGATTTGATATTTGAGATTAAGATTGAATATTCAGACTTAGTCTTTCAATTTGTGATTGGGGATTAGGATGATCATAATGCAGCTCATACCCTCTATTTTTAGTAGTCAAACTTTGACTTCACGTTCAACATGTTCATCCACTTAATCCATAATTCATAATCCACGTATTAATTTCAAATTCAAATTAGCCACAATTTCCACTATCTTTTTGAATTTCCACTATCCACTTCTTATTTTGAATTTTAACTTTCTCCACTATCATTTTGAAATTTCCATGATTTCCACTTGTAGATTCACCGAAACTTTATTTTCCTGGAGATTTGTAGAATTTCTTCTAAGTCACCACTTTAGTCGAACACTTATCCTTTAAGTCTTGTAAAAACTCACACACTTATCTATAACTCTTCAAGTTTTTCAATTGTAAAACACGTGACTGAATAAAGAAAACTTATTTATTCATTAGTCATTTTATAAAACTCGAACAGTTATCATCCATGCATATAAAAACTCGAATAGTATCTAACTCTTCGATTTTCATTACCAAATGCACATGGAAAACACGTGACAACTTAAAATATTAAAAACACATGTAGATAACTTAACTATATGAGTTTTTAACATAACTCTTCAACTAAATCGAAAGTTTAACTATTTGAAAATTTAACTATCTGAAAATCTAACTATCTAAAAGTTAACTATTCAAAATTTTAAATGAAATTTTCTAATAACTTTTCAACATTTAATTACGTGACTATTATACTTAGAAAATATTATTTAGAATTATTTAAAAACTTAATAAAGTATTTATCATCAAAACAAAATTCCTAACAATCTCCCCCTTTTTGATGATGTCAAAACCTAATAAGTCAAATAATTTATCTTCTCCTTTTTGGCATTATAAAAAAGTAAATAAAATGTAAGGAAGAAAAATTTGCTAAGTATATATCGTTCAAAAAGAAATTTTTAAACATGCATAACTTTTATGGATAAGAATAAACTGTTTTAAACTAGAATTGTCGAAAACAAGTGTATGGCATTAAATGCAGTAAATAGTTTACATAATGTAATTTCTTTACATAAGTAATTTTTGGTAACAAATTACAATGAATAAATCACAAGCCTCTTTGTCTTTGAAAAATATTTAGTAGAGTATCTAAAATTTTCCTTGCAATTTCTATACTTACTCTATTGATCTGATCAATTATTACTTGACCTAAATCTGAATGTGAAACTTGTGATGGTTGCCGTAAGAATTTTATATTTATGTCTGTATGTAAATCTATATGTGTATCTGTATGTATACCTATATGTGTATTTGTATGTATACCTATATGTTGTTCATGTACTATATGTTGCTATTGCTTTGAAAACTATGTTGACTATTGTTGTTGCTGTTGTGACTGAGTTTGCCAATCTTGTTGTTGTTGCTATTGTGACTGAGTTTGCAATCTTGTTGTTGTTGCTATCGAATTATAGGTGTATTTATTTCTTGGTATTTTTGTAGTTCTTATGCAAAGAAAGATCTTGACTTTAATCTTTCTATGGCCAAGGTGTAATATCTATTTGACTTACCACAATTTTTAAAAATGTAACACCATAAAATAATTTACTCTGAAAGTTTAAAATATGAGAAACAAAAATATCATACCAGTTCACCTATATATGGTTAATCAACGCATGCGTAGCATAAAGACAACATCTGCCAACCTCTACACTATGACCAAACCTCTGAAATAGTCAAGTATGCAATATTTTTGCAATAAAATGTGCTTGGCCATTTAAATCATTTAGTAATCTCATTTGATTATTGGCAATCAAATCTTTAGCTAAACTTTTAATGTCTCATCCTAATTGATAAACTTGTTTTCTTTCTGATAATTTAACTCCTTCATTTTTTAGACCAAGTACTTGATAAAGTATTTCTAGAGTTAAATATATATCTAATTCTTATATATTTGAAACAAGAATACCTTCTTCCACTGTTAAGTTTGAGTAAAAATAACTTACAAGTTCTAGTATAACAAGATGGCCTGGCTATTGTGGAAGCAAAGTCAACAAGCCTTGAAACTCAAACATTTCTCGTATATGTACCATCCCTTCAAACTTAACTAGTCTTGAATATAAAACTGTAAAAGTTCTATATGTTTGAAATTTTTCATATATTTTTGAATCATAATAATGTATTTTTATCTAAATTCTGCTCAAGATTAGGTATTTTCCTATCATGATTTTCTGACCTGGGACTTGTTTCAATGTTATTAACAACATCTTCATGTTCAAATCTTTCAAAACTAGTGGAATTTCTATCAAAGCTAGTATAAATGTCTGAAATATCTATTGTTGTTGTATCAATAATCTGCTAAGTTTCCTCTATTTGATCTTCGTGAAATATATCAGTAACTGATATATGTATATCAGTATCAACAGTCTGTGTACTATTCTGTCTATCAGCAACATTTATTTCTATAATTAGTCTATACAACAACTATCTCTGCATGAAAGAATATTCTATATCTGTTTGTGTAATAAAGTCATTCTATAATATCTATTGTGTAGTTTGTTGATTATATACATTTATCAACAAATATACTATATACTGTAACAAACATAACCACATGTATAAAATGTAGTATAAGCAACTATACCAAAAATCAAAAGTCTCTATCTGAGATATAGTAAGAGGAAAAATATATGTACATTCCTCTTCAAATGAAATATCTTCAAAATTCATAGACTCAGTGTCTATGTCATCAAAAATGTGATCATAATTGATATCATCTATATATATATCATCAAAATTTCCTACATGTTCTCTTTCCATAGGAAAAGAATGTTGGCTTGCAACATGATGTGAAAAACTATTTGTTTAGAATGAAAAAGTGCATAATATTAACGATTAAATGATGGTTAATTGCATAATATTTAGCTTATCATATGAGAATTAAGCTATTATGTTATAATTGCACTATTATATGCTTTAATGAAATAATTTGCATAATTCCAAGAAATTAATGTTAATTTAGTACATTTATGAACTATCGGTAAATTGCAGGCTATGAAATTCTTTAGTATCCAAATTTTCTGTTATTTCAGAAAGTTATGTTTAATGTACTGAACAGTTATGTTTTAAATGTTTAAAGAATATTTTATTATTTCCTGGATTACACATGTTGAAACTACAACACATGACTTAAGTGGATTTCCAGTAAGTTATTTGTTAACTATCCAAAATGCATCTAAGCATCGGATAGTTAGGTTCGTAAGTGTCTGAAATATTTGAACTTGTTAAGATAGAATTATGCACATGTTGAATTTAAATTGCTTTAGTATATCACGTGAGAAGCACATGTTTAACTCATTAAGTTAACATAACTATATGCATTGAGTTACATGAATACATATTAAGGTAACGCATTATGTTAGCGGCTTATTTCTTTATTGCACATGTTTTATAATTAAATCAACGAAGTAAGTCCATTAAGTTATCTGTAACTCCACAGACCATTTATTTTCTAATATGCCACTGTAGCGGTTACAGAAACAGGACATTCGAAGGAAAACCATGATTGCACGTATCACGTAGAAAATCACTCGTAGAAGGAAGAAGAAATCACCATCATTGATTTGAATGAAGGAAATCCAACCGATCATTGAAGTATAAGTAGTTACTACTAAGAAATATAAAAGACAAGGAGAAAAAAAAATGAAAGGGGTGTGGCCAATGTGTGTGCAAAGGAGGACAAACCGAGCTATCTACAGGCAACGTCGGAAGTTCCCTGAAGTTCCACACTACTACCATCACCACCACCACCATAATCACCAACCATCGGAGGTCTGTGAAGATACTTTCCTAATGTCAGGTCGATTCTGAGCCAAACACAGTGCCTGACAACCATTGTGAAGAGTGATCACATCGCGGGAAGGGAAACCATTTTGACCAAGCACCGACTCATATCTCAGGAGATCGTAAAGCTTCTAGCCTTGGTTTCGAGTTAATGCCAGTATGCTGAAGAGGAGATCAACTTGCAATTATGGACTTGTGATTCTACAGGGAGAGGAGACAGAATTGTAAGTAGTTAAATTTTCAGTGGTGTAATCGCGTCGCATGTAGTGACGAAAGTTTTTACTGTCAATAGAGATTACTTTTACATTTCACCTTTTGCCCATTTTCATGATCATATAAAAACAAAAATACCAAAAACAACTTATCTATTTTTATAGTTAGTATTTGAGTGTTGTATTGTTTGTTTTGTATCGTGATTATTGTTATCATTGTTAGTGTTTGGAATGTTTCATGTTTGTTTAAATTTAGAAAATAGAAAATAGTTTTACAGTTTAATGATATTGAATTGTTCCTAATACTTAAAGATTTTAATGGTTACTGTTTGAATTATCTAAATGTTAGTGTTGTTGAATGATAAATTTAATATTAACTAGCATTAAAGAGCTTAATTGATGTTATTTACAATCTGTGAAACCGCTCTATGGTTGACAGAATTCCTTTGTAAATAGTAGTATTAAATTGAATAGATAGTTTCGTTGAGTTACTTTAATTTAACGAGGTTAGTTCGTTGAGTTAGCTATAACTCAACGAAGTGCTTACTGAAGATATAAATTTCCTTATTAAAAACAGAATAGTACACAATTCTTCCTCAATTCTCTGTAGGATCGACCTGTACTTGCACACAAATACAATATACACTGTGCACTTGTAGTTAAAATACAAATTGGAATTAGCAGCTAATTTTTTTGAAAGATGGTTTGTTGACTTCTAAAAAGGAATTACTGATAAGCATAAGATAAATTAACTACGTTACAAACAAAAGTTAACAACGCAACCAAATTTTCTAGCACTGTTGTCGGGGAACTAAATAAGTTCTCTAGTGCCGCCTAAAAATCCAACCAAGTTTTCTGGCGCCGTTGCTGAGGAATTGAGTAGCTAAGCAATTGTGAGTGCTGTTTTGTTTTAATAGTAAGAGGGGTGTTGTGTGTTTTCTTCTATAATTGAGAATATGGCATATGCTTATGCTCAAAGATTTCTAAAATCTGTAGTTAGCATATGTGAATTCAATAATTCTGAAGGTCACAACATTTTTGATTGTTTGAAATTGAGATATTTGCAAATGGTTAGATCACATGAACAACAAATGAATTATCTTCAATATAATAGAGCCGAGAATGAGAATCCTATGGTTTACCCAACTGATGGTCAGTATAGAATGTGTAATATGTTGAGAGACAAGGAAGTTTGTGATAGGTATGACAGACTGGAGTATAGTATAGAGCAAAACATGGACAAATTAGAACACTTTATGTGTCAACAACAAGAAGTCAACCAATTAAACTATAAGGAAGCATATTCAGAACCTAAAATTGATATCATTTATGAAACTGAAAAAACCATAATGAAAATTGATCAAAAATTAAATGCAATGAGATTAGATGATCTAGAAAGAAAACTAAAAGCATTGGACGAATATACAATAAAATTACAAGTTATGCAATAGGACAACACAAATGAAAATTATAATGTTAAAGATTTGCATAATTTGCAAATATATAGACAAAAGAGAATACTAATGCAATAGAATTTAAAGAACGTACTTTGATACTAAAAACAATTGAAGATCATAATCATGAAAATAATATACAAGAACATCATGAGAGTAACGAAAATCTGGAAGATGTACGTATAACATTAAGATCTGGAACTGATATACCACCAAGAATTCAAAAAGAAAGTAATATAAAGATGGGTAAGACCACAAATCAAAATGATAATGAAAATATAATATCTGAAAATATAGAAATCAATGACGAAAAGTCTGAATCAAAAAATGAGACTAAGAATGATCAAACAAATCAAATGAAAGAAAAAGAATCTTTTATATCACAATCATTAGCACCCTATCTTGAAAGATTACAACAAATATTTCCTGAAAAATAAGAAAAAATTAGAGAAATTTTTGAAAAAGTACAAGTTTACATTCCTTTGTTAGACTTATTGCAGACAATGCCACCTTGTGCTAAATTTCTTAAGGATTGGTGTACTAAGAAAAGAGAGCGAAAAGTTTTAAGGAAAATCTTTTTAGCGGAGCAAAGTAGTTCCTTATTTTTGCCAGAAATTCCTAAAAAGTTATCTAATCTGGGAATCCCTGTTATATCATGCACCATAAGAAATACCATTCTAGAAAGAACCTTAATAGGCTTAGGTGCTGGTATAAATGTTATGCCAAGTGATATATTTGCATCCTTAGGATTAGAAGGCTTAACTCCTACTAGTACGGTTATTCAATTAGCTGATAGAAGTATAAGATACCCTAGAGGAAAAGTAGAGGATATCTTAATTAAAATCAAAAACTTTATATATCCTATTGATATTGTAATTTTGGATTCCAAACAAATTAAGCATAAAAATAATGATACATCTTTAATTTTGGGAAGACCATTTTTAGCAACATCAGGGGCAGTTATAAATTGTACAAGTGGAGTAATGAAGTTATCATATGGCAATGAGGATACTCAATTAAACATTTTCAAACCAGAAAAGTTTGAGGAGTTAGAAACGTCCTTACATACCATAAACTTTTTAGAGGATGAAGGAGATATGCTAGATGATGTGAATCAAGAAGAATTAAATAGGCAACTCAATTTTGAAACTTTAGAGGAAAGTGAAAGCATAAATATAGAAGGAGATCAAGAAGAAATTAATTTAGAAAATGAGGATGTTTAATTAGGAGCTTTTGCTTCTGATGGGCAACATTTAGAATTAAAACATTTACCTCTTGAATTAACCTATATATTTCTGGAAGAAAAACGAACATGTCCAATCATTATTGCTTCAGATTTAAAAGAGGATCAAATAGCTAAATTAAAAGATGTAGTAAAAACTTATAAAGAAGCAATAGGATTGACTATGACTGATATAAAAGGGTTAAGTCTAACTTTATGCTGTCACCATATATGTTTAGAGGAGAATGCTAAACCTGTTAGAATTCCTGAGAGGAGATTAAATCCAAACCTTAAAGAAGTAGTCAGGAAGGAAATAGTGAAATGGTTAGATAATGACATAATTTATCCGATTTCTAATAGCTCATAGGTTAGTCCAATCCATGTAGTTCCCAAGAAATCAGGATTAATAGTAATTAAGAATGAAAGTCAGGACTTGATACCTACTAGAATTTAGTCAGGCTGGAGAGTGTGTATAGACTATAGGAAGCTGAATGCCGTAACTAGGAAAGATCATTTTCCCTCACCTTTTATAGATCAAATGCTAGAGAAATTAGTAGGGCAAGAATATTTTTATTTTCTAGACGGGTATTTAGGATATAACCAAGTTCTAGTAGCATTAGAGGATCAAGAGAAAACAACTTTCATCTGTCCTAATGGAACTTATGCTTTTAAGAGAATGTCATTCGGATTCTGCAATGCACCAGCCACCTTTCAAAGGTGTACGTAGGGCATATTCACTGGAATGACTGAAGATTTTTTAGAAATATTTATGGATGATTTTATTATTTATGGAACTTCATATGAAGTGTGTTTAAACAATTTAGACCAAGTATTAAAACACTGTGTGGAAAAAAATTTGGTTCTAAATTGGGAAAAATGTCACTTCATGGTTAATCAAGGAATCGTCTTGCGTCATGTTGTTTCAAAGAAGGGGTTGGAAGTAGATAAAGCTAAAATAGAAGTAATTTCTAATCTACCAGAACCTAAATCAATAAAAGATATTAGATCATTTCTAGGACATGCTGGATTTTATAGAAGATTTATTAAAGATTTTAGAAAAATAGTTTGACCTTTAACTAATCTATTAAAAGATGTCCCATTCAACTTTAATAAAAATTGCAAAGAAGCATTTTTTAAGCTTAAAACTAGCTTAATTTCAACTCCTATAATTCAAGCACTTGATTGGAGCCATCCATTTGAATTAATGTGCGATGCATCTGATTTTGCTATAGGAGTAGTGTTGGGACAGAAGATAGAAAAATCTCTTAGAGTGATTCATTATGTAAGCAAAACCTAAAATGATGCTCAAGTTAATTACACAACTACTGAAAAAGAGCTGTTAGCTATTGTGTTTTCCTTAGAGAAGTTTAGATTATATATGATTAGAGCTAAAGTAATAGTATACACGGATCATTCAGCTTTAAAACACCTAATTGCAAAGAAAGAGACTAAACCTAGATTGATCCGATGGATATTATTATTACAAGAATTTGATCTAGAAATTAAAGATAAAAAAGGCTGTGAGAATGTAGTAGCAGATCATTTATCAAGATTACAAATAGAAAAATCAAATATTGAAATTAAGGATAATTTTCCTGATGAATAGTTAATGACCATCAACACAATGCCTTGGTATGCAGACAAAGTTAATTACTTAGTTACTGGTTTAACAGCTAAGGATTGGAAAAGACAGGATAAGAAATTATTTTTCTCAAGAGTAAAATATTACTATTGGGAAGACCCATACTTATTTAAGAAATGTCCTGATCTGATTTTAAGGAGGTGTGTTCCAGAAACTGAATATCAGAGTATATTGTCTTTCTGTCATGACCAAACGTGTGGAGGGCATTTTGGTTTTGGGAAAACTGCTGCAAAAATTCTGCAATGTTGATTTTATTGGCCAACACTATTCAAAGATGCTCATAAACATTGCTTAAGTTGTTTAAGATGCCAACAAATAGGAAGAATATCAAAGAGGAACATGATGCCTCTTAATCCTATTGTTGAGGTTAAAATCTTTGATGTATGGGGAATAGATTTTATGGGTCTACTTCCTATGTCTAATCAATTTAATTATATATTGTTGACGATGGATTATGTATCTAAATGGATAGAAGTTATTCCTACAATAACTAATGACAACAAAGTGGTAATATATTTTATAAGAACCAATATAATTGCCAGATTTGGAATAACTAAAGCTATTATCAGTGATAGAGGAACTCATTTCTGTAATAGAAGTTTTGAAGCCTTAGTGAAGAAATATGGAGTGAACCACAAAATTGCAACATCATATCATCTGCAAACGAGTGGACAAGTAGAGTGCCAACAAACAAATTAAGTTAATCTTAGAAAAAGTAGTAAATCCCACTAGAAAAGATTGGGATAATAGATTAATAGATGCACTTTGGACTTATAAAACAAGCTTAGGTATATCACCTTTTAGGATAGTATATGGAAAGAGTTGTCATTTACCAACTGAAATTGAATATAAAGCTTATTAGGCATTAAAAACTCTGAACACTAATTTAAATCAAGGTGCTGAAAATAGAAAAATGCAATTAATTGAGTTAGAAGAATTTAGGAATGAAGCTTACTCAAAAACTATAAAAGAAAAAGAGAAAATGAAGTTTTGGCATGACAAAAAAATTATTCCAAAAACTTTTGAAATAGGACAAGTATATCTTTACATGACTAGACTTCATAACCATCTAGGAAAATTAAGATTTAGATGAGCAAGACTTTACATAATTCGAAATATTTATTCCTATGAAGCTATTGAAATTGAAAATCCTAAAAATCAGAATATATTTAAAGTAAATGGACAAAAACTTAGACCTATTCTAAAAATTCCAAAAAGTTTCTTTGGAATTATAGAAGAATAAGAGTAGAGAACTACTCGAGCTTTATTAAGTAGATATATATATATATGTTTGTTTTGTAAAAATAAAAAAAAAACTTATTTTAAATATAGTAACGGTTCAACCGAAAGAAATTATCGATTTTACCAAGACATATATTAAAAGAAAAAATATTATTACAGGCACATTAAAAGGATCCATCGGTTTGACCGAAACATAAAAAAATATATAAATATATGTTATATTAAGTAAAAATGTCAATTTTATCGAAGCATGGTATCGGTTCAACCGATAGAAAAAGAAAAAAAAATCTATAATTTCAGTTTGACCGATGAAAAGCAATAGTTTGATTGAAGTTAAGCAAATAGAAAAATTAAGAGTCAGTCGGACTAGAGATTCTTCAGTGTTGATCGAATAAAAATTTATTATAGTTATTTTTATTAATTATAACTTTATGAGCAGTTCGTTGAGTTAAACTTAACTCAACAAACTTATTTCGTTGAGTCTAGGATAAGTTAACGAACTTACTCCGTTAAGTTAACTGTAACTCAACAAAGTACTTAAGGTAAGTCCACAAACTTAGTCTATGGAGTTAACCGTAACTCCACAAAGTAGTATATGTGAATAGTGATAGTTTGCATGGGAAATGACCTAATTACCCACCAAAAACTTAAGATTTATTTATACTAAAACTTAGGATTTAGGAGCATTATCCGTAGCAATCATTTAGAATTTAGAATAGTAAAAGTCAGAGCGATTCTATTCCATTTCATAACGCCATAAAGGTCAAGATGACGCCAGACTTTTGGGATCAAATCAACACTACAGAATTCCTTAAATAGTTGGAAGAATGACATTCAAGGCAGAAGATCAGAAATACTACTAGAGAAAAGTAGCTTGAAAGGAGGACAACCTCTTTTTCTTTACAAGAAGACTCATAAATTTTAATGTTAGAATACCTCAAATAATGGAAACAAGAATACGAGTAGTAATTGAAATAGCCGTAAATAGAGAAAGAAGAATTAGGCTGAATAATAAAGTTGCCTTAGAACTTATAAGAAGGAAATCATGGTTGTAGTTTATAAGAAAGATAGCTATAAAAGTGGCTATTCAACTAAAAAAAGAACAAGCAGAAATGCCTGAAGAAGAAGAGCAACAGCCAGGACCTTTAGTTCCCACCAACAAAACCATTACCACAAGTTACATTTGCTTGGCTAAGAATTAAAGAGGAAGACAAGGAGTTTGCTAGCTTAGTCAAAGCAGCAAAAGACCAAGGAGATAATGAGGAAATGGCTATGGCTAAGGCACATATTCTGTATGATGCCAAAAAGAAAAAATGGGCTAAAAATAAGTTGAGGACCCAATATAAAATTAAGGTGGAAAAACACCAAGAAGTAGCTAGAACAGTAATTGCAAAAGAAGTTCAAGCTGGTCTTTCAAGATCAGCAATTATAGAGAAGGTGAATAGGAAGAGCCAGTACCTATGGCTCGAGGGCCTAAAGAGCCCATTTTTGTTGATTTATTATCTAAAGAAGAAGAAGATCAAGCACAACCGTTAAGAAGAAGAAAAGGAAAAGAAAAAGTGTTTGAGACTGTAGAAGAAGAAATTAAATCTGAACCTATAATGTCTACAGTAGGGCATAAAGAGCCCATTTTTGTGGATTTAATATCTAAAGAAGAAGAGCAAAGAAAAGAAGAAAAACAACTGAAATTAGTCTACAATCTGAAGAATTAGAAACTGAAGTTAGGGTAGAAAATACTGTGCCTGTAACTCCATCCTAATCTACCACAAATCAAAAAGAACAGTAATAATGCAGATTGGTAGTGAGGAGGAAGAAGAAAGAGAAGAAGTTGAGTAGGAAGCTGAATAAGAAGAAAAGAATTCGATAGATTCCTCTGAAGAGAATGAAACTCTTTAGCACTTATGGAGAAAATTTAACATAAAAATGTGAAAAGTTCTGTAGGCTCTCCACAATAATTCAGAGCAGAAGAGTAGGAATCTCTAGATTATTTTCAGTAGTAATTACAACAATAAGCTCAGCATTGAAGAGAAAGTTCAAGAACAAACCCCTCTAGATTAACAAATCCAAATTCTTGATCCTGTAAAAGTAACTATTCTAAATGAAATTCATTTCTAGAGTTAGGAAGCATACAACAAGTATCAAGAGATAAAAGGGTATGATACAATTTACAGTAAGCTAGTTGACTAGACTAGAATGGAAGATATTAGAGAATTATTTGAATTATAGGGTCTATTGTAATTTATTCCAAGAGCAAAAGGGCATATAGTTTATGAAAATTCAGTATCGTACTTTTATGCAAACCTAAGGGGGGAAGAAGGAAAATTAATTTCTAATGTAGAGGAAGTTAATATTCAGATAACATTGGAACTCCTCTACAACATCTTTGGACTAAAAAATGAAGGGATTGAAATTTTAGAAAATACAACTACAATTGAATGGACAAAACAAGAAATCAAGCAATGTTTGTCATTGACCCTAGTTTACCATTACTAAAAAGACTGAAGTATATAAATGGGAAAGCACACATGGTGGCAAACATTTTAATTAAAAATGTCTATGAAAGGCATGGCCATGATATAGAATTGAGTAAATTTATCAAATGAGTCACGTATGCAATTGTAAATAAAATTCAAGTTAATTGGTGCCAAGTCTTCCTATCAAAGATAAAGTATGCAAAGAAGAAATTATTTTTTGGAGACTTGATACCAATATTAATGATGGAAGGAATTGACTTCACGAAATAGACATCCAAGAGGATAAGATCTAAAGCCATTTTAGTGAAAGAATATAGAAATTATGCTACTGCTGCTACTTCTATAGCTAGACCTTTTGGAGACTTTACAAGAGATGTAGAATGTATAAATCAATTAGAAAATCTCCAAAAGGAAGTAGATGAACTTAGGAAGAAAGATTAAAATGTATTGTTTGTCTACTTGTACTAAAAAATATCTAATTACATGTACTGTAAACTATTTATATATATAAATGTTTGAATAGCAAGATACTTCTGAATTAATGTTTGTGAATGAATGATTTAAAGTTGTATTGAAATTCTAATCTATATATATGTTTGAAACATTATAGGACTATTTTAAAAGAAATCGAGAAGCATTATAGGACTGATTTAAAGTTGTATTATAGGACTGTTTTAAAAGCATTATAAGACTGTTACTAAAATTTGAAATTAAAAGTGGAACATGTATCCATAAAAATAGGAACCATACTACACGTTACAAGATACGTTCTTACAACAAGATTCATTTTCCTTATAGACGTGCATTATAAATATAGAATAAAATGTTATTTACTGGTTACCAGCAATTAAGAAGAAGAAAGAGAATTCGTTGGGAAACTAGAAGGAGAAACAACTGATTCAACTTCATCTGTCAACAATTATTTATTAAGAACAAAGCTTTAGACTAGTATGTAATTAATCTTCTACAATTTTACTTTATGTTAAGAGTTTATGAGCACACAGACTCATTCTCCTAGCACTAAACAATTAATAAGAACACCTAGATGGGATTATTTAATATAGAAGCATCTTGAAAAAATTTCTGAAGAGAACTTTAACAAAATCCTTAAGAGTGTAGCTAACCTTTCTTTAAAGGATAATGAAGATATAACTGCTCTAATAGAAAAACCATTAGGGGAAATTCTATATCCTAAACTAGTTGATGAACCTTCACGTATTTGATTGCCAAACTTTGAAGGAGATAGGTTTGAATTGAAATATAATTATATTAGTTAATTGCCACACTTTCATAGATTAGAAAGAGAAGATGCCTATTATTTCCTTTGAGAATTTAATGAAGTTTGTCAAATGATGAAAATGCTAAACATGAGTACTGATGCTATTAAACTTAGATATATTCCTTTTACTTTAAAAGACACAGCAAAGAGATAGTTATATACTCTATTGCCTGATTCAATTTTTGCTTAGACTGAATTTTGCTCTATTTTTCTGGAAAAATATTATCCAACACATCAAATGATTAAAAAAAAAAAGGAAATATTAATGTGTAGCCAAAAACAAGGAGAATCATTTTGAAAATATTTTGAATGATTTAAAGATTTACTGATTCAATGTCCACATCATGCAATGAGTTAAGTACAATTAATAGGTATAATTTATGAAGGCATAGATGTTTCAACTAAATCTTTATTAGAATCTACTTGTTAAAATGGATTTTTAAAACTGTGTAGTGAAGAAGCATGAGCATACTTAGAAAACTTTGCAAAAAAAACTGCTCAATGGGAAAACTCGGCTGAAGGTATTACAGATAAAAGAATATTACCAAAGGGAATGCATGAAATAAATTCAAGTATTATGCTTGAAGTTAAATTAACTGAGTTAGCAAAGAAAATTGAGAAGTTATCATTAAATCAAAAACTAGCAGAAAAAAATGCAAATATTAATGATGTAGATATTATTTATGCTAGAAATCAGAAAGATAACTTTGGAAATTCTTATAATCCTAATTGGAGAAATCACCCGAACCTATCTTGAAGGAATAATAATTACCAAGGAGGAGAAAATATAAATGACAAAAATATAAGTTATGAAGCATTAATTGAACAAGGATCTAGAATAGAGAAATTAGAAAAGATAATTCAACAATTAAACAATTGTCTTGACCATGTATTTGGAAGTGCTACCATTCAAAATCAGAATATGAATAGAAATATACCCCCTAGATAGAAGGAATCAATAGAAGTTAGGCCTGCTGGAGGATTGCCAATGCAAGTAGTGCCTAACCTTATCAATAGAATTGTTAATAAAATTGATACCTCCTTTGGGAGGGAAGCTGAATGAAGCAACATGATTGAAGTAACTATGTATAATATAATAATTAGAAAATTAGAAAAAGAAAAGAAAATGAAAGTTTAATTATAGTTAGTAGTACTGTAGAGTTATTACTTAACTTAACGAACTTAGTCTGTTGAGTTATGGCCTAACTCCACGGAGGTATGTAAGTAGCTATGTTAATTTTATATCTACTAAATTTTGTTTATATTATATAGAATCACAACAAATGAAATTGATGAAATTACCACTAGATGCACTAAGGGAAGTACTAAGTAACTTAGCAGCTAAAGATCTGTGCAAATTGTGTTGTATGTCAAAAGAAATTAAAGAATGTGTTAGAGAAAAATATTTTCATGGACTACAAGCTACAATGATGACTAATATTAGAGATGGATTTTTATGTAAGTAATAATCATAGTTCAATCAGCTATGAATATCTGAATATAGAAGAAACTACTGGAATTCCACCCAATACATTAGAAGGAATAGATCATATTATGGGGATAGATGAAGGATTGATTATTTACAGAACCAAACCAAGGTATGCTATTCTATTACCCAATATTTTGATTAGAAATCCTATTACTAGAGAAGAATGGAATATAGAAAGGTCTAATAGATTTAAAGTACCAACTGACAATTGTGGGTCAACTTTAACATTTTCTAATAAAAATTCGACCATTCCTGAAAAATTGTACTATTGGAGACCAATTGGAAATTGGGATGAGGATCTATGTTTAAGTGTATAATTTTCTAAATAGATCTTAGACTGAAAATACTATGATATATCTAGGAGAGAAAGCATTAATTAACAACATACATGTCATACTTAATGGATATATATATCTAGTCACGATATATCAGTTGCATTTAGATCTGATTTATACATAGTAAGCATGGACAATTATGATGATGACTTCATAGAAATATTACCTATACCTAATGATATAGTTGAACCACCATCTATAGAATATGATAAAATTCAATTAGGGATGTGGTATAATGAATATGATGATCCTACTTTATGTCTAATAAGATGATGGGATGAATTGATGAAATTTCAAATATGAATTATGAAAGACTTGAATGAATGAAAGTGGGAAGAGGAATATATTGAAATTTATGTAGAAATAGAAACAACACATTATCTTGGAACAAAAGAGTATCACTTTCTACATTTCAATTCATTAATGGTAATACACTTATATTTAGTATTGATAACATACTGCAAGTTTACAAGTTAAAAAGGAAAGCAGACTAAAAATGACACATTTAGAAAGTGTATTAAAACATACTAAAAGAAAAGCATTAAAACATAATTAATAGCAAGAAGAATTATGCCTAAAAAGTTTTCTTAGACTAACACATTTATTCTATTTGTCATTACTTTTCAATCATGTTCTTAAAGTGTGATTTTGTACTTTTAATGTTGTGTATATGTTGCATTTATTTTTAATAAAAAAAACTTTAGTTATGTTTTATTTTATTTACAAGGAAAAGAAAAAAATAAAATATCAATCTAGTTTGTTGGTATCTGTTCTAGGAAACCAACTAGCTTGCTTGTGAGTCACCAAAAGGCATAGGAATCTGGGTTCCACACAAGACACTAATTTAACAATTTATGTTTTGTTGTTAAATGTTTTTTGTTATATATTTTGCTTTTATTTGTGAATGAAAAGTTTTTCAGAAGAAAAAATTGGAAGATGTTGAAGGAGATACAAAAGAACAATGTATGCTATTGATTACTTATCCTGAATTTACATTCAAGCACAATTCGTAGAGTTATTCATTAACTCAACGAATTCGTTGAGTTAGGTGCTAAGTCAATGAAACAATATTCATGTCTGCCGACATTTACTGTATTTATTGTAAAACCTTTTACATTGAAGACAATGCAAAATGTAGGTATGGGGGGAGGTAATTAGATTAAAATCCAAGTAATTTTGTTAAATAGAGGAATTAGGATTGTGTTGCAAATTTCTATGAAAACTAAAATTTTTTTATGAATTTGTTGTAATTAACCAAAATTTCCTATAAATATCCAATAATTGAAATTGTAAAATTTTTTTAAGAATTGTAACTACTTGAATGTTATATTTAGAATCTTATATAAGATGCTATAAAATTTTACTATTAATACAAATCTAGATATAGTATCTTAGGTTTTTACTAAATTTTATGAGTTTAACAATTTCACGATTTTAAAAAGAAATCAGAATGCTTAACTATAACTTAGGAAATTATTTAAAATCCTGAAAGAGCTAAAATGTTGTTTTTTGGATTAAATAAAATGCATATAATCAAGGATACATTTAATTTAATTGATTAAACTTGTAGAATGATTTACATATAAATATTATTAAATTACAGAAAAAGTATGAGCATATTGATATGAATTCATGTTTTCAGTAAATTATAGAAGTAGGATTATATGATATTTGTATTTTATTACATCTGTATTAATGAAATACGTATATATACTGTGTTGAAAAAAAAAAAGGAAAAAAAGAGAAAAACTTTAAGAGTTTATTGATTTATTTGATCACGAGCCTTTTGTACTTGAGCAGATAGGTATGTAAGGATTGTTGACCTGAAAAATGACTCTTTAAATCTGGCAACCTAAGATCTTAATCAGATCTGGGATTGTTGATTAAAAGTTCGATACATGGATATACTAGAAAGCTCTTGTATGATTCAAGCTTTTCTAATTAACTTTTAAAGTAAAAATATGCATATACTACTCTGAAAAGATAAAAGTATTTTGTGAAAATACAGATATCTTTTGAATCGAGTATATTCTCCGTTATCTATGATTACTGAAGTATGAATCCAAATTAGACTTTTGAAGTTGTTTATTTGAGATATAATTCATTATTCTTCTTGTTTTAATCATATTGAGTTGAATTGTGTTTTGATTCGTATATAGTTGAAATTTATTTTAGAAATCATATTGGAAGATTTAAGATAGCAGATGTTTGAAAAGAAAAATTTGATAATATAACTACCACATATGTGATACTAATATATTTTTTATGTAATGTACATATGTTTTAAATATATTTGTAGGATGGAGAGGAGAAAACAATGTTAAATTAGATTACTAAATTAATACAGAATATCATTATATTAATCTAATTTATGTATTCTAAAGATACAAAATGAAGAATTAATTCTAGCACTTTAGAAAGACCAACTAGTTAGATCTTAGTAGTTGCTAAGGGACTAGCAAAAGTTAAATATGAGGGAAGTGTTTAGAATGAAAAAGTGCATAAAATTAAGGGTTAAATGATGGTTAATTACATAATATTTAGCTTATCATATGAGAATTAAACAATTATGTTATAATTGCATTATTATATGCCTTAATGAAAGAATCTGTATAATTTCAAGAAATTAGCATTAATTAAGTATATTTTTGCACTATCGATGAGTTATAGATTTTTTAATTCCTAAGTATTCAAATTGTCTATTATTTTGAAAATTTATATTTCATGTACTAGATAGTTATATTTTAAACGCTAAAAGAATATTTTATTATTTCCTAGAGTACACATGTTGAAACCTTAATGCATGACTTAAGTGTATTTTTGATAAGTTATCTGGTAACTATCTGAAATATATCTGAGCATTGGATAGTTAATGTTTGTAAGTATCCGAAACATCTAAACTCGTTAAGTTAGAATTATGCACGTGTTGAATTTAAATGCTTTATTATGTCACGTGAGCTGCACATGTTTAACTCATTAAGTTAGCATAACTATACATGTTGAGTTACTTGAATATACACTAAGGTAACATGTTGTGTTAGTATTATGCAGAAATAGGAAATATAAACTTTCAGATAATTAACGTTTTGATTTAGTCAAAGAGTTATATTAAAAACTTGTATAGTTAAGTTATCTGTACATGTGTTTTAATGTTTTAAGTTTTCACGTATTTTCCATGTGCGTTCGGTAATGAAAAATCAGAGAGTTAAATAACTGTTCGAGTTTTATACGCATAGATGAGTAACTGTTCGAGTTTTATAAAATGACTAACAAACAGATAAGTTTTCTTATTTAGTCATGTGTTTTGTAAGTGCAAGAACTAGAAGAGTTACAAGAAAATACAATAAAACATTTATAAGATCATAAAATGACTAAACAAACAGATAAGTTTTCTTATAAGACTAACAAACAAATAAGTTTTCTTGTTTAGTAAAACATTTATAACTCTTTGAGTTTACAAACAGATAAATGGATTCAATCATTGAAATCATAAATATAAGATCCGTTACTGGTAAATAACTTGAATGCTTACAATAACTGTACGAGTTTTACAACTAATAAAAGCAGAAGACTTAGCGTAACTATTCGTGTAAAGAAAATAACTACTGGCTATGTAAAAATGAGAAAACTCAAAGACTTATGTAACTATTCGAGTTTTATGAGCAGTAAAGCACATAACTTTACGACAAACTAGAATAGTTATTGTCATATTTTATGTCTTTCATAAAAATATAATAATATTAAGTTAACTATTCGAGTTTCTCGGATGAATATACGTAAAAGTCAAAAACTTAAGCATAACTATTTGAGTTCTTAAAAGGATAAAATATAAGAATTTAAAACAGAAACTAAGAGAGAAATCTAACTATTCGAGTTTGTAGAAGAGAAAAACTTAACAATACGAAAAACTCAGAGGGTTAGATAAAATAGCTGAAATCAAGTGAAATGCATAATTGTACGTTAAACTAACTGAATGAGTCTAACTTTTTATCTGTATAAGTTTCAGAATATTTGCATTTAATTAAATGTACCATTGTTTGTCATTGTTTGCTCCCCCTACATAAATGTAGTCAAGAGAAACTATGGCGTACTTAGTATTAGGTTGCCAAGCCCTAATAGATTTGTCATTAAATTCAAAATAGCTGACTTAAGTGAGTTGCTAAGCCTTAAATAGTTTGTCATTTAAGTTTAAAATCTGACATACTTAAACTGGGTTGCCAAGCCCTAATAGATTTAAGTCTCTCTATTTTTTAAAAAAAAAATTAAATATAGAAATAAGTAGTAGATTTAACAATTTAGACCTTTTGACTTTTATTTTATTTAGTTTATAGAAAAAAAATTCATAAAGATATATCTTCAGGTAACTTAAAAGAATTCAATAATGAGTACACAAACTTAAGAAAATAAATGCATTACATTATGTGTAAAGAATAGATAATAACAAAGAAAAATAACAAAGACTATATGCACAGATTATGGCAGAATTGTTATAACACCTATAAAACAAACTAAGCTTGAATACATTGCCCTTTTTTTTTTTATGTATTACCTCCCACAATATCATCTTTTTACATGATCACAATCCCTTGCTTAGGGGAAAGATAACCAGTTACTCAATGATAAGTGAGAATAGGTAACCCTTTTTTTATATTAAATAGAATTTGAATTACTTGTAAAATGAGTTTTCAGTCAGCACATTCCAAACCAATTGGTTCAAGTGACTAGGGTTTAAGATCCCTCAACAGACTTAATTACTCAAGTAATTGCAGACAAACAATAAAATAATACAGTAAATTGAATAAGAGGCAACCGCAAGACTTAATTTTTCTAACAGTATGTTAATAACTTTCCTTTAATAAATGGTACATATTTTCTATATATTTTCCTTTAAAATCTCATAATGACGTATACATAAGTAACAAAAATACAGTTGCAGTCATATTGAATTAAATCAACTTTCCTTAAGTACCTTTTCTGAATTTTTCTTAAATGAATTGACTTCAATAAATATCAGAATTTCAAAAATTCTTAACTATCAGTAAATAATAATTCTAAAACAGATATTTTGAGTTTTTTTTTGTTAATAAAGAAATTAAATTCTAAAGCTACTTTATAACAAACCAAAATGTTATGCAATGGTAGGAACAAAATTTAATACTATTTTTCCTTTTATAACATTATCCCTTAGAAAATGATGTCAAACTTCTATATGTTTAGCTTATGAATGTAAGACAGGATTTTTAGACAAACTTATTGTAGAACTACTATCACAAAAAATCTTAGTTGGTTCATAGGCTAAATTAAAATATTTTAAAGTTTGTCTGATCCATAGAATCTGAGCACAACAAAGTACAACAGCTATATATTCAACTTTAGTTATAGATAATGCTACATAATTTTGCTTTTTGTTAAACCATGACACTAAAGAATTTCCTAATAATTGACAAGTGTCACTAGTGCTTTTTCTTTTAAATTTACATCTTGTGAAATCAGCATCACTATAGCCTATTAAATTTAAAGAACTATATTTAAAGTAAAACAATCCGAAATTAATGGTTCCTAATAGATATTTAAAAATTTGTTTAACAGCAAGTAGGTGTGATTCTTTAGGATTAGATTGATATCTAACACAAGTACACACACTAAACATAATATCTAGTCGACTAGTTGTTAAATAAAGTAATAAACTAATCATACTTCTATATTGTTTTATGTCTACAGTTTTTCCAAAGTCATCTTTATCCAACTTAGTGATAGTACTCATTGGTGTATTCTTTATTTTAGTGTTGTTTAATCCAAACCTCTTTAATAAATCTTGAGTATATTTTTCTTGTGAAATAAAATTATCCTATTCTAACTGTTTAATTTATGAGCTTAAAAAAAATGATAGTTCACCCATCATACTCATTTCAAATTGATAAGTCATGTCTTTTGAAAAAGACTCAACTAATTTATCATTTTTTGCTCCAAATATAATGTCATCTACATAGATTTGAATTACCAATATATCTTTTTCGACCTTCTTGATAAAAAGAGTGTGATTTGCCTTTCCCATAGAATACCCTTTTTCTATAAGAAATTTAGATAATCTCTCATACCAAGACCTAGGGGCTTGTTTAAGGTCATATAGTGCCTTTTTAAGTTTGTAAACATACTTGGGATATTTTGAATCTTCAAAACCTAAAGATTTTTTATATAAACTTCTTCTTTTATATATCCATTTAAAAAAGCAGTCTTAACATCCATTTGATATAATTTGAAATCCATATAACAAGCATATGCTAACAAAGTTTGTATTGATTTTAGTCTAGCAACAAGAGTAAATGTTTCATCATAGTCAATTCCTTTCTCTTACTTATAACCTTGAGCAACTAACTTAGCTTTATTTTTAACTATATGTCCATCCTAATCTACTTTGTTTCTAAATACCTACCTTGTTCCAATTATGGATTGATTTTTAGGTGGTGGAACTAGATCCCATACCTCATTTCTTATAAATTAATTTAGCTCATCTTGCATAGCTAAATACCAAAATTCATCTTCTAAAGCATCTTCAATTTTCTTAGGTTCTAGTAAGGAAACAAATGAATAAGCATCACAAATGTTGACAACTAATGACCAAGTCCTAACTCCTTGATTAGAATCGCCTATTATCTGATCAATAGGATGAGATGAAGCATAACACCAATTTCTATGTTGTTCCACATTTTCTATAGGTATGACATTATTTTCTTTTAAATCTTCATCATTTAAATTTATATTTCTTATTTCATCAGATAATCTCTAAATTTCTCTATCAACAACATTTGGTGCCATTTTTGGGAGAATTTCTAAATCAAAGTTTTCAGCATGTCTAAAATTCAAATGAGAATTTTCATGAAATTTCACATGTAGGGTTTCCTTAATGGTTTTTGTTGATTTGTTATATACTCTATATGTCTTACTTCTAATGGACTAACCAACAAAAATACCCTCATCTGATTTGGCTCTAAATTTGTCTCTACGTTCCTTAGTGTTTAAAATAAAATACTTGTAGCCAAAGGATTTTAAATAACTTATTTTGGGAACCCTATTATACTATTGTTAGGACCGTAAAGCTTCATGTTCATGTTTTCCCAGCACTACACTAGAAAAACTTGAATTTGTTACTTCTATTTTTACTTAGTTAATTTATCTTTATGCCTATTCTTTCTTTTAGAAGTAAACAAACAACCTTTAATACAATTTAGATATTAATTCCAATTTGTACTTTAACTACAAGTGCATAGTGTCTATTGTATCAGTGTGCAAGTACAGGTCGATCCCATAGGGAATTGCTGACGAATTTAAGAAATGTTTGATTGTGAACAATTCAAATTTATATTCAATAAGCACTTCGTTGAGTTATAGTTAACTCAATGGACTAAGTTCATTAAGTTATGGATAACTCAACGGACTATCCTCTTGGAAAAGTTAACTCCACGAGCTTGTCTCTTCTTTATAATACTACTAATTATAGAGGAATTCGGCCAACCATTGGGCGATTCCACAGATTGTAAATAACATCGATTAAGCTTTTTAATGCTAGTTAACATTGGATTTATCATTATGCAATACTAACATTCAGATGATTCAAACATTAACCATTAAAATCTTTAAGTTGTTTTGTACAAACCAATTTCAGTAAACTGTAAAATTAAAACTAACATAAAACAATCATAAAACTGATACAGATAACATTAATCACGATACAACACTTAAATACAACATACAAACAAAGATAAATTGTTTTTGGTATTTTTGTTTTTATGTGATGGGTGAAAGGTGAAATGTAAAGTAATTTCACTTGACAGTAAATACTTCTGACACTACTTGCAACACGATTACACCACTGAAAATTTAACCACTTACAATTCTGTCTCCTCTCCCTATAGAATCGCGAATCTAGAATTGCAAGATAATCTCCTCTTCAGCATACAAGCATCAACCCAAAGCCAAGGCTAAAAGCTTTACGATCTCCTGAAATATGAGTCGACACTTGGTGAAAATGTCTTCCCTTCCCGCGACGCGATCACTCCTCACAGTGGTTGTCAGGCACTGTGTTTGGCTCGAAATCGACCAGACATCAAGCAAGTATCCTCACAGACCTTCGATGATTGGTGATTATGGTGGTGATACGATGGTTGGTGTGATACTTCGGAGAATCGCCGATACTGTCTGCAAAAAGCTCGGTGCTCCTCCTCTGTATACACTGGCCGTCCATCGATCACACCCTTTCTTTTTTTTCTTCTTTTCTTTTATATTTCTTCAGTGGTAACTGCTTCTGCTTGAATGGTCGGTTGGATTTCCTTCCTTCAGATCAACGGCGATGATTTCTTTCTCCCTACGCGATTGAATTCCTGCGTGATACATGCAAACGTGGTTTTTCCTTCCAACTGTCTGTTCCTGCAACCGCTATAGTAGCATATTAGAAAATATATAGTCTGTGGAGTTACAGATAATTCAACGGACTTCCTTTGTTGATTTAACTATAAAACACGTGCAAAAATAACAATTTAAGTTTATAATGCTAACCTAACGCATTGCCTTAGTGTATTTTCATGTAACTCAACGCGTGCAGTTATACTAACTTAACGAGTTATAACGTAAGTAAATCTACCAGCTCTCAACACGTGTTAGCAGTAGTTTAAACATAAAATAACATTTCGGAGAGTTACATGTATAACTATCCAATGCTTAGATGCATTTTCGGATACTTAAGAATTTCACAACCTACAATTTACCGACAGTTCATAAATGTACTAAATTAACATTAATTCCCCAAAATTAAGTAGATTCTTCAATTAAAGCATATAACAGTGCAATTATAACATAATGCCTTAATTCTCATATGATAAGCTAAATATTATGCAATTAACCATCATTTAACCGTTAATAATATGCACTTTTTCATTCTAAACACTTCCCCCATACCTAAATTTTGCTAGTCCCTTAGCAAACTAAGATCTAATTAATTGGTCTTTCAAAAAGTGCTAGAATTAATTCTTCCCCTTTTGTTTTTTTTTTTCTGTTTAGCATAAACATATATTCTGTATGTTTTAGTAATCAACCTGCAAAGATATTTAGAATATATGTAAATTACAAAGTATATCATCTTCATATAGATGTTAATTATATTATCGTTTGTTCTTCTTTTCATCATCTGTAATCCTGAATTGTCCAATAAGTTTTCTAGAAGAAATTTCAACAACATACGAATCAAAGTACAATTCAATTCAATCTGATTAAGACAAGTAGAATAAAGAATTGTATTTCCATTAAACAACTTCAAAAGTCAATTCCAGATTCATATTTCAGCAATTCTAGATAACAGAAAATATACTCGATTCATAAGATATCTGTATTTCACAAAACACTTGTATCTTTTCAGAATAGTATATGTTTTTTTCTTTTTCTTTTTTTTCTCTTTTTTTTTTATGTACTTTAAAAGTTAATTTGACAAGCTTAAATCATGCAAGAGCTTTCTAATGTACCCATGTAACGAGCTTTCAATCAACAATCCCAAATCTGATCAAGATCTTAGGTTGCCAGATTTTCAGAGTCCTTTTTCAGGTCAACAATCCTTACATACCTATCTGCTCCAATACAAAAGGCTCGTGATCAAACAAGTCAATAAACTCTCAAGTTTTTTTTTTTTTTTTTAAAATAAATGCACACACAAAACAAAGCATTAATCACATACTGTATATGCATGTGTTTCATTAATACAGATGTAGTAAAACACCAATCTCATATAATCCTGCTTCTATCATTTACTAAAGATATGAATCCATAACAATAAGCTCATACTTTATCTGTAGTTTAATAAGATCTACACATAAATCATTCTACAAGTTCAATCAGTCAAAGTAAATGTATCTTTTATCATATTGTTTCATTTAATCTAGAATTCACATCTCAGCTCCTTCAGGACTTCAGATAATTTTCTGATTAAGCATTAAATATTCTGATTTCATTTTAAAATCGTGAAACTGTTAAACTCATGAAATTTAGAAAAATCATAAGATACTATATCTAGATTTACATAAATAATAAATTCTATAGCCTTCTAAATATAAATTCAAGCGGTTTATAAAAATTTTATAGTCTCAATTATCGGATAGTTACAGCAAGTTCATAAAAATTTTCAATTTCCTCAAAACTTTGCAATACCATTTTAATTCCTTTAATTAACAAACTTACATGGCTATTACTTTAATTACCTCCCCCCCATACCTACATTTTGCATTGTCCTCAATGTAAAACATTTGACAATAAGTACAGTAATTGTAGCAGGTATGAATAAAGTTTTGTTTGATTTAAAATTCAGGATAAGTAATTGGTTACATACCTTGTTTCATTTGTATCTCCTTCTACATATTCCGATTTTTGATTCAGAAAAACTTTTCATTCCTAGATAAACACAGAATATAAAACAAAATAACATTTAACAGATATTAATAAATTAGTGTCTTGTATGGAACCCAGGCTTCTATGCCTTTGGTGGCTCACAAGCAAGCCAGTTGGTTTCCCAGAATAGATACCAACAAACTGGATTGATATTTTGTTTTTTTTGTTTTTTTTTTTTTATAAAATGAACATAAAAAACTTCAAAATTCCTTCTTCTTTTTTCTAAAAAATAAATGCAGAATACACAACATTAAACACACAAAATCACAGCTTAAGAACATGATTGAAAAGTAGAAACAAATGGAATAAATGTATCAGTCCAAGCAAACTTTTTAGGCATAATTCTTCTTGCTATTAATTCTGTTTTAATGTAGTTCTTGGTCCTTTTTAATTTGTAAACATGCAATATATTATTAATTCCAAATACGAGTGTATTACCATTAATGATATGTAATGCAGAAAGGGATCCTTTTTGGTTCCAGGGTAATGTAGCAGTTTCTATTTCTACATCTATTTCAATATACTCCTCTTCCCACTTCCATTCATTCATGTCTTCCATAATCCATATTTGAAATTTCATCAATTCATCCCACCATCTTATCAGACATAAAGTAGGATCATCTTCTTCATTATACCACATTCCTATTTGAATTTTATTAAATTTTTCAGATGGTGGTTTAACTATTTCACTCGGTATAGGTAAAATTTCTGTATAATCATCATAACTGTCTATGCTCACTATGTATAAATCAGATCTATATGCTATAGATATCTCCGTGACTAAATATATATAACCATCAAGTATGACATGAGTTTGGTTAATTAATGATTTCTGTCCTAGATATATTATAATGTTTTCATTCCAAGATCTGTTCAAAAAATTATACACACTTAAGCGTAAATCTTCACCCCAATTTCCTATAGGTCTCCAATAATATAATTTTTCAGGAATTGCAGAATTTTTATCAAAAAATATTAAAGCTGACCCATAATTTTCAGTTGGTGCTTCAAATATATTAGGTCTTCCTATATTACATTCTTCTCCTATTATAGGATTTCTTATCAAAATCTTAGGTAATGATAAACTTGCATACCTTGGTCTCATCTTGTATATGATTAATCCTTCATCTATCCCCATAATATGACTCATTCCTTCTAATGCATTAGTTGGAATTCCAGTAGTTTCTTCCATAGCTAGATATTCATGGGTATTTGAACTACGATTAAATGACCTCCACATGAATCCATCTCAAATCTTAGTCATTTTTGCAGCTTGTAGTCCTTGAAAATATTCTTCTTCAATACAGTCTTCAATTTCCTTTGATACACAACACATCCTGCGCAGATCTTTAGCTGACAAGTTACTTAGTATTTCCCTTTGTGCATCCAACAGTAATTGCATTAATTCCATTTGTCGATTCTATAAAATAAAAACAAAAATTTAGCAGAGACAAAAGTTAACATAACTATTGCACACCCTCGTAGAGTTAAGGCATAACTCAACAGACTAAGTTCGTTGAGTTAAAAATTAACTCTACGATACTATTAACTTAAAATAAAAATAAAAACATATATACATACAGATAGTTGCTTCAGATATGCTGCTTCATTCAGCTGCCCTCCTAGAAGAGGTATCAATTTCATTAACCATTCTATTGACAGGATTAGGTATAGCTTGTATTGGCAATCCTCTAGTAGGTCTAACTTCTATTGGTTCCTTCTGTCTAAGTGATATACTTCTATTTTGATTTTGATTTACAGCATTTCCAAATATAAATTCTAGACAATTGTTTACTTGTTGGATTATCTTTTCTAATTTCTCTATTCTAGCTCCTTGTTCAATTAATACTTCATAACTTATGTTCTTCTCATTTATATTTTCTCCTACCTGGAAATTATTGTTTCTCCAAGATAAATTCGGGTGATTTCTCCAATTAGGATTATAAGAATTTCCCAAGTTATCTCTCTGGTTTCTAGCATAAATAATATCTAAGTCATTTACGTTTGTATTCTTTTCTGCTAGCTTTTGATTTAATGATAACTCTTCTATTTTCTTTATTAATTCATTTAATTTCACCTCAAGCTTAGTATTGGAATCTATTTCATGCATTCCTCTTGGCAATAATCTTTTATCTGCAATAGCTTCAGCCGAATTTTCCCACTGTGTAGTTCTTTTTGCAAAATTTTCTAAATATGCCCATGCTTCTTCACTACATAATTTTAAAAATCCATTTTGACAAGTAGATTCTAATAAAGATTTCGTTGAAACATCTATGCCTTCATAAATTATGCTTATTAATTGTGCTTTACTCATTGCATGATGTGGACATTGAGTCAGTAAATCTTTAAATCTTTTAAAATATTTTCAGAATGATTCACCTTATTTTTGGCTACACATTAATATTTCTTTCTTCTTTTTAATCGTTTGATATGTTGGATAGTATTTTTCCAGAAAAACAAAGTAAAATTCAGTCCATGTAGAAATTGAATCAGGCGACAAAGTATATAACCATCTTTTAGCTGTATCTTTTAAAGCAAAAGGGATATATCTAAGTTTAATAGCATCTATACTCATGTTCGGCATTCTCATCATTTGACAAACTTCGTTAAATTCTCTAAGGAAATAATCGGCATCCTCTCTTTCTAATCCATGAAAATGTGACAATTGACTAATATAATTAGATTTCAGTTCAAACCTATCTCCCTCAAAGTTTGGCAATCGAATACATGAAGGTTCATCAATTAATTCAGGATACAGAATCTCTCCTAATGGTTTTTCTACTAGAGCAGTCATCTCTACGTTCTCTTTTAAAGAAAGGTTAGCTACACCCCAAAGAATTTCGTTAAAGTTCAGTTCAAAAAACTTTTCAGTACTCCTCTGCAATGAAAATTCCTGGATAGGTGTTCTTACTAATCGCTTAGTGCTTAGAGAATGAGTCCATGTGCTCATAAATAAATAACAAAAGATTAATTACATACCAGTCTGAAGCTTTCCATTCTATAAATATTTATTGTCGGATGAAGGTTGAATTAGCTGCTTCTCCTTCTAGTTCCTCCAATGCTTTCTCCTTTCTCTTAAAAGTGCTGGTAACTCGTAAATAACATTCTGTTTCATATATATACTATACATTCATAAAGTGAATAAATCTCGTTGCAAGAACGTGTCTTGCAACGTGCATCGTGGTTCCTGTTTTAATGGGTACGTGTACCACTACTAATTTCAAATTTTGGTAACCGCTAAACCGACGAAGTTTCGTTTGTGGTTAAAAGAATAATCGTTCTGCTTAATCCACGAACTAACCTCGTTGAGTTACAGATTACTCAACAGAACACAATCAGTTATTATTGTTAACTCCACGGACTAACTTCGTTGAGTTACAGATAACTCAACGGAGTGACCTTATATCATATTACTGACCTCGTGAAGTTATGGTTAACTCAACGAAATTACTTCGTTGAGTTAACACTTGGCAACTTTTAAGTTTCACTCTTGTAAGTTTTCTATTCTGTTTTTTTTTTTTTTTCTTTGTTTTTCATTCTGCTAACTGTAATAAAGTTAAATATATGTCATTAATGCCTTATTTTGATTAAAATACATTTAAATCTGAACATTATATAAAGATTTACATTGCAGGTCATTTTATGTTATGTAGAATTTACATTTTACCTTATAACATGCAGAAATTTTTAAGTAGTTATCCTGTCATTCAGCAAATTGTAAATCTGTTACATATTCATAAAGTTCCACAAATTACATAATATTCAATAAATTCCATTCATTTCACATTCAAATACGTATGAAAATTGCATCTGAAAAATTATATTCATTAATATGAATCAATTACATTACAAGTACATCATACAATTTTACACAAGTAGACGAACAATACAATTTAATCCTTATGCCTAAGTTCATCTACTTCCTTCTGGAGTTTTTCTAATTGCTGCTCTAATTGATTTATCCTCTCTACTGCTCCTGCAATTTCTCTAGAAGGTATAGCTAGTTCTGCAGCTACAAAATTTCTGTATTCTTTCATTGAAATGGTTCTAGATCTTATCCTTTTTTATGTCCATTTAGTGAAATCAATACTATCCACCATCAGCAGTGGAATCAAATCTCCATAAAATAATTTCTTCTTCACTATTTTCAGCTTGGAGATAAAAACTGTAGACCAATTTATTTGGATCTTATTTACAACTGCATACGTGGCCCATTTGACAAATTGACTTAATTCTATGTCATGACCCTATCGTTGATATACATTCTTAATCAGAATGTTAGCTACCATGTGTACTTTACCATTTAAATGCTTCAATCTGTTTAATAATGGCACACCAGGATTGATAGCTAAACAATCCTTAATTTGCTACTCAGTCCATTCAACTGTAGTTGTATCTTCCAAAATTTTTGTTCCTTCATTCTTTAAACCAAATATGTTGTGGAGAAGCTCTGGTGTTATCTGTACATCAACTTCCTCCACATTTGAAATTAATCCTCCTTCTCCTTCTCTTAAATTTGCATAGAAATAGGGCACTAAATTCTCATATACTGCATGCCCTCTATCTTGAGATATAAATTGCAGTAGACCTTGGAATTCAAATAGATCTTTGATTTCTTGCATTCCATCCTAATTTACTAGTCTACTGTAAATAATATCGTAACCCCTTATTTCTTGGTATTTGGTATAAGCTTCCTGACTACAAAAATGTACTTCATTCAAAATTATTGTTTCAGTCGGGTCAAGAAGGTGACTTTGTTGCTCTAGAGGGGTTTGCTCTTGCTCTTCCTCTAGCATAGGCTGCATTTGGACATTCTCTTCAGATTCTTGAATTTTTGCTTTTGCTTCTGTTTGTGGTGGTGAGCCGGCAGAACTCTCCACTCTATCTTGAATTCTTTCCATAATTTGCTGAAGAGTTTCTTGCTCTTTAGTGGAATCTGTGAAATTATTTTTGTCCAAATGGCTTCTTTCAGCCACTTCATTTTCTACTCTTTCTTCTTCCTCCTGACTACCAATCTATTCTATTACTGTTCTTTCTGATTCTGTAACAGATTGGGATGGAGTCACGGGCAATTCAGTTTCTGCCCTAATTTCTGTTTCTTCTTGTACAGGCTGCAAACTAATTTCAGCCTGATTTTTTTTCTTTTCTTTGCTCCTCCTACTCCTCAGATTTGGATAGTAAGTTAATAAAAATCTGCTCCACAGGCCCTATAAAAATTGGTACTTCAAATTTAATTTCTTTATAATCAGGCACTTTTTCTTTTTCTTTCTTTTTTCTAATTAGTTGTGCCTGTTCTTCCTCTTCATCTTCTGAAATTAAATCTACAAAAATAGGCTCTACAGGCTTTCGAACCACAGGTACTGGCTCTTCCTATTTAATTCTTCCAATAATTGCTGGTCTCGAAGGACCAGCTTTAGCTTCTTTTGCAGCATCTCTAACAGTAGTTCTGGCAGTAGCTTCTTGATGTTGTTCCACTTTAATTTTATATTGGGCTTTCAACTTTTCTACAGCCCTCTTTTTGTATAGTGCATCAAACACCAGGTGTGCTTTAGCCACTGCCAAATCTTCTGATTCTCCTTGGTTTTTTCCAACTTGAACCAGTTCTGCAAATTCTCTTATTTCTTCTTTAGTCGAAGGCCCCATCATTTCTGCTCGTGCTAATGGCTTAAATGGTGGAACTGAAGGTCCAGACTGCTGCTCCTTAGGAACAGGTCTTTCAGTAGTTGGTTCCTCCCGTTCTTCAGTTGCCTCTTTATTTGCTTTCCTTTCTTGCTCCCAGATCACCCGTTTAGCTTGTCTACAGATTCGTCTTTTGAACCAGAGTCGGGACTTACGCTGGATTAATTCTAGGGCAACTTCATTACTTGGCCTTATTTGTCTTTTCTTACTTACAGTTATTTCTGTTGCTATTCTGATTCGTGTTTCCATTATTTGAGGTATTCGTATATCCATATCTACTAAATCTCTTCTCAACTTGAAAAGTTCCGATTCTACCTTCTATAGCTCTTTCTCTCTTGTCGTATTTCTGATCTTCTACCGCGTGTGCCACTCTTCTGATTCCTTCAGAAATTCTGATGTATCAACAACATCTTCCCAGAATTCAAGCGTCATCTTCCTCATCATGGAGTTACACAACAGCACGTAATCGCTTTGATTTCTATTGTTCTAGATTCTAAATGATTTGTCAGATAATGCCCCCAAAACCCTAGGTTTTAGTTTAAATAAGCACTAAGTTTAGGCGGGTAATCGGGTCATTTCCCGAACCAACTTTACTATTTTATCTGCGGTCTTAGCTACAGTACTCCGTTGTGTTACAGGTAACTCAACGGAATAAGTTCGCTGACTAACTCAAGACTTAACGGAATAAGCTCGTTGAATTAAATGTAACTCAATGGACTCCCCGTACAAGCAAATATAATAATAAAAATATTACAAAGAATAGTTTTTCTGTTTTTTTTTTACAGGTTTAATCAATACTATGCTTCGGTCAGACCTAAATATTGTTTTATTTTTTTATCTTTCTTTCGGTTGAACGGAATAGTTATGTTTCGGTAAAACTAATATTTTTTCTAAAAATTAATATACAATTTTTTTCCGGTTTAACCGATACTATGCTTCGATCAGACCTAAATATTTTTTAATTTTCCGGTCATACCGATGGATCCAATCAGTTGAACTGCAACTATTTTTATGTTTTATATATATTTTTAATGTTTATATATATATATATATATATATATATATATATATATATATATATATATAAACATAAAAACTGATTTCCTACTAAGTAAAACTCAAGTAGTCCTCTACTCTAACTTCTTCTATAATTCCAAAAGAGCTTTTTGGTGTTTTAAGAATAGGTTTAAGTCTTTGTCCATTTACTTTAAATATATTCTGATTTTTAGGATTTTCAATTTCAATAGCTCCATAAGGATAAACATTTCGAACTATGTAAGGTCCTGCCCATCTAGATCTTAATTTTCCTAGATGGTTATGGAGTCTAGCCATATAAAGATATACTTCTTGTCCTATTTCAAAGTTTTTAGGAATAATTTTTCTATCATGCCAGAATTTAATTTTCTCTTTTTCTCTTACAGTCTTTGAATAAGCTTCATTTTTAAATTCTTCTAATTCAATTAGTTGCATTTTCCTATTTCAGCAGCTTGATTTAAATTAGTGTTTAGAGTTTTTAATGCCCAATAAGCTTTATGTTCTATTTCAGCAGGTAAATGACAACTTTTTCCATATACTAGCCTAAAAGGTGACATACCTAAGCTCATTTTATAAGCAGTTCTATAAGCCCAAAGTGCATCAATCAATCTATTAGCCCAATCTGTTCTAGTAGGATTTACTACTTTTTTCAAGATTAATTTAATTTGTTTGTTTGCACTTTCTACTTGTCCACTTGTTTGCGGATGATATGATGTTGCAATTTTGTGGTTTATTCCATATTTCTTCATTAAGGCTTCAAAACTTCTATTACAGAAATGAGTTCCTCTATCACTGATAATAGCTTTAGGTATTCCAAATCTAGCAAATATATTTGTTCTTATAAATTGTATTACCACTTTGTTATCGTTAGTTTTTGTAGGAATAGCTTCTATCCATTTAGATACATAATCCACTCCCAACAATATGTAATTAAATTGATTAGATATAGGAAATAGAGCCATAAAATCTATTCCCCACACATCAAAGATTTCAGCCTCAACAATAGGATTAAGAGGCATCATATTTCTCTTTGATATTCTTCCTATTTGTTCACATCTTAAACAACTTAAGCAATATTTATGAACATCTTTGAATAGTGTTGGCCAATAAAACCCACATTGCAGAATTTTTGCAACAATTTTCCCTGAACCAAAATGTCCTCCACAAGCTTGGTCATGACAGAAAGACAATACGCTCGAATATTTAGTTTCTAGAACACACCTCCTTAAAACCAGATCAGGACATTTCTTAAATAAGTAAGGGTCTTCCTAATAGTAATATTTTACTCTTGAGAAAAACAATTTCTTATCCTGTCTATTCCAATCCTTAGGTGTTAAACCAATAACTAAGTAATTAACTATGTCTGCATACCAAGGCATTGTGTTGATGGTCATTAATTGTTCATCAAGAAAATTATCCTTAATTTCAATATTTGATTTTTCTATTTGTAATCTTGATAAATGATCTGCTACTACATTCTCACAACCTTTTTTATCTTTAATTTCTAAATCGAATTCTTGCAATAATAATATCCATCGGATCAATCTAGGTTTAGTTTCTTTTTTCTTTATTAGATGTTTTAGAGTTGAATGATCCGTGTATACTATTACTTTAGCTCCAATCAAATATGATCTAAACTTTTCTAAAGCAAATACAACAGCTAATAATTCTTTTTCAGTAGTTGTGTAATTAACTTGAGCATCATTTAAGGTTTTGCTTGCATAATGAATCACTCTAGGAGATTTTTCTATTTTCTGTCCTAACACTGCTCCTACAGCAAAATCAGAAGCATCGCACATTAATTCAAATGGATGGTTCCAATTAGGTGCTTGAATTATAGGAGTTGAAATTAAGCTAGTCTTAAGTCTAAAAAATGCTTCCTTGCAATTTTTATCAAAGTTAAATGGAACATCTTTTAATAGATTAGTTAAAGGTCTAGCTATCTTGCTAAAGTCTTTAATAAATCTTCTATAAAAACCAGCATGTCCTAAAAATGATCTAATATCTTTTACTGATTTAGGTTCTGGTAGATTAGAAATTACTTCTATTTTAGCTTTATCTACTTCCAACCCTTTTTTAGAAACAACATGCCCTAAGACTATTCCTTGTTTAACCATGAAGTGACATTTTTTCCAATTTAAAACCAAATTTTTTTCCACACAGCGTTTTAATATTTGGTCTAAATTGCTTAAACACACTTCATATGAGTTGCCATATACAGTAAAATCATCCATAAATATTTCTAAAAATTCATCAGTCATTCTAGTAAATATGCCCTGCACACACCTTTAAAAGGTAACTAGTGCATTGCATAATCCGAATGGCATTCTTTTAAAAGCATGAGTTCCATTAGGACAGGTGAAAGTTGTTTTCTCTTGATCCTCTAATGCTACTGGAATTTGATTATACCCTGAATACCCATCTAGGAAACAAAAATATTCTTGCCCTGCTAATCTTTCCAACATTTGATCTATAAAAGGTAAGGGAAAATGATCTTTCCTAGTCACAGCATTCAACTTTCTATAGTCTATACATACTCTCCAGCCTAATTGAATTCTAGTAGGTATCAAGTCTTGACTTTCATTCCTAATAACTGTTAATCCTGATTTCTTGGGAACTACATGAATTGGACTAACCCACGAGCTATCATAAATCGAATATATTATATCATTATCTAACCATTTAACTATTTCCTTCTTGACTACTTCCTTAAGGTTTGGATTTAATCTCCTCTCAAGAATTCTAACAGGTTTAGCATTCTCTTCTAAATATATGTGGTGACAGCATAAAGTTGAACTTAACCCTTTTATATTAGTCATAGTCCATCCTATTGCTTCTTTATAACTTTTTATTACATCTTTTAATTTAGCTATTTGATCCTCTTTCAAATCTAAAGCAATAATGATTGGACAGGTCCGTTTATCTTCTAGAAATATATAGGTTAATTCAGGAGGTAAAGGTTTTAATTCTAAATGCTGCCCATCAGAAGCTAGAGCTCCTAATTGAACATCATCATTTTTTAAATTAATTTCTTCCTGATCTCTTTCTATATTTATGCTTTCACTTTCTTCTAAAGTTTCAGAATTGATTTGCCTATTTAATTCTTCTTGAATCACATCATCTAACATATCTCCTTCATCCTCTAAAAAGTCTATGGTATGTAAGGACATTTCTAACTCCTCAAACCTTTCTGGTTTGAAAATATTTAATTGAGTATCCTCATTACCATATGCTAACTTCATTACTCCAGTTTTACAATTTATAACAGCCCCTGATGTTGCTAAAAATGGTCTTCCCAAAATTAAAGATGTATCACTATTTTTATGCTTAATTTGTTGGGAATCCAAAATTACAATATCAATAGGATATATAAAATTCTTGATTTTAATTAAGATATCCTCTATTTTTCCTCTAGGGTATCTTATACTTCTATCAACTAATTGAATAACCGTACTAGTAGGAGTTAAGCCTTCTAATCCTAAGGATGCAAATATATCACTTGGCATAACATTTATACCTACACCTAAGTCTATTAAGGTTCTTTCTAGAATGGTATTTCCTATGGTGCACGATATAACAGGGATTCCAGGATCAGATAACTTTTTAGGAATTTGTGGCAGAAATAGGTAACTACTTTGCTCAGCTAAAAAGACCTTTCTAAGAACTTTTCGCTCTCTTTTCTTAGTACACCAATCCTTCAGAAATTTAGCACAAGGTGGCATATTCTGTAATAGATCTAACAAAGGAATGTTAACTTGTACTTTTTCAAAAATTTCTCTTATTTTTTCTTGTTTTTCAGGAATTGTTTGTTGTAATCTTTCAGGATAGGGTGCTAAAGATTTTGATTTCAAAGACTCTTTTTCTTTCAGTTGATTTGTTTGATCATTTTTAGCTTCAATTGCAGATTCAAATTGTTCTTCAGTGATTTCTAGATTTTCAACTATTACATTTTCATTATCATTTTGATTTTTACTCTTGTCCACCTTCATATCATTTTCATTTTGAGTTCTTGGTGGTATATCAGTTCCAGATCTTAATGTTACACATACATCTTCCAAATTTTCGTTACTTTCATGATGTTTTTGTATATCATTTTCGTGATTATGATCTTCAATTGTTTTTAGTTTTAAAGTGCATTCTTTAAATTCTCTTACATTTGTGTTTTCTGTTTGTTGTATATTTTGCAAGTTGTGTAGGTTTATAACATTATAATTTTCATTGTCCTATTGTAAAACTTGTATTTTCATTACATTTTTGTCTAATGCTTTTAATTTTGTTTCTAGATCATCTAATTTCATTGCATTCAATTTTTGATCAATTTTCTTTATGGCTTTTTCAGTTTCGTAAATTATATCCTATTTAGGTTCTAAATATGCCTCCTTATAGTTTAACTGGTTGACTTCTTGTTGTTAACACACAAAGTATTCCAGTTTGTCCAGATTTTGCTCTATACTATGCTCCAGTCTGTCATAGCTATCCCAAACTTCAGTCTCTCATCATATTACACATTCTATACTGACCATCAGTTCGGCAAACTATAGGATTCTCATACTCGGCTCTATTATATTGAGGATAATTCATTTGTTGTTCATGGGATCTATCAATCTGTAAAGGTCTCAATTTCAAACAATCAGAAATGTCGTGTTCATCAGAATTGCAGAATTCACATATGCTAATTAAAGGTTTCAGAAATCTTTGAGCATAAGTATATACCATATTCTCAATTACAAAAGAAAACACACAACTCTGACTATTAAAATGAAACAGCTCTAACAGTTGCTTATATCTATTCAATTCAATTCAATTCCCTAGCAATGGTGCCATAAAACTTGTTCGTGTTTTCCCAGCACTACACTAGAAAAACTTGGATTTGTTACTTCTATTTTTACTTAGTTAATTTATCTTTATGCCTATTCTTTCTTTTAGAAGTAAACAAACAACCTTTAATACAATTTAGATATTAATTCCAATTTGTACTTTAACTGCAAGTGCATAGTGTCTATTATATCAGTGTGCAAGTACAGGTCGATCCCACAGGGAATTGCTAACGAATTTAATAAATGTTTGATTGTGAACAATTCAAATTTATATTCAATAAGCACTCCATTGAGTTACAGTTAACTCAACGGACTAAGTTCGTTGAGTTATGGATAATTCAACGGACTATCCTCGTGAACTTAAGTTAACTCCACGAGCCTGTCTCTTCTTTATACTACTGCTAATTACAAAGGAATTTGGCCAACCATTGGGCGATTCCACAGATTGTAAATAACATCAATTAAGCTTTTTAATGCTAGTTAACATTGGATTTATCATTATGCAATACTAACATTCAGATGATTCAAACAGTAACCATTAAAATCTTTAAGTTGTTTTGTACAAACCAATTTCAGTAAACTGTAAAATTAAAACTAACATAAAACAATCATAAAACTGATATAGATAACATTAATCACGATACAACACTCAAATACAACATACAAACAAAGATAATTTGTTTTTGGTATTTTTGTTTTTATGTGATGGGCGAAAGGTGAAATGTAAAGTAATTTCACTTGATAGTAAATACTTCCGACACTACTTGCAACGCGATTACACCATTGAAAATTGAACCACTTATAATTCTGTCTCCTCTCCCTATAGAATCGCGAGTCCAGAATTGCAAGATGATCTCCTCTTCAGCATACAGGCATCAACCCGAAGCCAAGGCTAAAAGCTTAACGATCTCCTGAAATATGAGTCGGCGCTTGGTGAAAATGTCTTCCCTTCCCACGACGCGATCACTCCTCACAGTGGTTGTCAGGCATTGTGTTTGGCTCGAAATCGACCCGACATCAAGCAAGTATCCTCATAGACCTCCGATGATTGGTGATTATGGTGGTGATACGATGGTTGGTGTGATACTTCGGAGAATCGTCGATACTATCTGCAGAAAGCTCGGTGCTCCTCCTCTATATACACTGGTCGTCCATCGATCACACCCTTTCCTTTTTTTCTTCTTTTCTTTTATATTTCTTTAGTGGTAACTGCTTCTGCTTGAATGGTCGGTTGGATTTCCTTCCTTCAGATCAACGGTGATGATTTCTTTCTCCCTATGCGTTTGAATTCTTGCGTGATACGTGCAAACATGGTTTTTCCTTCCAACTATCTGTTCCTGCAACCACTACAGTGGCATATTAGAAAATATATAATCTATGGAGTTACAGATAACTCAACAGACTTCCTTCGTTGATTTAACTATAAAACACGTGCAAAAATAACAACTTAAGTTTATAACGCTAACCTAATGCATTGCCTTAGTGTATTTTCATGTAACTCAACGCATGCAGTTATACTAACTTAACGAGTTATAACGTAAGTAAATCTACCAGCTCTCAACATGTGTCAGCAGCAGTTTAAACATAAAATAACATTTCAGAGAGTTATAGGTATAACTATCTGATGCTCAAATGCATTTTCGGATACTTAAGAATTTCACAGCCTGCAATTTACCGACAGTTCATAAATGTACTAAATTAACATTAATTCCCCAAAATTAAGCAGATTCTTCAATTAAAGCATATAACAGTGCAATTATAACATAATGCCTTAATTCTCATATGATAAGCTAAATATTATGCAATTAACCATCATTTAACCGTTAATAATATGCACTTTTTCATTCTAAACACTTCACTAGAGGGGAAGTGAATGGTGTCTAAGTGTAGTTTTAAACTTATTATTAACTTAATTAACCAATTTGAATAATCAACTTGCACAAGTACTAAACAGATATATAAAACATGTACAACAAAAATATAAATAAGAAACACAAGGGAATTTTAGGTGGTTCACCAACTTGGCTAGTCCAGCCCCAAGGATCACTTGGGCTTCACTAAGTATCTCAACACTTACATACTCTTACTTTTAGGTTGAAGCAAGAACCAACCATTCACTTGAGCTTTCTGGTTGTAACTCTAACCAACCACACAGAAGTTTTTAGATATAAACTTTAGTAAACCAACCTTTTGAGTTTTCAGGTCGAAACTCAAACCAACCACTTGAATGAAGCTTTAAGGTTGAAGCCACGAACCAAATGATCCTTCTTGGATCAAACTTTTAGCACTTGGAGAGCTTTAAGAATCTTCTTGTAAATCCAACTTTCAATCGATTCCTTGTAGTAGTTAATCTGAATTGAGCTTTGTTTTGTAATAGTAGTTGATATGCAATGTATACTATATCTCTATATGTATTTGTCTATGTAATCTCACTTCATAGCTCTACTGAAAATTGAATGATCTGTTTGTATTTATGTTTGTAAGTCCAACGATCATATTTTCTCTTCAACGGATTTATTCTGTTGTACTTGTTGAGTTTGTAGGTCTAAATATGGTAAGTTGCCATTTGGAAAGGTGTTTCAAGATAACCTTCCGATTTTCTCAAACTTTCAGATAGTTATCTGTGTAACTTTCTAAAGGATGTTCATAACTCACTAAAAAATCCACTTAAGTCCTTTTGTCATGTGAGATTTAAGTCATACATGTGACGTGTCTTAAGTTCGGATGGTTATAACTGTTAACTTACCGAAATTCTTCAACTTTCAGATAGTTAGCTACAGTAACCTTTTGATTCTTCTTTTAAGCTTCCGACTGCTGTCTTCTTATTTCTGTATGTGCATAATAGATTGACTTAAGTTTCAGATAGTTAAATCTATAACCTTTCGAAACTTCTTATTTTTCGGATAGTTAGCTTTCTAACTCTTCGAAATTCCTTTCTAAGCTTCTGTCTGGATTTTTGCACGTGGGTAAATGAATGACTTAAGTTTCAGATAGTTAGCGTTCCTAACTTTCCAATTTCCTTGAACTTTCAGATAATTAGTGTCTTAACTCTCCGATCATTCACCCATCCATCTTTCAAAACTCTCCGAAGGTCTTGTATTTTCGGATAGTTATTCTTTTAACTGTCCGACAGTGTTTCTGTTGCTTTAAACTATCTTTCTGATACTTAGCTGAGAACTAACCGAACTTCTTGGCTTTGTCTTTCAACTATGAATGAACTGCTTATAATATGATATCTTTTGAATTCTTTATGCAGCATTCCTTTGGTTTATTTGCTACAATTTGCTTCGACTTTTCCATCCATATCTATTCATCCTGTAACCTGTGAAATACATACTCTTCTCTCATGAATGTTTGCATTATCAAAATATAGAGATCCTTTCAATCTCCCCCTTTTTGATAATGACAAAATCCTTTACATTAATTTACATGTATTTCACTCCCTAGATTATTTCTATACAGAGAATCACACAAAACATAAGTAAAACAAAGATTTACAGTGAATACAATATAATGGAGTTAATTTTTTCCCCTGATTGTGTGTTGGGAATACTTCCTTTGCCTTCTATGTAATTTTTTTTATTCTTCTCCCCTTTTTGTCATTAGATAAAAGGAGTTCCAATTTTCTTTTGCTGAAGTAACTGCTATATTTCTCTTTTTTGTTACGATGTAATATCTAATGTCATCACAATTTCCTAATTTCCATAATCATGTTTGATATCAAATGTTGAAAGAATTAATTACATCAATATCTTCGAATACCAATTTTGATTATGCACCAAATGTTGACTATTGGTGTGTTGATATCAATTGTTGAGATATTTTCATCATTGCAGTCTAATTTCTTCTTTCCCTTGAATGTTGTACTGCTTTTCTTCTTTCTTATTCGAGCATAGTATCAATTGAAGTGTCACTTTCCTCAGTCTTTGTTTGATACCAGTTGTTGACACATTAATATCTGAGAAGTCAGTAATTGCTCTCTTGGTTTGTGGTATTTCTTCCTTTATCTCGTTTATTTACTGCATCATCTGCCACATGCTCTCCCCCTATCTATATGGAGGTTTTCTGATATATGATAAGAAGATATAGGCTCTCCCCCTATATGAGTGCCCTCATGATAAACTTTCTTCTTAAACCAAAGCAACATTCTGAATTGCCTTGTATGGTAGGTTCTCCCCCTACTTATATGATTTTCCTTGCAGACAAATTTGTTACACTTGTTCTGTAAAATATCATTCATGATACCAAATGAACTAGGTACCAATTGTTAATCAAAAACAACATAAACATTTCTCAATCATTTAGCTTCTGATTCCTATCCGTTTATCTTCTCTTAGATCTTTATTTCAAGAGGCTCTTTTAATTTGCAGAAGATAATTTGAAGACTGTAATTTGTCTACTACAGATTTTGTTTGTCCTTTGATAAATCAAATTTGTATAAATTCATCCTGGCTCGTGTAGATTTATTTCCTTCTGATTACCAACTGTTTAGCTTCTTAAAATCTCTCTTCAAGAGATTCTTTCACTCATATGTAGAAAACAATTTGAGATTGTAGTCTGGTTGTTGCTTTCTTTTCTATATGCTTATTTCTAACTACTGCAGATTTTGATCATTTGCAGATAATAAATTGAAATTGTAAACTAGCTGCCCATTGAATAATACAATTCTACAATTCAAACAGAAATAGATTTTGGTACCCATACTTTCTTGGGTCCATAAGTGTTAGTCCTAACAACATTTAATTTATTGCCTTTTGACAACCACATTGATCTAGATCTTCTTTTGATGGTAAACACTATTGTACCATCTCTATAGGATCGGATAACACCACCACAGTAGGGTATTTCCTGAGTAGCATACCCTAGGCCAAGTTTACTTGAACTGTATCTTTGAGAACCAATGATTTGATCTAATCCTTTCTGTCCATTGGTAAACTTATGCACAATATTTTTCATATTAGTAATTTCAAATTTTAGATTTTCATTTTCATTTTTCAATTCATCATTGTCAAATTTCAACATGCAAATTTTCAAGTTCAATATATGCTTCTTCTAAACATGCAGTTAAATGTTTAACTTCCTTTTTATAATTTTTGCATTTAACATATAAATTGTCAACAGTAGACAAAAGAACATTTACATCTAGATTATCATTGTCTACATCAGAATCACTTTGAGATGAAGTGGAGCATATCTCTTGTGCTGTATAGCACACGTTTATGGGTACCTCTTCATCTAAACTAGATGAGCTACTAGAAGAACTACTGTCATCCCAAGTAGCCTTTAACATCATTTTCTTTTTGTAGCTCTTCTTCTTCTTCTTCATTTTATTTTCTTCTTCTAGTTACAGTGGACAGTCAAGTTGTATATGTCCCTGCTTCTTGCATTTAAAGCATATTGGAGCATTGCTTTTTGATGTGCTGGCTTGGTTCTTTTTCTTCATCCATTTTCTAAATTTTCTAACCAATAGCACAACTTCATCATCATCAGAGCTTTGAAGTTCTTGAATTGATGGGAAGGTTAGTTCTTTCTTCGTTTCTATTTTCTTTTTAGCACTTCCTTCCTCATCTTTCCATTCTTTCATTTGAACTTCATGGGCCAATAGATTGCCCATCAAATCCTCTACTAAGTATTTGTTGAGGTCTTTGGAATCTTGTATTGATGTGGACTTTTGCTTCCATTCCACAATTAAGCTTCTAAGGATTTTCTACACCTGTTCACAGATAGAAAATTCCTTTCCCAAACCTCTTAAGCCATTAATAATCTCAGTGAATCTAGAAAACATATCAGTAATTGTTCATCATCAATCATTTTAAATAATTCAAGCTTTTTAAGTAAAATGCTGATTTTGTGTCTTTCACTTGGCTGATTCCTTCAAAGGTTATTTGAAGAGTGTTCCAAGTCTCGTGAGCAGATTTACAAGTTGAGACTTTATTATATTGTTCTACAGATAAGACACAGTAAATAATATTCAACTTTTGAGCATCCATTTGGATGATTCTCTCATCCTCCTCAGTCTAGTCATCCTCATGACTAAGTAGAATAGGTGTTCCTAGAACTACCATTTTCCATAGACTCACATCTAAGCTTCTAAGGAAACATTCCATCCTGTTTTTCTAGTAATTATAATTAATACCATTAAATAGGAGAGGATGATAGATGTTCTGACCCTCTCTATGAAAAGATGTCATGATCTTAGATGGTTAAATCTACAAAAAGAGATCAACCTGCTCTAATACCAATTGTTAGGACCGTAAGGCTTCACTAGAGGGGGGGTGAATGGTGTTTAAGTGTAGTTTTAAACTTATTACTAACTTAATTAACCAATTTGAATAATCAACTTGCACAAGTACTAAATAAATATATAAAACATGTACAACAAAAATATAAATAAGAAACACAAGGAAATTTTAGGTGGTTCACCAATTTGGCTAGTCCACCCCCAAGGATCACTTGGGCTTCACTAAGTGTCTCAATACTTACATACACTTGCTTTTAGGTCGAAGCAAGAACCAACCATTCACTTGAGCTTTCTGGTCATAGCTCTAACCAACCACATAGAAGTTTTCAGGTATAAACTTTAGTAAACAAACCTTTTGAGTTTTCAGGTCGAAACTAAAACCAACCACTTGAATGAAGCTTTAAGGTTGAAGTCACGAACCAAATGATCCTTCTTGGATCAAACTTTTAGCACTTGGAGAGCTTTAAGAATCTTCTTGTAAATCCAGCTTTCAATCAATTCCTTGTAGTAGTTAATCTAAATTGAGTTTTCTTCTATAACAGTAGTTGATATGCAATGTATACTGTATCTCTATATGTGTTTGTCTATGTAATCTCATTTCATAGTTCTACTGAATATTGAATGATATGTTTGTATTTATGCTTGTAAGTCCAACGATCATATTTTCTCTTCAACAGATTTATTCTACTGTACTTGTTGAGTTTGTAGGTCTAAAAATGGTAAGTTACCATTTGGAAAGGTGTTTCAAGATAACCTTCCGATTTTCTCAGACTTTCAGATAATTATCTGTGTAACTTTCCGAAGGATGTTTGTAATTCACCAAAAAATCCACTTAAGTCCTTTTGTCACGTGAGATTTAAGTCATACACGTGACGTGTCTTAAGTTTGGATGGTTATAACTGTTAACTTATCGAAACTCTTCAACTTTCAGATAGTTACCTATAGTAACCTCTCGATTCTTCTTTTAAGCTTCTGACTGTTGTCTTCTAATTTTTGCACGTGCATAATAGATTGACTTAAGTTTCAGATAGTTAAATTTGTAACCTTCCAAAACTTCTTATTTTTTGAATAGTTAGCTTTCTAACTTTTCGAAATTCCTTTCTAAACTTCTATCTGGATTTCTACATGTGGGTAAATGAATGACTTAAGTTTCAGATAGTTAGCTTTCCTAACTTTCCGATTTTCTTGAACTTCCAGATAATTAGTGTCTTAACTCTCCAATTATTCACCCATCCATCTTTCAAAACTCTCCGAAGGCCTTGTATTTTTGGATAGTTATTTTTCTAACTGTTCGACGATATTTCTACTGCTTTAAACTGCCTTTCGGATACTTAGTTGAGAACTAACCAAACTTCTTGGCTTTCTCTTTCAACTATGAATGAACTGCTTATAATGTGATATATTCTAAATTCTTTATACAGCATTCGTCTGGTTTATTTGCTTCAACTTTTCCATCCATATCTGTTCATCCTGCAACTTGTGAAATACATACTCTTCTCTCATGGATGTTTGCATTATCAAAATATAGAGGTCCTTTCAAAGATATCTCGAGTTTTATCCAAAATTGATCTTAGATGTACTCTATTTATAACTTAATATACTACATGAATTGCTTCTGCCTAGAGAGATAGGGGTAACTTATTTTCATTTAACATGGTTCTAGATATTTCCTAAAGTGATCTGTTTTTATGTTTTACTATTTCATTTTGTGAAGGGACTCTTGGAAATGAGTACTTATGATCTATGCCTAATTCTTCACAAAAGGTGTTAATTTGATCATTATCAAATTCTATACCATCATCACTTCTAAGTTTTTGAATTTTAACATTTTACTTATTCTGAACTTTATTATAGAATATCCTAAATATTTCAAAAACTTCAGTTTTATTAGCTAAAAAATAAACCCAAGTAAACCTAGAATAGTCATCAACTAGTACAAAAGTATAATGTTTACCTCCTAGATTGGTAGTCCTAGTAGGTCTAAATAAATCCATATGCACTAGTTCTAATACTCTTTTGCTTGTTTTTTCATTTAAATTTTTAAAAGATGTTTTATGTAATTTACCTAATTGACATGCGTCACACATAAATTCTTTCGAGTATTTAATACTAGGTAAACCTCTAACTAGATTCTTTTGTAATAGATAGCCTTCTATGCCACAAAATAACTTCATCCAATTTTGCAATTAAGTAAGCATTGACTTTAATAATATCAAAAGACAAATTCAGAATACAAATAAATCCTTTCTTATATGCAGTGAATAAAATTTTGTTTGTAGACATGTCCATAATTTTACAGGAATTTTTTTCAAAAATTACTTTGTAAAACTTCATTAAAATAGGAACACTTAATAAATTAAAACCTAAGTTTTCTACTAATAAGACATCATTTATAAAATATTTTTCAATTACCTAAACCTTGCCAGACCCAAGGATATTTGTTTTGCTTTTATTTCCAAAGGTAACTTGTCCATTCTTGGTCTTTGTTACTTCTGTAAGTAATCGTATATCTCTAATCATGTGGTTGGATGTTCTATTGTCTATTATCCATTTTGATTTTTATACCTACAAAATAGTTAAGAAGAGATTTTATCTCTTGGAACCCATTTATGAGTAGGTCCAAGAATTTCAAAGAGAGTCATATCAAAATAATCAATATTTTTAAACTTCAACTTATCTATTTTCTGATAATTATTCTTGCATTTATTTCTCTTAGTATTATAATTATCAGAACATTTATCTCTATATAAACTAGAGTTGAAATTTTCATTTCTAACATTATTTGATTGCTGATCCTAATATCTAATATTTTTTAAATATGAAGAAAACTGATCAATAATATTTGTAGGATCATATGGCTACACAAGAGGGGGGTGAATTGTGTATCTTTAATATTTTCTGAAATATAATTGAAACTTTAAAACTCAAAAACAAGTCAAGACATTGTTTTCATAAAATCATTTTTATTCAAGGTTTCAATTACAATATACAATTCAATTCTCCTCAGAAATTGTAGATGCAATTATATTTCGATACCATGTATCATCTAAATAATTTCATAACTACAAATAGAGAAAACTAATTTGTGGAATTTAAAACTTTTCTCCCTGTTTGAGATCTTTCTTCTTCTTCTTTTTCTTCTTCAGCAATTCTTCAATGACGAATATCTTGTCTTTTCATGCTTCACCGAATTTGCTTTCTTCTGATACTTCAAATCTTCAGTGACGAAAATCTTACCTTTTTATGATTCACTGAACTTTCTTCCACTTGAGAGATTTTCCCCGAGAAGAGGTGTTTTTGATCCTTGAAAAAGATTTTTCTTTTGGTGTGCAGGGATGGTTTGATCCTTGAAAAGATTTTTTGTTTTGTGTGCAAGGATAAATTGATCAACGAGAATTCTATGCCTTTTATACTGTATCTTCATTTCATGCATATCCTTCACGTTTAACCACCACCAGTTTTCCACTTCTCCACGTCTTTTCTTTTTCCTTCATCGAAACACACACGTTCTAACCTACGTTTATATTTCGAATTTTCTTTAATCATCAGTCCTGGATCTCTGAAAAATTTCCTGCAAAATAAACTTTCTCGTCCAAAAGTTTTTCATCAGTGTAATAAGAAGTTGTTACTTTAATGTTAACTAAACGAGTAACACAAGTATATATATAACTTAACGTTTCTAACTTAATGAGTTCCTCATGTGCCATTTCACATGACAAGTACTGTAGCTAACTCAACAAACTATGTCTATGGTGTTATGATATCTCAATGAACCATTTTCGTTGTGTTATGATAATTCAACGAACCAATAATAAACAAATGTTTTTATAATAAGAATTTTACCACGTGCAAAAATAACAACTTAAGTTTATAATGCTAACTTAACACGTTGCCTTAGTGTTCAATATAGCAACTCAACGCATTTAGTTATGTTAACTTAACGAGTTAAACATGTGCACCTCACGTGATATAATATAACATTCGTAACTTATAATTTCACCACATGTATAACACTAACTTAACAAGTTCGTCTCTTCTTTTACTCACTAACTTAACGAGTTATCACGTGACCTATTTTAACCTTTAAGCCTCTAACTTATCGAGTTCTCACGTGACCTCTATACAAACAAAACTCTAACTTAACGAGTTGTCTAAACGTGCACTGTTCATGATACAGAAGATATAACATTAAAACATATTATGCTTTTCAATAAAAACACACGTTAACTTAACGTTTAGCTAAATGAGAAATTAATGCAACGAAATGACTAGTTATTAACTTCAGATCCAATACAGACAAGTATTTATATCAGTAAGCTTTTTCTGTATTAATTGATGATTTTAATTTCTTTTCACTAGCAATAGTAATTGAGCAAATATGATTATTTTCATTCAGCACACATCATTAAAACAAAAATACTCAACAATATTAAAATCCTTAAATGATTTAGCCTGATTTTTCTGAAAATTTCTTTTGAAATTGTTGCATCATGTGCTATGCTACATTTTATCAATTTGCACATATTTATCTCCCTTTTTAATCACACATGGAATAGTTTTTCTTTTACTATTCTTAGTACTAGAAATAAAAACATTATTTTTAGCAGTACCATTATGCAATATATAATTTTCAAAAGATACATCGTGTAAACCAATTCCATATTTTTCTACATTCAAAGTACTAAGTTCATTTGTTATAGTTTAACTATTATTCCATTTACTTAATGTAGCCTTTTAATCGCAAACTTTAATCTTTAACATATCAATTTTTGAATTTAAATTAGTAATAGTTAGCTTCAGTTTTTCAATTTCACAGATTATTTTCTTTTTATCAGCAATTAAATTTTCACAATTAGCATGCAATTTTCTTTCTATTGTAGTAAACTTTAAAATTTCCTGTGCATGTTTTTGATTTTCTTCTTTAAATTTATTCAACGTAGAGTTCAAAAAATCAATCTTATTTTTAGATTCATTTAGCATTTTCCTAGTGTTCTTTCCTTTTGTTTTTACTTTCTTATATTTTCTAGCCAATTTATTGTATTCAATAAGTAATCCATCAAAACTATCAAAATTAGCATTTTGTTAAGAGGATACCTCACTAGATTTTGCCATGAAGCATGCGTTTGTCAGATTTTCTTCTAAATCTGATGTTGATGAGGATTCATTGTCTGATGTTGAATCCTTTGTTTTTTCACTTTGTGAAGCCGAAGAGTCATCCCATGTCACTTTAAGTACCCTTCTCTTTCTGAATTTCTTATTCCTGAAATTCCTCCTCAAATTCTTCTTATCTTTGTTGAGAGGACAATCAATTTGAAAGTGACTCAGCTTGTTGCACTTGTAACATATGATTTTGTCTTTCATGAATGACTTCTTCTCCATATCTCCAAATGTCTTTGTTGACCTGAAGTTCCTACGTTTCTTTAACAGATTTTTAAATTTTCCAATCAACAATAGTAAATCATCGTCAAAATCACTAGTGACTTCTGAGACTTTATCAGCCTTAAAAATTAGATCCCTTTTAGGATTTTTCCCTTTTGGATTTAAATGTTGTACTTCATAAGTTGTCAAATTGCCTATGAGATCATTAAGAGTATATGTATTTAAATTTTTGGATTCTTCAATAGATGTTGTCTTTTGAGCCTAAATTTTAGTTAAAGATCTAAGGATCTTTCTTACCAAGTCTTTTTCCTTAAATTTCTTGCCTAAAGATTTTAATGAATTTACATTCTCAAGAAAACAGGAAAATATATCAAAGATAAATTCATTTTCATGCATTTTAAAAAACTCATATTTATGTACTAACATATTGATCTTAGATTCATTGACCTGGTTAATACCTTTGTTGGTAACTTCTAATGCATGTCATATCTCATATGAAGTTTGATATGTAGAAACTTTGTTAAATTGATCATGAGATAAAGCACAAAACAAGATGTTTAAACCTCTAGCATTTAGTGTCATTCGCTCCTTTCATCAAAAGTCCAAGTATCATATGAAGTCGTAACTAACACTATAGAATTGCTAATTATATGCTATAGTTTGAAATCAATTGACTGAAAGAATACTTTTATCTTATATTTCCATAGCCATAATTGTTACCTTCGAACATAGGAGGACAATTAGTAATCTGTCCTTCAGTCATAACTAAGATTTCAGTATTATCCATTTTAAATAGATCATCCTAAGTAAATGACAAGAAAAAATGATTTCTAAATAGAGAAATGAAAGCTCTTAATTAAGCTCTAATACTAGTTGTAGGATCGTTGTATCACAAGAGGAGGGTGAATTGTGTCTTTAGTAATTAAAATTACCAGTGGATAAAACAAAAGCACAAAACACTCATAAATAAAATTCTATTCTTTATAAACTTTAAAGAAAGAATTTACAATATCTTTTTAGCTCAATTCCCTTTTTGATAGTTTTGATACAGTAATGTCCAATATACAATTCAAATAGAAAATGAAGTCCTTATTCAAAACCAATTTCAAATTGTATAAAATCTAATCTTTATGCACGTAGCTCATTTTCTTCTTTTTGCTCTGCTTCTGTATCTCTTCTTCTCCAGTTGTCAAATTTCCAGACTTCTTGCGTTTGCAGCTCTTTTTCTGAAATTGCTTAGAATTTCGAACTTCTTTTAATGTTGGAGAATTTTTCTAAACATGATATTCAAACTTGATTTTTTAGTTTGGGATCTAGATTGAATATTTAGACTTGGTTTTTGAGATTGGGATCCTCATTGTAATGTAGCTCGTACTCTCTATTAGTAGTTGAACTTTGACTTCACGTTCAACATGTTCATCCACTTAATTCGTAGTCCATAATCCATGTACTAAATTATTTACAATTTCTATTATCTTTTTGAAATTCCACTATGTCCACTATCATTTTGAAATTTCCACTTTCTCCACTATTATTTTGAATTTCCACGATTTCCACTTGTAGATTCACCGAAACTTTATTTTCTTGGAGATTTGTAAAATATCTTCTAAGTCATCATTTTAGTCCAACACTTACCCTTTAAGTCCTATAAAAACTCAAACACTTATTTGTAACTCTTTGAGTTTTTACACTTGCAAAACACTGGACTAAACAAGGAAAACTTATCTATTCATGCATATAAAAACTCGAACAATTATCTAACTCTTCGATTTTCATTATCGAATGCACATGGAAAACATGTGACAACTTAAAATATTAAAAACACACATGCAGATAACTTAACTATACGAGTTTTTAACATAACTCTTCAACTAAATCGAAATGTTAACTGTCCGAAAGTTTAACTATCCAAAAATCTAACTATCCGAAAACTTTAACCATCCGAAAGTTATGCAAAATTTTAAATGAAACTTTTTGATAACTTGTCAATATTTAATTACGTGACTATTATACTTCGAAAATATTATTTAGACTTATTTATAAACTTTAATAAAGTATTTATCATCAAAACAAAATTCCTAACAATGGAGGGCTGCGCTAACTACAAGAAGCGTCGGAAGTTCCTTAAGCTCCATAACACCACCGAAATCACCAACCATCGGAGGTCTATGAGGATACTTTCTGGATGTTAGGTCGATTTTGAGCCAAACATAATGATTAACAATCATTGTGATGAGTGATCGCATCGCAGGAAGGAAAGTGTTTGTGCTTTCCTAGCACGACACTAGAATATCTGGTTAGATCTCCAATAACGTATCAGAAAAACTTGGATTTGTTACTTCTGTTTTTACTGAGTTAATTTATCTTTATGCCTATTCTTTCTTTTAGAAGTAAACAAACAACCTTTAATACAATTTAGATATTAAGTCCAATTTGTACTTTAATTGCAAGTGCACAATGTCTATTGTATCAGTGTGCAAGTACAGGTCGATCCCATAGGGAATTGCTGAAGAATTTGAGAACTGTTCGTTTGTTAACAATCAAATTTATATATTCAATAAGCTCTTTGTTGAATTACAGTTAACTCAATGGACAAAGTTCATTGAGTTATGGCTAACTCAACGGACTAACCTTGTGGACTTAAGTTAACTCCATGAGCCTGTCTTTTCTTTTTAATACTGCTATTTATAGAGGAATTCAGCCAACCATTGGGCGATTCCATAGATTGTAAATAACATCAATTAAGCTCTTTAATGTTAGTTAACATTGGATTTATCATTAAGCAATACTAACATTCAGATAATTCAAATAGTAACTATTAAAATCTTTAAGTCTTTTGAACGAACCAATTTCAGTAAATTGTAAAACTAAAACAACATAAAACAATCACAACACTGATAAAGATAATATTAATCATGATACAACACAAACAATACAACACTCAAATACAACATACAAACATAGATAAATTGTTTTTGGTATTTTTGTTTTAATATGAACATGGAAATGGGCGAAAGGTGAAATGTAAAGTAATCTCACTCGATAGTAAATACTTCCGACACTACTTAAAACGCGATTACACCACTGAAAATTAAACCACTTACAATTCTGTCTCCTCTCCCTATAGAATCGCGAGTCCAGAATTGTAAGATAATCTTCTCTTCAACATACAGGCATCAACCCGAAGCCAAGGCTAAAAGCTTTACGATCTCCTAAAATATGAGTCGGTGCTTAGTGAAAATGGCTTCCCTTCCCGCGATGCGATCACTCCTCACAATGGTTGTCAAGCACTGTGTTTAACTCGGAATCGACCTGACATCAAGAAAGTATTTTCACAGACCTCCGATGGTTGGTGATTATGGTGGTGGTAACGATGGTTGGTGTGATACTTTGGAGAATCACCGATACTGTCTACAGAAAGTTCGGTGCTCCTCCTCTGTATGCACTGGTCGTCCATCAATCACATACTTTCTTCTTTTTCTTCTTTTCTTTTATATTTCTTTAGTAGTAACTGCTTCTGCTTGAATGGTCGGTTGGATTTCCTTCATTCATATCAACGACGATGATTTCTTCTCCTTGCACAATACATGCAATCATGGTTTTTCTTCCAACTGTCCTGTTTCTACAACCGCTATAGTGGCATATTAGAAAATAAATAGTCCGTGGAGTTATAGATAACTCAACGGACTTTCTTCGTTGATTTAACTATAAAACACGTGCATAAATTTAACTATCCGATGCTCAGGTGCATTTCGGATACTTATAAACTTAACTATCCGATGCTTAGATGCATTTCGGATAGTTACAAATAACTCACCGATATATAACTTAAGTAAATCTATTAGGTATCAACACGTGTCGGTAGTAGTTTAATCATAAAATAACATTTTGGAGAGTTACAGGTCTAACTATTCGATGCTTAGATGCATTTCGAATAGTTACAGCTAACTCACCGAAAATCCACTTAAGTCACTTTACCAGAACATGACATGTGTCCTCAGTTATTTTATAAATAAAAAGAGATTTCAGAGAGTTATACATATAATTGTCCGATGCCCAGCTACAATTTCGGATAGTTATAGATAACTCACTGAAAGTTCACTTAAGTCATGCATTATGGTTTCAACACGTGTACTTCAAGAAATAATAAAATATTCTTTCAAAACATAACTGTTTGGCAATTTAAACATAACTATCTAATATGTTCAGTCTGTTAAACATAACTGTCCGAAATATGTTCGGTATGTTAAACATAACTGTCTGAAATATGTTCAGTATGTTAAATATAACTATCCGAATTATGTTCGGTATGTTAAACATAACTGTCTGAAATATCAGAAAATTCGGATACTTAAGAATTTCACAGCTTGCAACTTACCGACAGTTCAGAAATATACTAAATTAACATTAATTCCCTAAAATTAAGCAGATTCTTCAATTAAAGCATATAACAGTGCAATTATAACATAATGAGTTAATTCTTATATGATAAGCTAAATATTATGCAATTAACCATCATTTAACTGTTAATAATATGCACTTTTTCATTCTAAACAGGAAGCCATTTTCACCAAGCACCGACTCATATCTTAGGAGATCGTAAAGCTTCTAACCTTAGTTTCAAGTTGATACTAGTATACTGAAGAAAAGATTAACTTACAAGTCTTAGTTCATGATTCTATAGGGAGAGGAGGCAAGATTATAAATAATTAAGTTTTCAGTGGTATAATTGTGTCGCATGTAATGACAGAAATTTTTACTGTCGATAGAGATTTTTACATTTCACCTTTCGCTCATCTTTAGGAACATATCAAAACAAAATACCAAAAATAACTCATTATCTTTATTTACATTTAATACTAAAGTGTTGTATTATTTATTTTGTATTGTGATTAATGTTATCATTGTCAATATTGTGAATGTTTTATGTTTGTTTGATTCAGAAAATAGAAAATAGTTTTATTGTTTACTGAAATTGATTCGTCCAAGATACTTAAAGATCTTAATGGTTACTATTTGAAATATCTAAATGTTAGTGTTCCTTAATGATAAATTTTAGATTAATTAATATTAAAAAGCTTAATTAATGTTATTACTTTCTATAGAACTGCCTAATGGATGGACAAATTCTCTTGTAAATAGTAGGCTTGTAAAGTTAACTTAAGTCCACAGGTTAGTTCATTGAGTTAACCATAACTCCACGAACTAAGTCTATTAAGTCAATTGTAATTTAATGGAGTGCTTAATTGAACACATATAAACTCTAATATAAAAATCGAAATAATACACAATTCTTACTCAATCTCTATGGGATCGACCTGTACTTGCATACAAATACAATATACACTATGCACTTGTAGTTAAAAATACAAATTAGACTTAATATCTAATTTATGTGAAAAGTTATTTGTTTACTTCTAAAAAATTATTAATATAAGCATAAAAACAAATCAAACAAGTTTTCCAACACCAATCAATGCCTCCCATTTCAAAGCATGGTTTTGTTGTGTTCTTTATATATTTTTTGAATTTTGAGATGGAAAGATGCATTCACCCATATTGGTTTTGGTTAAGAGCCTTTTGCATTAATCTCTAAAATTAAAATATATCCCATGACATGCATATCTCCTTATTGAAAATAGATTATCTTGATGTGAACTTATGATGCCTGTATATCTCTAAGTGATAAGGAGATCTCTTGAAACTTGTAGTTATATCTTAAGGAAAAAGGAAACGAAGGCAAATAAGGCTACCCTATCAAGATTCATGCATGAGGCATCACTACAATGATCTAAGAAACTTTGTTAAAAAGAGATGAACCACTTTTGAAGGGTTGAATTAAGCATTATCAAAGGTTCATGTTAGGTTAGGCATTTTTGGTGGTCAGATGAGCTAGTTTATTCAAGGAAAAGGTGTGTTCAACTAAAATAGGAAGTGTTTGATCAGATCAAATGAGATTGTTTGATAAGGCTATGCTAGAATGGTTTTTGTTAGAAAAACTAGTGAAAGCTAGAAAAGTAACCAAACATATGTTTGGTTGAACCAATAGTACCCTTAGTCAAATGCAAAATGTTGAATACTTAAGACCTAACAAAATGGGATTATTGGATGAGAGGTAGCAGTGCAACCAATGAAGTTCTAGTTAGACCAATAGGAAAGGTGGGAGTAGACTAGTGTGGAGTTTCAATTAAACTAGAGAGGGGATCAGTTGGAATAAGGTCGGTTGTGATTTGTTTGACAAAAAGGGAAATGCCATATAAAAAGGCCAGTCTAATCAATAAAGCTTTGGTTAGACCAAACTTAGTTAAAAGATACTAAATATTAAGTATAAATTGATGAGTAGGGATTTAGTTGAGCTAGAAAATAAGGATGAGATGGGAAACATCAAATGGGTTTGACCTGACTAAAGGAAGAAATGTTGGATGAGAGTCATTTGATAGGGTTAATTTGATTAGGATACTTTGGTCAGACCATAGGAATAAAATATGAGAAAAATATTGAAAATGTTAAGTGTAGCTAGCTCGATAAAAGGGAGGAATGTAAGATGAGGGTCATTGATAGGGATTGATGTAACCAAGATGCTTCAGTCAAGTCAAAGGAATAAACTATGAGGAAAAGTATGAAATGTCAAGTGTTGCTAACTCAACAAAAGAAAGAAATGTCGAATGAGAGTCATTCAATGGAGGTCAATTTGACTAGGATGTTTCAATTAGATTGAAAGAGCAAAGTAAGAGAAAATAGGAAATATTAGGTGTCTCCAACCTGACAAAAGGAAAAAATGTCAAATGAGTGTCATCAATGAAAGTTGGTCAAACTAGGTGATTTTGGTTGGATCGAAGGAATAGAAATAAGAAGGAAATAATAAATGTTGAGCATCATTGACTGAACAAAGAGGAAGAATATCAGATGAGTTCTTTGATAAGAGTTAGTCAAAAGGTTTCAGTCAAGCCGAGAGAACAAGATAAAGAAAACAAATAAGAAATGTCACATACTATCAACCCAACAAAGAGAGAAATGTTGGATGATCCCTTTCAATGAAGATTGGTCTAGTTAAGGCTTTCTTTAGTCTAATTGGAGGAATATAATAAGATGAAAAATAGGAAATGTTAGATGCCTTTGATTCAACAAGAAGGAGAAGAAATGTTAGATAAATCTCTTTAACATCAGTTAGACTGAGATTCCTTTGGTTAGATTAGGGGAATAAAATAAGATGAGAAAGGAGAAATGTCAAGTACTATCAACCCAACAAAATAGAAAAATGTTAGATGAGTCTTTCTAACAAAGTTAGTTAGGTTGGGGTCTCTTCAATTTGACCAAGGTGAATAGAAAAAGGGATAAAATAGGTTTAGTGTTACTGACCTAACAAAATGGAAATATAAGGTGTTAACACCTAACAAAATGGGAATGTTAGATTTTGGCACCCATCAAAAGGGATTTCATTCAAGCCAAAAGAGAGTTTGATGATAGAGGTAAATGTAAGGTGTCAACACATATAAGTCATTATACAAGTTAATACACACATTGAACTCTACGTGTTGAACAAGCACCATTGAATATCTCAACCTCATCATGTGTATCTTTAAGTCATCTCATAACCTAAGAAATGTTAGATGACTCACTTGACAAAACCTTTGAATATCAAGTGTTGTTGGTGTCACATGACTACATTGATTAATCATGTGCCTTTAAAATGTTAGGTGTCCTCACCCAACAAATCTAGAAATGTCAAATGTCATTAGTTTCTTACATGAATAACCTAAGTTTCACGTGACTTCATAATGTTAGATGCTCTCACTCGATAAAACCAAATTGTCAAGTACCTCCAATCAATAAAAGTTCTAGACTTAGCCAAATCTATACTACACCTATTTTTTTAGCACTTTAATTTCACCAACTAGTCCTTGATTTGTTTGATTAGAAGGGTCTACTATAGTCTTTACACCTTACCAACTAAGCTCAATAACTTGGAGGATCTCAAACAGGATGTAAAGAATGAGTATTAGATGGCAAATGCAATCAATTGCATCAAGAAATTTTAGATATTTCTTTTGTGTGATATTGGGAACAATTTGTCTAAAAAAGTGTTTGACATCTACAACTTATTATAAATGAAACTATTTTCATTTGTAAGGGGAGCTATTATCTACAATGTTTCCATTTTGATTGATGCTTCTTTTTGATTATGATAAAAAGGGAGAGAAATATACCATAAATTATTACAAGGATATATATATTTGTCATTGTAAGGAGAGTCATTGAGTTAGTTTCTTTTTAACTTTATTTGTTTTAATCTTATTTAAATTTTTAGTTTTATCATCATTAAAAAGGAAAAGATTGTTAAGGAATTACCTTTAGTTTTGATGATGAAAAATTTAGTCTAAGTGTTTTGTATTTTATGTCAAGTTTAAACCAAATAGCTTCTCGATCAAATTGGTTAATCTACTAGGTTTAATAATAAAAAAAATCAATCTAACTGATATTGTCTTCAATCTAATTGAATATGTTTTTAGTCTAATTTGTCTTTTAATTTAAATAAGTATCAAATTTAATATTACAAGTTGAACTAATTTTATCTTCAATCTAACCAATGATTGATTGTCTTCAATATAATTGAATATATTTTTGGTCTAACCTATCTTTTAATTTAAACAAGTTTTATATTTAATGTTGTAGGATAAACCAATTCTATTTTTGATCTAACCAAATATAAATTTGGTCTAATCAACAATGTTTTCAGTTTAACCTTTAAATAAGTTCTTTACTTAATATAGTAGGATTGACCAATTCTATTTTTGATTTAACCAAATAATTGTTTCAATTTAACCAAACAATTGTATTAGTTTAATCAAACTTTGACTTAATTTAACCAAATGTTTTTTGGTCAAACTTAGTACTTAACTATATTTCTTATTTTGTTTTGAAATCTTATTTTAGATATTTTGTTAGAATTACAGAAAGTTTAAATTGTAGGATCAAAGAATTTGTATTAATGTAGGTATTACATATGGGGGATTATGTTAATGAATATTTTGTCAAAGTCAAACGAAAAAAGGTCTTCAAAGATAAATCACTAAATACAGAAACTCTATAGATTAACATACTTAGTTCTTAAAAATTGAAAATTGGTGACTATTGAATATATATATATATATATATATATATATATATTATCTTCTAGGAGTATCTATGAAGGTGATAACATGTAAGTCTTAATGGATACTCAAATGACTTGATATACACCAAGAATATTCAAGATAGCGAAAACTTATATGAGATATTGCTAAGTCCCAACAGTGACTGTTGAATATACATACATAGAGGAAGAAGGAGATTGAAAGCTCACAAAGTCCAAGACCTTTCAATTGCAAAGATTCTTTTGTTCATTTTTTGAGAAAAGATTATTGTTCTTTAGTTTGATTTTTTATACTTTTTTCTATACATTAAATTTTTTGCATTTTGTGAATATGTTCTGAGGTGTAAAAGTTAAACTTGCAAGGTTAGTGTTTTGTATGCAATTAAGTTGTAGTGTTAGCCAAAATACTAGAGGAAATTAAGGTTGGTACTTTGATTTATGTATATGATTTAGGTGTAAATCAAAAACACCTTAATTTAGTGGAAGATATCAAGTTGGTGCTTAAGAAGTGAATGTAATTGAAAAACTATTATAAAAATTCTGTATTCAATGTTAATTTTGTACAAGAATTTTATTTTCTAATCGATATAAAAAAATTTATTTATTTTGAAATCAAATTCATTTTATTATTCATCCCTCTGTCTTGATCTAACAATTTTTTTTATTTACTTCAATTTCTTGACTTTGGGTTTAATTCTTCATAAATGGTGCATTTTATCTTTATCTATTTAATTCTTTTTTTTCAAAAAAAAAAGTTGTAAAAGGGGCAAGTACGAAATAAGTATAAACATGTTCGTATCTTTATCCATATCAAAACCATGGCTAAATGGGTGGGGTAATAGTATTCGCTGGTCAGCGGATGGACCCATCGATGAACGGAAAATAAAGAAGAAAATCTCCACTTATATTCAGATGGGTCAAGGCAATTCACACAAGTAAAAACTCGCCCCATTTATAGACCTAATATTTATGCATTTTGTGGATAGCCAATTATAAGTAGATTTGTTAAGTTCAAGAACAAAATTTAGATCTATTTTTTTCATAGGTCTGGGTTCAATCTTATGGACTTAGACATCTATTTATCTGTGATTAAGGGTTGAGGTAGTTGACTTAACAAAAATGCCTCGAGCCGAAGAAGGATTACGTGAAGGATAACCATGTGTAGAAGAGTGGGAAGGTTCCCTACGTGCGGTTTCAATTCTGCTTTGCCTCGGGGAGACGTGCAAACTTTTGTCGAAGTGAAGAATACATATATTATATTTATTTAATTTTAAAACCCATCCTTTAAATGGTCTTAAAATAAACTCGTTTTGATTTTGACCTTTAATTTATAATTTTAAGATCATCTGAAATTTAAGTGTATTGCGCTAATTTAAAAGATGATAGGTATTTAACCGACCCATATTTTACTAAATAACCCGAACTCTGTGCATTGCTTCATTTTTCTCTTTTCGAAAAATTAAAAGTTAAATTTAAGAAAATCAAATTTTTCTACGGGCGTTTTTCTCTAAAGATGTTTTCAGGTCACTTCTCCAAATATACAATTTTATTCTTCCATAATTAATAAATACACGAAAGAAGAATAGAAATAATTATACAAAATAAGTTATTAGATGAGAAATTTTTATTATAATTAGATAAGTATGATATAAAGGTTTAAAAACTCATTATTTTTTGTTAAATTTCATATAATTTTCATATCGATCTTTCATATAAAGGCTAGAATGTTCTGTAATCGTATTTAATTCTGCAATCGACAGATTTCCTTCTTTCCTCTTCCTTGCAACAATTTCCATTTTTCGAATCCTCCGCTTCCGCCGACTTCTTCTTCTTCTTCTCTCCTTTGGCTCTTACCCCTCTCTCCCCAAAATCCAATCTTCTCCATGTTCAACAAACTTGGGAGGGCGGGGGGCGGCGGTCGGGGCGGCGGTGGCAATGGGAAGCGCAGCTTCCCTCCTACCGTTCGTCCCGTGGGTCCTGGTTCCGCAAAGCCCCGCTCCTCAGTCGGCCCTTCAGCCGCCGCCACCGCCGCTCGGCGTGGGGGTGGTGGGCAGGGTCCTGGCGGTGGGGAAGGGCATGTGGCGGAGGAGACGTTCACTATGGATTCCGGCGGACCGCTCGATTTCGCGTCGATCATCCGTTTGACGCCTGATCTTGTCGAGGAGATAAGGAGAGCGGAGGAGCGAGGTGGGGCGGTTAGGATCAAGTTTGATTCCAATTCGAATGACTCTTCTGCCAATGTGAGGATTTTATGATCGTCAATTTTTTCTTTAAAAATTTCTGTTGAAGTGATTCACTCGTTGTCGATGAATGTGAATGCCTTGGTTCAAGCGCTGCCTTAGGAAAATCAACAAAGTATTGTTGTAGTCTTCTTACTCTGTTAAAAGGGTAGGGAACTTGAGTTAACGGAAGGAGAACTAGGTTCATCGCTATCACCAAATGTTCTGCTTCGGAAAGTGTGCCAATTAGAATAGGTCTCCCATAATAATGGGATTCGTTTTGCACTGTGTTGCTAGTGATGAACTGTTACTTTAATGAGTAACAGAGACAGAATGAATTTGTTTCTCTTCTTTTCAACTAGATTCAAATTGCATCATTCCATGGTGGCAATCCTGACTATTGTAATCAAGCCTTTCCTTGTTTCTTGCTTCGCACCTTTCTTCTGGTTATTCTCAATCTCTCAAAATGAACACTTTTATATAATGCCCTAAAACAGCTCAAGGAATGTATACTTCTTCCACTTATGCCCACATGAGCTTATTATCCCATCCATATTTATTAGCTGACAAAAAAGAACTAACTTTTAAGTTGCAAAATTTGGTAATAAATTTGTTTATTGGCTGGTTCAAGAGAATAATGATGAATAATTTTGAGTAGTTTGAAATTTGATTCAATTTTTCAGAAGAAAATATACAAGCAGTATTATCTCAGTAATATTTTAAGCAACCTAAAGAACTATCTTTTGATTTGGGAAGATTCCATGCCTAAAGAATAGCCTTTTATGTATGAAAATCTTCTTTATATAATTAATTCATAATGCTTCAGCTAAAGTTGGTCTTTATATGTTGTGCTCTTAATTTGTTAGAAAAGTCTTTAAAAACTCTTCTTCCTTGTGACAACGTTCTTGTTATAATGCCAGCCCATCTTTGTAAGATTGGCTTTGTATTGTTCAAATAGTTTGCTGGTAAACCCAAGCTATAAGGAAGTGCTTCCAATAGGGGTGGGTGTTTTAATACCATTGTATTTAAAAGAAAACAAAATCATTGGTTCCTATTCAAGTATGACTTAGTGGACCTGGTGCATTTTGGTTGCAGCAGATCACTGCCTGTATGTTTAGTTTATATTTTTCTTTTTCTTTCACAAAGTTCCTTGAATTACATATATTTGTAATGATCATTCCTATCCAGGGAGGCTAGGAAAGTTTTACACGCCAATGCTTTTCATTATGTCTTTTTGAATTACCAAGGAAGTTGATCTTGCCCTGCTTGATGTGGAATTATATTCTCTTTTGTTCACTTGCCTGTCCTCTTATAAGCCTATATGTTTAGTTTATATTTTTCTTTTTCTTTCACAAAGTTCCTTGAATTATGTATATTTATAATGATCATTCCTTTCCAAGGGTGCTGACGTGCCAAAACTTTTCATTGTCTTTTTGAATTACCTTAAAGAAGGAAGTTGATCTTGCCCTTGCTTGATGTGGAATTATATTCTCTTTTGTTCACTTGCTTATCCTCTTAATAAGCCTTTGCAGCCTTGATTTGTTTCATGAATCACACCTTTTGGTTCAGAAGAAGGTAACTACTATGCCTAATTTGGCTTACTGGTTAGTTGTGTCCAGGACAGGTGGTTTACTCAGTTCAGTTACCTGAAACCAAGAAAGGTAGAACAGAAAGATTAGAAATCTTTGATGAAACACGTCTGGTTCCTATGTGAGTGCTAGTTCTACCAGGGAGGTACATTAGTGAAAGAGAGATATTGGGTTAGAGTGAGTTTAATTTGTAGTAGTATGATACTTCAAAAGAAAATTATAGTAGTATGAATGCAGTAATTATGACCTGCTGTGATGGTACTGTGGTAGATGCTTTTGTAAGGTGAAAGGTCAATGAGATTCACCAACGTGTGATTAGGTGGGAGATGATCGGTTGTATGGCTGACTTGTTTGGTGCATTAGGCACTTACTTGAATAGGAGTCATTACTAGTCATCAATGTCCAACACTATTAAAGGTTTAAATGGTTTCCATGCCATTTTATATACTCTTTGTTAGATAAGGAGGAAATGAGATCATCCATTGCTAATAGTGGGGAAAGGGATTTCTAAAACCCTAGTTTACATGTATATTCATATAAGTTGAAGTGGCAAAGTAAATTGTCTTATGCCAACTAAAAAAGGTTGATGATAACACATAGAGCAAACAACAAAAGCTTTGATAGAGACAATTGGAAATTAGAAACAATGCTGGAGGGTTTTAATAGTTCTAGTAGATGGATGACCAAGTTGTGCATGCCATGTAGCATCTAAGGCACAAATACCAACTTTTGTAAAAAGGGTAAAGGGGGTGGTGGCATTGGAAACTAGTTAGAGATTGCCATAGCTATGGCCATGAATGAGAGGACAGCTTGTGTTTCTGTCTAGAACCTTAAAACTTGAATGATCCATTAAGAAAATGCAATGATTATCTTTAGAAAATTGCTTAATGGATAACAGGTTGTGTTGTAGGCTTGACACAACCAGAACATTGCTTAAGTTTGCCATTGTTGCTAGATAAATGAGAAATTGCAAGATGGGTGATGGGGAGAATGTTGTTATTACCAACCAAAACTGAGTGAGTATTTTGGTATGGCTGAACTTTAGAAAGATTTTGAGGAATAGTGGATGTATGTTGAGAAGCCTTAAAATCAATTCATCAAGTAGCATTAGAGTTATCTTGTAAATTGAGAGTAGACATGGTATAGACAATAGAATTAGTAGTAAAAAAATGGTTGTGGCATTTATAATGTTAGAAATGTAGTGTTTTTATTTTGGGTATTCAGATCTATAGTTATTAGATCCTTATAATCTTGTATATATATACATTTCCTTTGCAAATGAAAACCCTAATGCTTGTTTTTCCCTAATTAACATGGTATTAGACACTAGGGGATAGTGATCTTCTCTAACGATGTTTTGATTGTCTTCCCTCCCTTTCTCTACGTGGGGTTGCATCTTGACCTTGTGTTGATGAACCATTCTCTCACTTGCTTCCTTGCAAGTTAGGGTTTTATGGATATCCACTAAACAATGCACTCCTCTATTTGTTTGTTTGTTTGACGTTGTAGAAGGTATGGAGCATTCTATAGATAATTGGACAATGAAGCTCATTGCCATTGGTGTCAAGCTTAATGACACTAACCATTTCCACTAAGTGAGTGACTTCAAAACCTTCCTAGCAATGCACATGTGGGGGCATTATATTATGGTTGATCCTTTAGATGTTAAAGCAAATGAATATACCAAGTGGTATGTTGCAAATTGCATTGTCATCTCATGGATCCTCAATAGTATTGGCAACAACATTGCGTACATTGTCTTTCATCTTTTATCTTTGGTCGAAGAAGTGTATTTGGGAAACCCTTTATGCAACCTACAACACTAGAACCTCTCATAGGTATGTGAAGTCTATGAGAAGCTCCTTATGCATCGACAAGGTGATCACTCTATCCATGATTACTACAACCATCTCTACTCCCTTTTAGATGAACTTGAGGTTTACTAGTCATTTGTTGCTAACATTGCCATTATAAAATGCTATTGGGAAGAGTTTACAATTGCAGATTTCCTTGTTGGCCTCAACCTTGACCTTGGGTCTTAAATTCAAATTCAAGGGCAAATATTATATTGTTCCCTCTCTTTAGATAACATTTAACAAGGTGTTTGGATCTCTATCATAGCTCTAACTATTTGTCAATGCATTTGCCTTGGTTGCTATTACCAAGGGACATAGAGGTTGGGGTGCTCCATCCTAGTGGGGTTAAGGGAGGAATGGTGGTAAGCCTCATTCCCCCTATATCTACCATGGATGGAAAAATCATCCTTCCTACTATTATTGGGAGAAGTTTAGGCATCTTCTCTTTGCCAATCTTGCATTTGTAGATACTCTTATGAGTTCAAGTACTATGACATGCTTATCTATCACCATTTCTTAAGTCGATTATGATGAATTTCTTTTCTTCTCCATGCTGAGCAAAATGACACTATGATGACTATCCATGTTCTCTCCTTAGGTATTATGGAACTTGAGGGTTTTGGGAAGAAGAAACTTGTATCTCATTTCTTAGAGAACACAATACATACATACAAATGATATATGGATCTTAGGATCAATTTATCTACCCATATAACAACACATATCATCTAACACAACACACCCCTCAAGTTGGACGATATATATTAATCATACCCAACTTGCTACAAAGATCCACAAACATACAACAGGATAATGCCTTTGTGAGAATGATAGCCAACTCTTTGGAAAGAGTATAGAGAGTGGCAAAAATCTCTCACTACAAAATCTTGTACATAATAACAATCAATTTCAATGTACTTTGTTCTTTCATGAAATGTTTCATTTTGAGCTATATGGATAGTTGCTTGATTGTTGCAATGCCCATGACATGGGCTCTTGAGTCATGACCCCAAGCCTGTTCAAGTGTGAGCAAAGCCACATCATTTCACATGCAATATTTGTCATAGATGTGTATTTAGCCTTAACACTTGACCTTGACACCATGTTTTGCTTTTTACTTAGTTAGGTAATTACATTTCCACTAATTGTAAGTTATTCAAAGGTGGATTTCCAATCACTCTTGTCTCTTGCCTATCTAGAATCAAAAAAGGCTTCAATTTGCAGATGCCCATTTGCTTTATACATTAGACCTTTTCTAGGTGACTCTTTAAGATAGCTAAGAACCTGTTGAACATCAATTCAATACACCTCTCTAGGTTCATGCATGAATTGATTCAACAATCCAATAGTATATGTTTATTAGGTCTGATGATTGTTAAGTATATGAGCTTCCCTACAAGCTTCTTATATCAGTCTAGGTTAGTGAGAAGTTAGGAGTCTTTGTCCTAAAAGAGTGGATTCAGCTCAACTAAAGTGTTTTTTGGTTTACTACCAAGATAGCCAGTTTCAGATAACAAATTCAGAGTGTATTTCCTTTGAGATAAAACTATTTTGCCTGAAAAGTAGGCAAACTTAATACCTAGAAAATAGTTAGGTTTCCTCATATCCTTAATGACGTAGTGTGACTGAAGATACTCCTTAGTCTTAGTAATTCCCTTAGTGTCACTCTTGGTAAGAAAAATGTCATCAATGTACACTACTAGAAAGATGCATTTGCAAGACGTGTGTTGAATGAAGACAAAATGGTTTACTTGTGAAAACCAACTTCTTGCACCATATAATTGAACTTTCAAACCAAGCTCTCAAACTCTATTTCAACCCATAAATAGTTTTTCTCAACTTACACACTCACACTTTTCCCTAAGTAATATATCCAAGTAGTTGCTCCATATAGACTTCTTTAGACATACCTCTATAGAGAAAGACATTTTTGACATCTAGGGAGTGTTTGTGCACGATTCCCATCGGGAAAGGAAATAACAGGAATTACTGGAAATATTGGGAATTGGAAAAGTTGAGAAATGATAGGAGATGATAAGAAAGTTTACGTGTTTGTGCAGGTTAAGAAATAACAAGAAATGATAAGAAAGTTTGACATGCTTGTGCAAAATAGGAAATGAAATGATCGGAAATGACATGAAATTTTTTAGAGATTTTACATACTTCAAATAATTTTAGTAATAATTTTTTGATGGAGTAAATAATAGTACAACTTTAAAGTAATATTTTAAATAATAGAATATATATTAATTATACTAAGTAATATAGTATAATATAATATAGTACATAATTATTTTATCCAGCTATAAATTTTTCATCACAAACATAATTCATTACATCATGTTCAACAAACAACATTTCAATTCCTTTCCCACATGGAATACATAATATGATCTCGTTTTCTATCAGTTATTCTTTTTCTTTGTTCTGCACTCATATTACTAGAACTTATACTTTCTTCAACAACATTATTAGCAATTTCCTCAGACGTATCAACATTTATTTCGACTAATTCCTCTGCTAGATCTTGAAGTAAGTCTTCTCGATCTGCTCTTTTAATGAAATTGTGTACAAGAAAACATACTAATACAATTTTAACTTGTGTTTGGAATGGATATGACATATAATCTCGTAAAATAGCAAATCGATGTTTGATCACTCCAAACGTACGTTCAATTACATTCCTTAATTGAGAATGTCTGTAATTAAAATTCTCTATTGCATTATTTGGAGTACGATTCTGATCATATTCTGATAAATGATATCGCACACCACGAAATGGAGAAATAAATTCAGGAAGATTTAGAAAGCCTGCGTCTACCAAATAAAACTTACCTGCACAATGTGCTATACTATTAAGTAATTTCAATAAACTAATATCTAAAATTATTAAATCTGTACACAATTATACTCATACTAGGTGGGACTTGAAGCCCATGAGGTCGAGAAATAGCATCTTGTAAGATCCTTGCATTTGCAGCTGATCCTTCCCATCCTGCAAGTACATATGTAATTTCCATATCAAAATTACAAGCTGCTAAAACATTTTGTGTTAATGCTCCCTTCCTATTTCTATATCTTGCATTTTCTTCTCTATAAATTGTTGCATTTACATGTGTACCATCAATAGCACCAATGCAATCCTACATTGAAAAATCAAATAGAATGTTAGTAATACAATGTCAACTTTTTAAACTTTGAATAAAATGAAATTCACATCTTACTTTAAAATATGGGAAGACATTCACATCATTCCGAATTCTACTATGTGTTGATGATGAAGGCTTCACTATAAGTAAATCTTGTATTCTACAGATAGCATTTACAATCTCATTGAAATATGTGCTAATTGTCCAAGCGGAACGATGAAAACGCTCAGTGGTAACTTCATATCTTTGGTTTTGTCCAACTGTGACAAGAAAAATCGCTAGTTTCTCCTCAATAGTAACACCTCGACTATCTTCTACTACCTTTTGTCTTCTAAGTAATTCACAAAACTCCCGAAAAACATGTTGATTCAATCGATATATTTTTCGATAATGATATGCTTGGTGAGGTAGTGATAAGTCTAACAATCTCATGATATATCATTGTCCTTCTCTACTATAGATACGTTCTGTTGCATTTGGAGTAACATCTGTAATATATTGTCCTGCTAATCCACATGTTTGCAAAATGGACAATAGCAACCTACGTCGTCTTCTTCGTCTCCTTTCATCTCGTGCTACATTGTTTGCCATATGTAAAATGACCTGTACAAGTAGATGACATTTTAATAGTTAAATATTGTGTTTCAATGTAATAACCTACTAAACAGTTTAATACTCAAATATCAACATATAATGTAATAACCTGCCAAATAATTCAATACTCAAATATCAAATGTAATAATCTGCCAAACAATTCAATACTAAAATATCAACATATAATGTAATAACCTGCCAAACAATTCAACACTAAAATATCAACATATAATGTAATAACCTGCCAAACAATTCAACACTCAAATATCAACATAACGTGTAATAATTTGTTAAACATTTCAACCACGACACACTTTTCAACTATCAGCATTCACCAATAGAAACATTCATAAATGAAATAAGCATTTCGGAAATAAAACATGACTTTCAAATTTGGGGAAAACATAATATAAAGACATGTTCACAACTTCTAAAGACAACTAATATAAAAACATAACACAACCAAGTGACTAGTCCTTCAAATTGTAGCGCAACCATTCAATCCGATCTTCATCAGTCTCTAGTGATAGGAAAATAGCTCTTTTCATCTCAATTTCTAACAGCTTAACCCTTGCGAGTTTTTCTCCCTTAGTAAGACCTTCCATTTTCATCAAGTAGGGGATGCATTCTTCTGTTTCTCTTCTTAATTCAGACTTATTATGAGATGGTTCATCTTGTTGCACAAACTTTTTCACAAACCCACTTATTTCATTCATTGACTGTGCAATAGATTGAGAAGATTCTGCATGATGTCAAGCTTTTTTTCGTGCCTTTCTAAATGTCCGCTCTACATTACAAGGGCTTCCAGTGCCTTCTTCAAATTCAAGATTTGATGGAGGCAGTTGAGTACTAAAAACAGGAATGGGGTCTTCAGGTTCTACAGTTCCCTTCTCTTGCGTTTCTTGTACATCTTAAGGAATTTGACTATTCACTCCAGTAGCCATATTGCCATCAAACACTATATATAAGTCATCATATATAGGACATGACTTTCCTGCACATGATTTACATTCTGGATGTTGCTGCAAATAAAACATTTAAAAAAGTCCACTATTAGTAATAAGCTTTAGTGAAAATGTATTCTACGTAAGAAAATAAAATACTTATGTACCTGAACAAATTCATCTCATATTTCCTTCGGTATATCAGTATGACCACGAATATAATCCCACCCCCATCCACTTTGCTTTGCAATCTTTGTATAATTTTTATAGATGGTCCTCCAAGTTTTCATTCTACTTTCCACATTTTTCTTCTCAACATTGGCATTTGTTTGAGCATTATATTCAGCAATCACCTTTACTCATGTCTCCGCTCTAAGCTTACCATCTTGTTGTTTTGCATTTCCTTCTTTGATTTTTGCTGCTAATATACCTAAAAACATTTCATCTTGTTTTGTGCTCCAGTTCATGTATTTCCTTCTCTCGGAGGTCATATTTCCTGTACTATGTTAAATTTTAGTGATGATGTAAAGTTAATTGTGTAATAAAAGAAGATAATTACGTTACTTATGTAACAATTATGTGCAAACTACATTCTTATAATGAAATTTCTCGGATGATTAGAACAAATTTTGTGGAGGATTAGATCAAATTTTGTGGAGAGATGTCATCCTCAAAGATAAATGAACATAAAGACTTTCAAATCGTTGTTATAAAATGCACAACTAGACTGAGAGATCATAATGAATAAATGGCTCAGTGGCACAATCAAAAACACTAAATGCAGATCTAATAATAGTAAATCTACTAAATCTGAGCTAAGTATATACTGAGCTAAGTGTATGGTACTAAATTGAGCTAAGTGTATACTAAAGGCATAAAGTACAAATGATGCAATACTAATATCATACTTGGTATGTTTCCATTCGTCACTGTTAAATTGCATATGTAATGTGTGATAAAAATATCTGTTTAAAAATTCACAATCTGAATGAGAACCTTCTTAATGGTAATTGGTTACATAGACTTCTTAAGAAAGTTCATACACAAGAAAAATATAACAGGTCGTACCTGGAAGAATGTCAAGATATTCAATACCAAATAAACACTTTGCAAGGTCAATGGCAGAAGCCTGATCACCATGATTTGTAAGAGTTACAAAAACTGCATTACGACACGTACTTAATGTGACACTATCCGTGTGACACCATGATTAATCAGTGTATACTAAGCTAATACTAATCAGTGTATACTAATCAGATCTACTGATTGGTATATAACGTATAGGGGGAAATCACCGTCTGCGGTCGTCGGGTCGCGATGCGTCCAATAGTCCCTTCGAGCGTCGGTGTTGCGACCTTGGCGTGAAGGTTGGAAATAGAGGTTCAGGCCGCGAGCGGCGATGTCGCGGGTGTTCTCCTAGTCGGCGTCAAGGTTGAAGACAGAGGTCGAGGTTGCGAACGGCGATGTTGCAGGTGTTCTCCTCGTTGGCGAGATGAGCGGTGAATGAGCGTCGAGGCTGCGAGCGGCGATGTCGCGGGTGTTCTCCTCGATTTCGCCTATTGCGAATGGCGAATAACTCGTTGGGGAGATGAGCGGCGAATGAGCGTCGAGGTCATGAACGGCGAATGAGCGTCAAGGCCGTGAGTGGCGATGTCGCGGGTGTTCTCCTCGATTTCGCCTGTCGCACGGAAGAAGGAACGTCGGTGTCGTGAGGGTTTATTTTCGGTGATTTCCCGACCTTACTGAGGGGGAGGGTTGAGAAATCATGGGACAACGAGTTATTTATATACAAGAAATGTTGAGAATTACTTTCCTGATATTTCTAAAATGCACAAACACATAAATCTTGGGAAACTATTTCCCAAGATTACCTTTCCTGACCTTTCCTAACCTTTCCAAGAAGTACAAACCCCCCTTTAGTTGATGAAATACCCAACTCCTGTTAACAACCACAAATAAAAGATACTCAAATAGAGTTTAGTTAGGCAACAAGTGAGAAAGTCTTGGCATAGTCAACCGTATATGTTTGAGTGAAACTATGTACTACTAGACGAGCCTTGTGGTGAACAATAGAGCCATCAGGATTGTGCTTGATAGTAAAAACCTATTTACAATCGACCATGTTTGCTCCAATAGGTGACACCAACTCCTGTGTCATAGATGTTAAGTGCATCTATTTCATCATCTATTACTGCCTTGGTAGCTTTAATGCTTCTTGATAATTTCTTAGAAGTGACTTAGAAGAGATAGTTAATGCAAAAGTACGACAAAATGAGGTAAGATGGTCATAGGCAACAAAATTGGCAATGGAATGGTGAGTGCAAGTACAAGTACCTTTCCTTAAGGCAATGGGCTGGTCATCTGATATAGAATCAAGAGAACAATCTACTTTTGGAGAGGGAATTGGATACACCATAGAGATGGTAGCACACCCTTGTTGTCGATAGACTTACAATGGACAAGTTGTTGTAGTGACTTCATGAGGGTCATTTATAGCTCTAGGCTTCACATAGGGAGCAGACACACTATTAGAATAGCTAAAGGTAGATTTAGGAGTTAGGCCAATCTCTTAGACAGCCATAGGTACAAAAAAGGAGTAGGTAAGGGTAAGGAAGTGATATTCATGTCGGTAGGAGAATTCTTAGTATAGTATTGTTGGGTTTCGAAAAAGGTGATATCGACGGAGACAAAATATTTCTTAGTGGGAGGATGATAACTACAATATCTTTTTTGCATCTTAGAATACCTAACAAAAAGCACACTTGATAGCTTTAACAAACAATTATCTAATCCAAGAGTAAGGTCTTGAATAAAAGACACACATCCAAACACCTAAGGAGGAAGTGAGAATAAGTCTTTATTAGGACAAAGAAAGTGAAGAGGTATCTCTCTACTAAGAGAAGTGGAAATAATCCTATAGGCAATGGTAAGAATAGCATTGGACCAAAGAGATTTTGGGACATTCATTTGGATTAACAAGGTCCATGCTATATCAAGGAGATGTCTATGCCTACGTTTAGCAATGCTATTCTGTTGAGAAATATAAGGACGTGTGATTTGATAAATAATATCAACAAAAGTACAAATGGCATGAAAAGAGCTACTCATGAGCTCTAAAGCATCATCAGTATGAAGACAATTTGGTGTAGTAGAAAACTTATTTTTTATTTCATTAATAAAAGATTGAACAATAGATAAAATGGTTTGGTGATCCTTTAATAATAGATTCAACATACTCTAGAATAGTTATCCATCAATATAAGATAATATTAATGACTGGTAATTGACACGACATGACTACTGATGCTGTAGCAAGGGTGGTCCATTAGTTATCGAGAGGGTGTCTACTGTCTATTCAATGAGTTCCAAGTGGGCATCCACTTGTGCCATCTGGTGTTGAATTTGGTGTAGGACATCCAAAAGAGTATGGTCTATATCTTTGCGTGAGTGTTTACTTGAAGACATTGTTGTTGGCGGATGGGGCCCAAGATGGAAGGCTTTAATACCAATTTGTGATGAGAGCTTACCTTATTTTGCTTGGCTTGGGTTGTTTGGAGGGAGTATCTTAAGGGCTCAATGGTGATAGAGAAAGGAGAGGAGGGAAGAAGATAGGATTAGGGTAGGAGAAGGGGAACAAGGTCAAGAGGAGGGATACTTCGCATTCTGAATCACACCTAAAAACCCAAAACCTCTCCTCCCAATAGTAATAGGTTAACTAGATAAATGGATCTTAAGACCCAAAGACTTGGATACCTATTTGAATATCTAGTTGACGTTGACATCACACAATACTTCTACTATCACATCACCCTACAAAATGACATTCTTTACACTGAGTTAAGGCACTTCTCAACCTTGATTAAGAGAAATAGATGGGATCATTTGGATGAAGTTGTGATGAGGGTCATTAGGCATGAGAGAATGTCTTGGCATAATCATTGCTGTAAGTTTGTGTGAAGTCTTTGGCTACTAGACAAGCTTTGTGTTTGTGTTTGTCAATGGAGTCATTTAGATTGTGTTTAATGAGATTATCTATTACTAACACTGGGGTTTACAAATATATAGGGGGGTTTCTAAAATCCTAGGTTACACGGATATCCATATATAATCTATAGGATATCCATATAATCCTATGTTGGTGGCACCATTCATATAGATTACAATTTTAAAATAAATGCAATTTAATAAGTATAATATACTCTATACATAGTTCAATGGAAGATTTAGTGATGGATGGGAATAGATAGAAAAAACTTAAAATTCATTTGATGGGCTACACCTAGTGATATTAAAGTACTTGTTTATTATTTTTCCAACACAATCCAAACCTCTAATTGTAGCCCATGGTTCTATGATTCTCAAAAAATGTTTGAATACATTAGATACAGTGTATGTCTAGAAATGCCATAATCTAATGGTGTTTCATTATCTTTTAAGTCATTACTCTTTGAGTTTTCATTTACCCACTACATCATGGCTTTCTTTCCTGGATCATGCCTTCAAAATTCTGAAGGTTGGCTTACATGACTGCCAAGTCATTCATGGTTTAAAAAATTCATGCCAATTGTTACTCATGATTTCCATAGCTATATTTGAAGCTTTAAAGAGAATTGTTAATTTCATCAGGTCATAGATGTTGATGGCAAGGAATTCAGATTTACATGGTCTAAGGATTCTGGAGTCCTCTGTGACATCTATGAAGAATGTCGAACAGGAGAGACTGGAAATGGATTGCTTACTGAACGTGGCTCAGCATGGCGCAAGTTAAATGTACTTCGAAATTTGGATGAATCTGTTAAAAACCATGTGAAAATGAGATCAGAAGAAGCAGAACGGCAACTCAAAGCTCGAAGGTAGAATCACTTGTACACATAATCATTGGTTTCTTTTGTGCATGCTCAATTGGATTTAACAGGGCTTTGTTGGAAACAGAGCTATTGTATTGGAGCCTACTAATCCATCCGTGAAAAATCAGTCTTCAGCTGCAGTTGAGGGTGGGGATTCTCTTTCTTCATATTTTTAAAGCATTTCCATAATTCCATAATTACTTTTACACTCTTTAAGTAATATTTATGAAACAACTTGAATTTTAAAACAACTTGAATTTTAAACCAAAGCCTTGGAGAGAGTTGATTGGTTCTGAGCACATATATCTTTTTCATGTGTTTCATTATGAGAAGAGATTTTCTGCTTCTACTTTGCTCCATGCAAATTGAAATTCTGCTGCAGAAGAATATGTTAATAGAAATCTACTGTTTCACATTTAACTTGACTCCTCCCATTTTTATGAATACTTCTGCGATTCAATTAAAAAAGTAACATCTGTTATTAATACTTTATGCTTAGGTAGCATGCGGTGGACACATTGGAAACCGAAGAAGGAGCCTCCTTACAAAAAACAAAAAGTTGAAATAACTCAAGGTAGCCGTGATTCATTTAAGAATTTAGATCAGTTAGGGTATTACACTGCTTCAGTCTTTCTGATATTTATGTACTTAGTTGATCTGCTAGAAAAATTGTCTGCCATTCTCTCTCAAAATTACAAATTTTTTTTGTAATTACTTATATTTCTGTTTCGTGCTTTTTTTTTTGAATTTCCTCATTTATTTACGTATATTTATTTCCTTTTTTATTTTAGCTCCAAAATTTCGTCAATCTATGCCTCTTCACAAATCAAGAACATCTCCCAGCATTGCTACTAAAGTTGGACAGTCATCATCTCCTGGCCTTTCTCCACCTGAGAAGATTGCTTTACGTACTTCAGCATCTCCCATTTTATCAGGAACTCTTCCAACTGCAGATATTGTTACTCCCTTTGCATCGAAAGAAGAAAATGCTGCCAGCAGCTATGAGAAAGAAGCAGAGGACAGGGCTGATCAAGTTTTTCAAAAGAAAATCAGGCAACAGACTGGTGTAAATTCTCGGCCTATGGAATTAAGAAGCATGTTAATTACTTTACTCACAGAAAATCCAAAGGGAATTACCTTAAAGGTTTGGCAAACTAATTACATTCTCTTGGTTTCAAGTATGGTTGAATTTAAAACATAGTTTGTGCTTGGGCTCTTCAATCACAATAAATTTGCCAATTTATTACTGTTTGTGTTTTTCTGTTATGCATGATAGATGTCTATTGACCCAAGTTTATTTCAAAATAGATTATTGCATGTTCCGGTGTAGAGATCAGCTGGGTAGTTGAATTTTGAATACTTAGGGACAAATCAATGCCCAATGATCTTACCAATGTTGAGATTGGAAAGGATCCTATTTAAATGCTTAAGAAGTGTGAAGATTTTCTGTGGAGAATCTTTTTACTACGATTAGAATATTCTTCAATCTCGTTGCTCCTGACCAGTCTATGGGAAAATTGATTCATTGGCTAAACTATCTTGATATCTTATTTGCATTTCATTTTCACGTAAATTCTTCTCTCAGTTGCTTTTCAGACCTAGTTATTTAATTTTCTTGATTTTTGTTAGCTTGACATGTTTTCTATGGGGGATTAAGGCATTTTCTGTTGTTTTTGACATTTTTGCTGCTCTTTTACCGAGACATTGGTATGCACTTACCAGTTACTAATGTTCCTAGGCCATTGAGAAGGCAGTCAGAGAGGCATTGCCAAATTCGACAAAGAAGATTGAGATTGCCTTAAAAAACGTAGGTGGTGAAATTAGGAAAATTTACTTCAATATAGTAATATGTTTTCATAAACCATTTAATTCTCAATTTTTTCAATTGCATAGGTTGCAAATTTTGTTGCCCCTGGAAGGTACTTTCTGAAGCCAGGAGTGGGGATTGAAAGCACTAACGCACCTCAAGCAGAAAATGGAAAGTAATGGCCATATTTTCCTTTTTGCTTTCATGTTCTTCTTATCAGCATTCCTTTGTTTGGGTAACAATTTAAGTCGTATACTTGGTTGCAGTTCACCAGTGCTTGCTGGAGAAGGTGCTATGATTGTAGATGCAATGGAGAAAACTGGCTTTAGCCCACTTGATCAGCGACATAACTCAATCTTAGAGCATCCACAAAAGTCAGATGCCATTGAAAAGACTGGCATACATGATATTGTTGGCGATCCATTCACCAATGATGGAAAGATAGAAAATGAAACAGAGATGCAGGCAGAAACCTCTAGTGAAAGTGGTAGTGACAGTGAGAGTGAAAGTGATAGTAGTGACAGTGGAAGTGATAGTGAAAGTCAGAGCAGAAGTAGAAGTAAAAGTAAGAGTCCCATAGCATCTAGAAGTGGAAGCACTAGTGATAGTGACAGTGATGCTTCCTCCAGCAGCAAAGAGACCAATGTGGATATTGACGTGGATGTAGATGTGGATGTAGATATCACTACAAGTGATGATGAAAAAAATGATGCTAAAAGTATATTACTGGCTGCTAATTTAAAGGCTTTCTCTTCACCGAGAATATGTGCAACATATGATGGACAATGTAATCAGGACAGAGATGTAGAGGTTGACCGTGTTTCATCTCAGGATCCAAATTCCTTCATTGTTGAAATAGATGATAATATGCCCCATGCAATTGAAGATGCTAAAAACAATCCGATTTACAGCAATGCAAATTTATCAGATGAAGAGAAGTTTTTGCAGTCAAATCAGCGGAACAACTCAGAACCAGATCACGTAATATCTGACTATAGACAACCTGATATTTCTCAAAGTACTACCAAAGTTACATCTAAGAAATCTTCCAAAATAAATAACTTTGAAGAAAATATTGGAAATAGTAGAAGGCCAAAAACCTCTATGGCCTTCCCTTCTACAGGAAACAGGATAGGCTCAAATTTCACTGAAAATCCATCTCATATCCTATCAGATAAATCTGAAGAAAACCAGCACAAAGACCCTGTGATGGCTTCTGATATGTTCCAAGATTCCAGTACAATAAACAATTTACATATAGACTGTGAGAATGCAGTGCCTGGAAGACGTATGCCCTATGGAAACCTAAACAAGAAAAGACCTAGCCCTGCCTTTCAAAAATTTTCACATGTTGATGCTCGAGAACCAAGGCATTCACCTGGTGATCTTGTTGCTAGGAGAAAGTATTCTGTGAGTTCGGAGAAAATTGACAGAAGTTTTGAGAACTTTGGAAGGGATATTAAGCACAGCGAAAGAATATTTGGTCACCCTGATGAATCAGATGCTCCTACCACTAGAAATACTCCTCCAATAGAAAAGATTTCCATGCCAAAAGACAAGCATCACCAAGGTATTCAAAATGAAGATACATATTCTGCTGGAAAATCTACTGCTAAAAGAAAAAGAATCAATGTTCCTGAAGAGAGATTGCCTTCTCTTCCTGATTCACATTATAGGAAATGTATTGAGAAAAACAAAATACACAAAGACACTGGACAAATGGACCACATGCGTAGACCTGAGGTAGACAATCTACCAGGAGCTGATGTTGTGAAAGGAGGTGCCTTGAACAGATGTTTGTCAGAGCTGGAAGTGGGTGAATTTCGAGAACCACTTTCTATGGAGGACATGCAGGGTAGTGAAGGACAACCAGAGCAGAAAGCTTCTCCATGTACCATCAATGACGCAAATGCCATGGGAGATCTAAATTTAGATACAAGCAAAGGAAGAACTTTAGGAAAATCTAATTCCGGGAGTAGAAGGGCCTCACCTTCCATTGTAGAAGTTAGAAATCGAAAGGGCCAAGATGGATTTCAAAGACCAGTAGCAGAGGGCATGTCTGAAACATCAAGACCTCAACAATGGTCTCAGCAGTTTCCAAGATCAAGTAGGATTAACTCTGAACCAGTATCTGATTTTGATAGCAGATCAAACCATTTGTTTGATGCAGAAAACCACACAGGTGTTTACAAGAAGAATCAAGGTAGATTTCCAGATGGCAACAAAGCTATTACAGAATCAAGAGATTCTGCTGATCAGAGAAAACGTAACTTCAAAAGAAATGGCTATTCTAATGGTGGAAAAGGAATGGATTCTTCTCCTGATGAAGATTTCATATTTCCAAAGTTTGAAAAAGATGAGCCGGAACTCAAGGGTCCAATAATTGACTTCTCTCAGTAAGTCCTGGTTCTTATAGATAATTTCGGGTAAATTTCTTTTGAATGTCCTTTAAGGGTAAATTAAATGTCAAAATGAAATTTACTAACTGGCATGGTTATGCACTTGCGAATATGGAATGCACGTTTCATCTGTTTCTGATAATCTAGTTATTTGATTCTTTTATTGACTCTTCTCATTACTGATATAAAGGACACCAAGAATCAAGTCTTACGCTGTTTATTACCTTTCTAATATCAGCTATCTACTACCTGCACCATACAGGTACAAAGAATATGTACAAGAGTATAAGGAGAAGTATGAATGCTACATTGGACTTAAGAACCAGTTGGAGAAAATCCAGTAATAATAAAAAAAGATATTCTAATTATATTTTATTCACGCATGACTTCAATCCTGATCTAACTATACATTTAATATGCAGGAATGAATTCCTGAAAATTTGTTGTGATCTTCCAGAGCTTTCCAAACGAAGAGACACGGGACATTACAATGATTGCTATAGACGAGCAAGGAACTTTCACTGCCAACACAAGATGGTAATTTCTGACTGTTTGTGCTTCTATGCTAATCTTAAAGCTTGTCATTTTGCTTCATAGTTTGTACAACAAGAACTTCACACTAAAAGCAACTTTTTATAAAGAATTCTTCCACTTAATGAATACAATTTTTTTTTTCAAAATCTTCTTTGGTTTAGTCTCAAAATGAATATAAGAAATTGGACATAATAGTGCAATTTATTTCAATTTAATTCATACGTAAGAATTTTAATAACTTGTCTTTTGGGTTAGATCAGCACATATTGACATTCAAGCTATTTTCTACAGAGGTTCGCTCGATTAAAGAAGACATTCACTGTCATCTACGAAGAATTGGCGGTAGATTCCGTACCAACTTCTTCCTATTTTACTCAGATATGTTTTAACATATTGTTGCCTGCTTATCCATTCATTTCTAATGTCCTCTATCAATTATATTATATTTTCATTTGTTCCTACAGAATATAAAGCATAGAATAAAGATTTTTGCAGAGGAATACACGAAAGGGTGATATCTTTATTTAACCTGCTGTAAAACTGGTTCTGCTGTATATTCCAGAGCATTTTGCAGTATTTTGGCGATGAGGCAAAACAACTAACCTGCAACTTTGCTTACCAATTGTCATGGAAAGAAAGATGTTTACTATTATATGACGGGACTGGAATCAGTAGGCTGGACTTTTTCTACTTGAAAAGATTCAGTTCCACCGAATAAAGATAGAATAAGCTGTTCAAAAGCAAAATAGGTGAACCAATTGCGGATACTTCCACCCTACTACTACAATGTAGATCCTGTGGTGGAAGATAGGCAACAACATTACCATTATCAAGGATTGTAAGTGTAGAGGCAAAAAGAGAATGAATGCATGCCGAATTTCACGTTGGATTATGATGAATAAACATTAACATAGGGAAATTGTACATATCATAAATTAGAAGATTTTGTAGAATCAGTTGCTGCCGTGGTCCGAGTATTTTATGTTCTTTTTGTGAAGAGCAAGAGGAATTGACTTGGCCCCACTGTAACTATGAGTGAAGAAGACGTATACTTGGATGAGGAGGGCCCAATTGTATACTTGGATGTCAAAAGTGTAAATCTCGTGCGGTTAATTGCACTGGATTCACTCCCAAAACCTGTAATGTATCGCCCATGTTCTTTGTTTCGTTATTAGATATCTATTTCTTGTTCTTATGGATTCAGAAAGATAGTAGCACTTGTGCCTTGCATAAGTTTTACCAAATTCTTTATATTACATTTTCCATAAACATTACAGGTCTCGTGGGAAAGTAGCACGGTCTTTTGAAACAAAATAAGAGCAGCCTACAGCTTGAGTGCCTACCAGTGAAGGTTGTCATGAACAAAAAAATCACGTTTTGTATACAAGTACTAGGACCTAATCTGTTGATCCATTTGTTTTTTTGGAGACTAGCAAGAAAATGCCATGGTGGGAATGATATGTAGCCGCATAATTCTTGTCAAAATTATCTATTTAAAATTGTTTTGTTTATTTTTTCCATAGCTTTTACAAAACAAACAATTGAAATGAAACCAATGTAGACGAAGGCTAGAGTTTAGGGTTTCAGCTCTTACGATTGAAGGGCTTTTGGGACAATTGGATGATTGCCCTTTAGGGCATTTGGCCATTTGATGATGGAGAATGTTTAGGATGATGGTGGTACTAGTGTTGTGCTACTAGATGGAGGTCCATCGGAATCCCTAACATGGTTTTTCGTTCTAGTTTCTACTATAAAAGAGACTCAAGTATAAAGCAATGGTTCAGATGGTTGAATTGTGATTGGCAATAATGGTTTGTCTTTTGTAGTTGCTAATAAAAGATTCCCATGTTCCTCTTGGCTTTTTGAACATTCTTGTTTAGGAGGATTTTGTGCATGTTGGAAAGTTTAGAAATAAAAGAAATAGAAAGTTTAGATTTTTGTGAATTAAAAAGTTCAGATTCTTGAGAAAATCAAAGTTGTTTGTATACGTCTCAAAAAGTTAAGATTCTCACAAGAAGGTTTGTGTTAGATGGAATGTTCAGAATTGAAATATACTTTTTTAATCAAGTATTCTAATAATTAATTTTAATTTATTCTATTTCTTCACTTTATAATACTTATATTTTAAGAAAAAATATCAACTCTTTTTATTTTTATTTATTAATAATATCATAAACAAATTGAGCAAAAGTTGTGTTGTGTATTACCTATTTAAACATAACATATCATAAACAATTACTTTTCAAAATTGTTAACTAACATCCAATATATGAATAAAATTCACAATATAAATATAAATTGTCAACATACAAATGTTCAAATATTGTAATATAACAATTTGACAAAGTTACATATAAAATGATTTAAAAGTCATGTACATCCTACATGACAGTCTTCATGTTGTCATGCATTTTATCTGCTATTTGTTTTCTTTGTTCTTGTGTTATTTCTAATGTACTATCTATCTGTGAAAGTTCATCTTCAATAATTCCAATTTCTTCATTTTCTAGATTAAATTCAACTAACTTATCTTCTAGATCTTCTAATAAATCTACTCTATCAGCTCTACGTATAAAATTATGTAGTAGGAAGCAAGTCATCATAATCTTTGTTTGTATATCATAAGGATATGGCATATGTCCTCATAAGATTGTAAAACAATGTTTAATAACTCCAAATGATTGCTCAATCACTGATCTTAATTGTGAATGTTTATAATTGAAGTTTTCGATTGCATTTTTTGGAAGTTTATTATTTTCATATTTAGATAGATTCTCACTCCTTGATATGGATAAATAAATTCAAGTCGATTAGGATAACTAACATCAACCAAGTAAAACTTTCTTGTATATAATTAAAAATTAGTGTATATAAAAAATATATATTTAATAATGTTATTTCATACCTGGTGTAACTTTGAATGGATGATGTCTTGTGATGACATCTTGAAGGATTCTTGCATCAGAAGCTAATTCTTCCCAACCGTTAAGAATATATGTAAATTCTATATCAAAATTACATACAGCCATAACATTTTGACTTAGCTCTCCTTTTCTATTTCTAAATCTTGATGTTTGTTGTCCATAAATAGTTGCCTTAATATGTGTTCCATCAATAGCATCAATGTAATTTTGTTAATATATGAATAAGAAAATGAGAAAAAAATAATGTACAAATCAATTCCATATGAAAATACATATTTACCTTAAAATAGGGATACACATTTGAATCATTCAGTATTTTACTTGGAGTTGATGTTAGAGGCATTGCAAGAAGTTGTTTATGTAAGTTCAAAATTGCATTAAGTACTTCATTGAAGTATATACTAACTGTCCATGCAGACTGAGAGAAGTGATTCCTTGTTACTCTATATCGTTGGTTTTGATCAGTGACAAGAAATATTACATACTTTTCTTCGACACTAACATTAGTTGTATTTCCCATGCCACATTCTCTTTGTAACAAATTACAGAAGTCAAGGAATACATGTTGACTCATTCTATATATCTTTCGACAATTATATACTTGATGTGGCAGTGATGGATCTAATAATCTTCTAATGTAGTCATACTCTTCTCTACTATAAATGTGATGTGTAGTACTAGTCAATATACTTGACATACATGCAACACTTGCAAGGAAGTTCCACAATGAAAGAAGTTATGTTTGTCATTTTTCTACTTCTTCTTCAAGCATATTCTTTAATAATTTCAAACCATCCATACCATTCATGATAATTATTACCTACAAGAAGTAATGAGATTAGTACACTTTTTTCTAAAAATCTATAAGAATCTTCAACAATAATAAAAATATTTATTTCACATAACAAGATTTATATAAAATAACAAGCAATAAAGTATTCACATATGAAAATCAATAGTCATCATCATTGTCTAAAATTCAACATTACAAATTATTCACCATAATAATAAAGTTCATCACATCCATCAACATTACTCAACAATAGAAAAATACATTCATAAGTTGCGATAATTTATCCATTCTACCCTCATATCTGTTGGGATGCTAATAAATTGTTCTGCCAATTCTTTTCTTTCTAAGAAAGTCATTGCTTTGAATTTCTCACTATTAGTAAGACTTTTAATTTGTAGTAATGCTTCTATAGCTTGTGTTGTAAGACATCCTTGTTTCACTTTCAAATGCAGCATCTGCTCTTACACTTTAACTTGTTTTGGATCTGAAGTTCTTCTTTCTAGATCTGAAGTTGTTCTTTTTGTATGTTTGTCATATTATCATAATATTCTTGTTGAACCTTGACTTTATCCTCTTCTTTTTCACATAATGACATAATAGCAGATATAGCTTCTTTAAATGAAGATGTCATTAGTTGTGCTAACTCTGCATGTAGTCTTGGACATTTTCCCTTTTTCATCTCATTGGACCTTCTTGATGAAGACATTGGAGATTGAAGTTGGGTACCATCTGTATCCATTAGATTGTCACTTGATGGTGTGAAGTATTGAAAATGATTTGATGGGGGTGTCATTTCACTTGGTTCATCTATAAGTATGGCTCCTTCATTCTGACTAATTATTTCAGGGCTTCTACTAATATTCTTTGTAATCATATTACTTTCAAATATTAATTGCAATTGATCATAAATAGGATATAGTTTATCTTTGAGAGGGCACAATTTGGGTGTTTCTGCAAGATTAGAAAAATGTTAGCATATACAGAATGTACAAATTATATTAACACATTTAAAAATATTACCTTAATAAATTCATTCCAAACTTATTTGAAATATCAGTATGACCTTGTATGTAATTCCATCCCCAACTACTTTGAGATATAATTTTTGTGTAGTTCTGATACATCTATCGCCATGTTTTAATTCGACTGTCAACATTTTTTTTTGTGATACCTGCATTTGTGTTGTTATTGTATTTTTCTATTACCTTGTTCCATGTTTCGACTTTAACTTTTCCATCATGTGTCTTTCCATTCCTTTCATTTAGAACATTTTCTAATATACCTAAAAATGTAGCATCTGCTTTTGCATTCCAACTAGTGTAAGATCTTTGTCTACCTTGTGTTGTATTATCTATACTAATCATATCTAATTTGCAATATATATATATAAATGAGAAACACATCATGCAAATAAGTATGATAAGAACTTTGACTAAATGATAACATCAATCATTAATTTAATAACTTAAATAAGTTACTATTCATTCAACGACAACATGTATTAAAAATAGATAAGAATGAAACACTTAAATAAGTTACTATTCATTCAAAAATCTAGAAAAATTTCAAGCAAAATTGTCATGCACTTATTATCTTGAATTTCTCTAATTTCTCTTCTCTTTTTATTTCTGCAACTTATTCCAGTCTTCTGATTGATTCTTTCCTCGTACTCATCCTCGTTGACTCTTATCTAACTGATCGAACCTTCACTTGCAAATATTACTTGAAACCGACATGTCGTACGTTGCTACCTTTTTCTTTGACACTTTCCTTCGCCTTCGACATTGCCACCACCTTCTCGTGCCTCCCACCTGTTGTCTTGCCAACTCCCACACCTCCTCTTCCTTCCATCTTCCCCCATCCAACTTCGATGATTACCTCTGCTTATCCCGATCCAACTCCCACAATGCCCTACCGTTGCTGACCCTTGCTAGAGACATCAAGGAGGACGTCGACAACATTTGGTCTTCTCTTCGCCACATAAGATCATCCAAGGGAATTGAATGCTCGATGTCATTTTGTTCTTCCTTTTACTTTGTTAGCTAGAAATGATTTGGTGAAAGATTTACAGTGTGAAGAGAAAAATATGTTACCGATAGGAGATGTCACGAAAGATGTTGAGCACAAGGTCGAGTGTGTTTAGGAGCTTCATGGAGGTCGAGCATCTAGATTCTCGACGACATGGAAGATGTTGAGCACGAGGTGGGCTTTAGGGGCAAGGGTTTGCGATGAGGAAAGGCGGGAGATCGAGCATTGGGTGAGGGTGTTCAAGTGTCAATGGTGGCGACATGGGAGGTTGAGCATGCTTGGGAGCTTTGTCGAGGTCGAGCATCTAGATTCTTGACAACATGGAAGATGTTGAGCATGAGGTGGGCTTTAGGTGCAAGGGTTTGTGGCAAGGAAAGGCAGGAGACGAGCATTGGATGAGTGTGTTCGAGCATCGACAATGGCGACATGAGAGGTCGAGTGTGTTCAAGAGCTTCGTCAAGGTTGAGCGTGTTTGAGCATCTAGATTCTCGACGACATGGAAGATGCTGAGCGTGAGGTGAACTTCGAACACGAGGGTTTGCGACGAGGAATTTCTTGGATTTTAGAGGGGAGGGTTTTTGAAATCTAGGAAAGTTTTTTTCTTTTATACTTGGAAAAGTTTTTTAAATTTCCCAAGTTTTCAAGTCGACACAAATAGTATAAATTTTTTTCAAACTTTCGTTACTTTCTTTTTTGGAGTTTCCTAAAAGACACAAACCCCTCGTCTATGGGCCAATTGTGGAGAATGAGGAGAAAATCCTTAATTTTAGCTTTGAGGGCTCAACTTTGGCTGGTGCATTCCAATGAACTCTAATTGGATGCTTCAGCTTAGTCAAGCCAAGAATGTTTTAGATTTTAGATGGGATAAAGAAGGCACTCCAATTTCAAGATGCTTCTTTTCAGTTGCATTGGACTCATGGTATAATATCCTTATTTGATTTTTAAATAGGGAAGATTTTATCAAAGCATATGTGAAATCATCATAGATTATCAATGGTTGACGTGTGATGATTGCATGCTAGTTCCCTTCCTTTTTCACCCACATTTGAGTCCCCCTGGTCTCCAATTCAGGTATACTTGCCTAAACTAAGAGTGCATTTACAAGCCCCTACTATTATCAAATAAATATATTATTGGAATGATGGGAAGGTATTTATGTGCACACAATGATATGAAGAGGTTTACGAGGCTTGGCTTACCAATTGTGTTAAGATGTACCTTTCAAAATCCTTTCCATAATTTGTTAAGATATGGAATGGGAACTCATAGTCCAGTTTGTGGAGTATGGGTCAAGAGTGTCTAAATTCTGCTTCAACTGTTTTAAAATTTCATATACACCATTACATAAAATTTGGGCTATGGTGACAATCATAAATTGACACTATAGCCCAAAAACTATCACAAAAAGTCTTTCTAGATATGTTATAACAAGTGGTCACAATAAGCTATTGTGACAATTTTTTGTAGCTATCACAATAAGTGCCCTATTATAATAGATTCTAGAACATTTTGTGATGGATATTTATCTATCATATAATGTATTTTATTATGATAGTTTTTTGTAGTCATAATATATGACTTATTGTGACAGATTTTAGAATGTTTTATGATGGATGTTCCTTTGTCACAATAACGTAGTCTATTATGACAAATCCATTATAGACACTATTGTGACGAACGTCGATTTGCCACAATAGAGTATAAGGGGGTGTTTGTACATGTTGAAAAATTCAGAAATGAAGGAAATGGAAAGTTCAGATTCCTGCGAATTAGAAAGTCCAGATTCTTGAAAAATGAAGGACTGTTTGTACACGTCTTAGAAAGTTAGGAAAGTTAAGATTCCCATAAGAGGGTTTGTGCTAGATGAAATGTTTAGAATTGAAATATACTTTTTTAATCAAAGAATTCTAATAATTAATTTTAATTTACTCTATTTCTTCACATCATAATACTTATATTTTAAGAAAAAATATCAAAAACAAAAATATTTATTTATTAATAATATCATAAACAAATTGAACAAAAGTTGTATTGTGTATTACCTATTTGAACATAGCATATCACAACCAATTACTTTTCTAAATTGTTAACTAACATAAATAAAATTCACAACATAAATATATTATTCGGCCAGGCTAGGCTAGTCCGTAGGTCAATTCGGGTCGGGCCTAGGCTGGCTCGTGGACCGATTTGGGCCTAGTTGAAATCTAACAGAAAATAAAAAATAAAAAATAGAATATGATACCTCTCTTATATACATTAATAAATGTAAACATAAAAGTTGATGTATACAAAATTAATAAATGTTAAAGTAAAAGTTGTTAAAAAATAAATAAATGTAATACAAACTTGTTTAAACGTAGAACTTGATGTAACAATTGAAAATTAATAAATGTGTTTGAATGATGAATTGATTATCGTAAACGTTGTAATTTTTATTATTATTTTAATTTAAAATCAAAAAAATAAATATAAAAAATCAGCTAATGAAAATTAATAAATGTATTTATAAATAAAATAATGTGTTTGAATGATAAATTGATTATCGAAAACGTTGTAATTTTTTTTTTTTTTTTTTTAAATTTAAAATTAAAAAAATAAATATAAAAAATTAACAATTGAAAATTAATAAATGTATTTATAAATAAAATAATGTGTTTGAATGATGAATTGATTATCGAAAACGTTGTAAATTTTTTTCTTTTTATTTTAATTTAAAATCAAAAAATAAATATGAAAAATCAAAAACTTCAATTAGATCGAAGTTGAGATTCGGTTTGACCGAAGAAATAAATAAAAGAAAAAAAATTCAATGAAATCGAAGTTCGAGCTTCAATCTGATCGAAAAAGAATAAAAACATAAAAAAAGAAAAAACTAAAAAACTTATGTCGGACCAAAGACTGATCTTCGGTTTGATCGAAAAAAAAATAAAAAATTGAAAAACTTATGTTCGATCGAAGATTGAGCTTCAGTTTGATTGAAGAAAAAAATAAAAAAGTTTTAGTTAGTCAGATTGAAAAAATAAATAAAAGAAAAAAAAATTCGGTTGGACCAAAGCTCGGTCAAACCGAAAAAAATTAAAAGACTTCGGTCGGACCGAAGGAAAAAATTCGGTCTGACCGAAAAAAAATAAAAAACTTAAAAACTTCGGTCGGACCGAAGGAAAAAGTTTAGTCTGATCGAAAAAAAAGTAAAAAAACTAAAAAACTTTGGTCGGACCGAAGGAAAAAATTCGGTCTGACCGAAAAAAAATAAAAAACTTAAAAACTTCGGTCAAATCGAGGTTCAAACTTCGGTCAGATCGAGGTTCAAACTTCGGTCTGACCGAAGGAAAAAAAAAACCACTTCAGTTAGTCGGAGTGTCGAACCGAAGAAAAATAAAAATGAAGAAAATTTTGTCGATCGCACCAAAGCTGGTTTAACGGTTTGATCAGAAAAAAAATAAAAGAAAAAGAAAACTTATATTTTAAGAAAAAATATTAAGTCTTCTTATTTTTATTTATTAATAAAAGTTGTATTGTATATTACCTATTTGAACATAACATATCACAAACAATTACTTTTCAAAATTGTTAACTAACATCCAATATATAAATAAAATTCACAACATAAATATAAATTGTCAACATACAAATATTCAAATATTGTAACATAACAATTTGACAAAGTTACATATGAAATGATTTAAAAGTCACGTCCATCCCACATGGCAGTCTTCATGTTGTCATGCATTTCATCTGCTATTTGTTTTCTTCGTTCTTATGTTATTTCTAATGTACTATCTATCTATGAAAGCTCATCTTCAGTAATTCCAATTTCTTCATTTTCTAGATCAAATTCAACTAACTCATCTTCTAGATCTTCTAATAAATCTATTCTGTCAGCTTTACGTATAAAATTATGTAGTAGGAAGCAAGCCATCACAATCTTCGTTTGTGTATCATAAGGATACGACATATGTCCTTGTAAGATTGCAAAACGATGTTTAACAACTCCAAATGATCGCTCAATCACTGATCTTAATTGTGAATGTTTGTAATTGAAGTTTTCGATTGCATTTTCTGGAACTCTATTATTTTCATATTTAGATAGATGATATCTCACTCCTCGATATGGACAAATAAATTCAGGTCGATTAGGATAACCAGCATCAACCAAGTAAAACTTTCCTATATATAATTAAAAATTAGTGTAAATAAAAAATATATATTCAATAATGTCATTTTATACCTAGTGGAACCTTGAATGGATGATGTCTTGTAACGACATCTTGAAGGATTCTTGCGTCAGAAGCTGATCCTTCCCAACCACTAATAATATATGTAAATTCCATATCAAAATTACATGCGGCCATAACATTTTGACTTAACTCTCCTTTTCTATTTCTAAATTTTGCTGTTTGTCGTCCATAAATAGTTACCTTAATATGTGTTCCATCAATAGCACCAATGCAATTTTGTTAACATATGAATAAGAAAATGAGAAAAAAATAATATACATCAATTTCATATGAAAATATATATTTACCTCAAAATAGGGATACACATTTGAATCATTCAGTATTCTACTTGGAGTTGATGTTGGAGGCATTGCAAGAAGTTGTTTAAGCAAGTTCAAAATTGCATTAAGTACTTCATTGAAGTACATACTAACAGTCTATGCAAACCGAGAGAAGCGCTCCTTTGTTACTCCATATCGTTGGTTTTGACCAACAGTGACAAGAAAGATTGCAAACTTTTCTTCGACACTAACATTGCTTGTATTTCCCATGCCACATTCTCTTCATAACAAATTACAGAAGTCAAGAAATACATGTTGACTCATTCTATATATTTTTCAACAATTATATGCTTGATGTGGTAATGATGGATTTAATAATCTTCTAATGTAGTCATGCCCTTCATTACTATAAATGCGATGTGTAATATTAGTCAATGTACTTGACATACATACAACACCTGCAAGGAAGTTCCATAGTGAAAGAAGTAACGTTCGTCGTCTTTCCGCTTCTTCCTCTTCTTCCTCTTCTTCCTCAAGCATATTCTTTAACAATTCCAAACCATCCATACCATTCATGATAATTATTACCTACAAGAAGTAATGAGATTAGTACACATTTTCCTAAAAATATATAAGAATCTTCAACAATAATAAAAACATTTATTTCACATAACAAGATTTATATAAAATATCAAGCAATAAAGCATTCACATATGAAAATCAATAGTCATCATCATTGTCTAAAATTCAACATTACACATTATTCACCACAATAATAAAGTTCATCACATCCATCAACATTACTCAACAATAGAAAAGTACATTCATAAGTTGTGATACTTAATCCATTCTACCCTCATATCTGTTGGGATGCTAAGAAATTGCTCTGCTAGTTCTTTTCTTTCCAATAAAGTCATTGCTTTGCATTTCTCACTGTTAGTAAGACTTTCAATTTGCAATAATGCTTCTATAGCTTGTGTTGTAAGTCTTCCTTGTTTCACTTTGAAATGTAGCATTTGCTCTTGTACTTTAACTTGTTATTTCTGGATCTGAAGTTCTTCTTTCTGGATCTAAAGTTGTTCTTTCTATATGTTTGTTACATTATCATAATATTCTTGTCGAGCTTTAACTTTATCCTCTTCTTTTTCACATAATGACAATAGCATATGTAGCTTCTTTAAATGAAGATGTCATTAGTTGTGTTGACTCTGCATGTGGTCTTGGACGTTTTCCCTTTTTCACCTCATTGAACCTTCTTGATGAAGACATTAGAGATTGAAGTTGGGTACCATCTGTATCCATTGGACCATCACTTGGTGGTGTGAAGTATTGAAAATGATTTGGTGGAGGTGTCATTTCATTTGGTTCATTCATAGGTATGTCTCCTTCATTCTGAGTAATTGTTTCAGGGTCTTGTTTAGAATGAAAAAGTGCATATTATTAACGGTTAAATGATGGTTAATTACATAATATTTAGCTTATCATATGAGAATTAAGCCATTATGTTATAATTGCACTGTTATATGCTTTAATTGAAGAATCTGCTTAATTTTGGGGAATTAATGTTAATTTAATACATTTATGAACTGTCGGTAAATTGCAAGCTGTGAAATTCTTAAGTATCCAAAAATGCATTTGAGCATCGGATAGTTATACGTGTAACTCTCCGAAATGTTATTTTATGTTTAAACTGCTGCTGACACGTGTTGAGAGCTGGTAGATTTACTTACGTTATAACTCGTTAAGTTAGTATAACTGCATGCGTTGAGTTACATGAAAATACACTAAGGCAACGCGTTAGGTTAGCGTTATAAACTTAAGTTGTTATTTTTGCACGTGTTTTATAGTTAAATCAACGAAGGAAGTCCGTTGAGTTATCTGTAACTCCACAGACTATATATTTTCTAATATGCCACTGTAGCGGTTGCAAGAACAAACAGTTGGAAGGAAAAACCACGTTTGCACGTATCAGCAGGAATTCAATCGCGTAGGGAGAAAGAAATCATCGCCGTTGATCTGAAGGAAGGAAATCCAACCGACTCATATTTCAGGAGATCGTAAAGCTTTTAGCCTTGGCTTCGGGTTGATGCCTGTATGCTGAAGAGGAGATTATCTTGCAATTCTGGACTCATGATTCTATAGGGAGAGGAGACAGAATTGTAAGTGGTTCAATTTTCAATGGTGTAATCACATTGCAAGTAGTGTCGGAAGGATTTACTATCAAGTGAAATTACTTTACATTTCACCTTTCGCCCATCACATCAAAACAAAAATACCAAAAACAATTTATCTTTGTTTGTATGTTGTGTTTGAGTGTTGTATTGTTGGTGTTGTATCGTGATTAATGTTATCTATATCAATTTTATGATTGTTTTATGTTAGTTTTAATTTTACAGTTTACTGAAATTGGTTCGTACAAAAAACTTAAAGATTTTAATGGTTACTGTTTGAATCATCTGAATGTTAGTATTGCATAATGATAAATCCAATGTTAACTAGCATTAAAAAGCTTAATTGATGTTATTTACAATCTGTGGAATTGCTCAATGGTTGGCCGAATTCCTCTGTAATTAGCAGTATTATAAAGAAGAGACAGGCTCATGGAGTTAACTTAAGTCCACGAGGATAGTCCGTTGAGTTATGATAACTCAACGAACTTAGTCTGTTGAGTTAACTGTAACTCAACGGAGTGCTTATTAAATATAAATTTGAATTGTTCACAATCAAACATTTCTTAAATTCGTCAGCAATTCCCTATGGGATCGACCTGTACTTGCACACTGATACAATAGACACTATACACTTACAGTTAAAGTACAAATTGGAATTAATATCTAAATTGTATTAAAGGTTGTTTGTTTACTTCTAAAAGAAAGAATAGGCATAAATATAATTTAACTAAGTAAAAATAGAAGTAACAAATCCAAGTTTTTCTAGTGTAGTGCTAGGAAAACATGAACAAGTTTTATGGCGCCGTTGCCGGGGAATTGAATTGAATTGAACTGAATTGAATAGATATAAGCAACTGTTAGAGTTGTTTCATTTTAATAGTCAGAGTTGTGTGTTTTCTTCTGTAATTGAGAATATGGCATATGCTTATGCTCAAAGATTTCTGAAACCTTTAATTAGCATATGTGAATTCTGCAATTCTAAAGGACACGACATTTCTGATTGTTTGAAATTGAGACATTTACAGATTGATAGATCCCATGAACAACAAATGAATTATCCTCAATATAATAGAGCCGAGTATGAGAATCCTATAGTTTACTCAACTGATGGTCAGTATAGAATGTGTAATATGATGAGAGACACTGAAGTTTGGGATAGCTATGACAGACTGGAGCATAGTATAGATCAAAATCTGGACAAACTGGAATACTTTGTGTGTTAACAACAAGAAGTCAACCAATTAAACTATAAGGAGGCATATTCAGAACCTAAACAGGATATAATTTACGAAATTGAAAAAGCCATAAAGAAAATTGATCAAAAATTGAATGCAATGAAATTAGATGATCTAGAAACAAAATTAAAAGCATTAGACAAAAATGCAATGAAAATACAAGTTTTACAATAGGACAATGAAAATTATAATGTTATAAACCTGCACAACTTGCAAAATATACAACAAACAGAAAACACAAATGTAAGAGAATTTAAAGAATGTAGTTTAAAACTAAAAACAATTGAAGATCATAATCACGAAAATGATATACAAAAACATCATGAAAGTAATGAAAATGTGGAAGATGTATGTGTAACATTAAGATCTGGAACTGATATACCACCAAGAACTCAAAATGAAAATGATATGAAGGTGGACAAGAGTAAAAATCAAAATGATAATGAAAATATAATAGCTGAAAATCTAGAAATCACTGAAGAACAATCTGAATCTGCAATTGAAGCTAAAAATGATCAAACAAATCAACTGAAAGAAAAAGAGTCTTTGAAATCAAAATCTTTAGCGCCCTATCCTGAAAGATTACAACAAACAATTCCTGAAAAATAAGAAAAAATAAGAGAAATTTTTGAAAAAGTACAAGTTAACATTTCTTTGTTAGATCTATTGCAGAATATGCCACCTTGTGCTAAATTTCTGAAGGATTGGTGTACTAAGAAAAGAGAGCGAAAAGTTCTTAGAAATGTCTTTTTAGCTGAGCAAAGTAGTTACCTATTTCTGCCACAAATTCTTAAAAAGTTATTTGATCCTGGAATCCTTGTTATATCATGCACCATAGGAAATACCATTCTAGAAAGAACCTTAATAGACTTAGGTGCAAGTATAAATGTTATGCCAAGTGATATATTTGCATCCTTAGGATTAGAAGGCTTAACTCCTACTAGTACGGTTATTTAATTGGCTGATAGAAGTATAAGATACCCTAGAGGAAAAATAGAGGATGTCTTAATTAAAATCAAGAATTTTATATATCCTATTGATATTGTAATTTTGGATTCCCAACAAATTAAGCATAAAAATAGTGATACATCTTTAATTTTGAGAAGACTATTTTTAGCAACATCAGGAGCTGTTATAAATTGTAAAACTGGAGTAATGAAGTTAGCATATGGTAACGAGGATACTCAATTAAATATTTTCAAACCAGAAAGGTTTGAGGAGTTAGAAATGTCCTTACATACCATAGACTTTTTAGAGGATGAAGGAGATATGTTAGATGATGTGATTCAAGAAGAATTAAATAGGTAAATCAATTCTGAAACTTTAGAAGAAAGTGAAAGCATAAATATAGAAGGAGATCAGGAAGAAATTAATTTAAAAAATGATGATGTTCAATTAGGAGCTCTAGCTTCTGATGGGCAGCATTTAGAATTAAAACCTTTACCTCCTGAATTAACCTATATATTTCTAGAAGATAAACGGACCTGTCCAATCATTATTGCTTCAGATTTGAAAGAGGATCAAATAGCTAAATTAAAAGAGGTAATAAAAAGTTATAAAGAAGCAATAGGATGGACTATGACTGATATAAAAGGGTTAAGTTCAACTTTATGCTGTCACCACATATATTTAGAAGAGAATGCTAAACCTGTTAGAATTCCTGAGAGGAGATTAAATCCAAACCTTAAGGAAGTAGTCAGGAAGGAAATAGTTAAATGGTTAGATAATGATATAATATATCTGATTTTTGATAGCTCGTGGGTTAGTCCAATCCATGTAGTTCCCAAGAAATCAGGATTAACAGTTATTAGGAATGAAAGTCAAGACTTGATACCTACTAGAATTCAATTGGGCTGGAGAGTATGTATAGACTATAGAAAGCTGAATGCTGTGACTAGGAAAGATCATTTTCTCTTACCTTTTATAGATCAAATGCTGGAAAGATTAGCAGGGCAAGAATATTTTTGTTTCCTAGACGGGTATTCAAGGTATAATCAAATTCCAGTAGCATTAGAGGATCAAGAGAAAACAACTTTCACCTGTCCTAATGGAACTTATGCTTTTAAAAGAATGCCATTCGGATTATGCAATGCACCAGCTACCTTTCAAAGGTGTGTGTAGGGCATATTTACTAGAATGACTGATGAATTTTTAGAAATATTTATGGATGATTTTACTGTATATGGCAACTCATATGAAGTGTGTTTAAGCAATTTAGACCAAATATTAAAATGCTGTGTGGAAAAAAATCTGGTTTTAAATTGGGAAAAATGTCACTTCATGGTTAAACAAGGAATAGTCTTAGGGCATGTTGTTTCTAAAAAAGGGTTGGAAGTAGATAAAGCTAAAATAGAAGTAATTTCTAATCTACTAGAACCTAAATCAGTAAAAGATATTAGATCATTTCTAAGACATGCTGGTTTTTATAGAAGATTTATTCAAGACTTTAGTAAGATAGCTAGACCTTTAACTAATCTATTAAAAGATGTTCCATTTAACTTTGATAAAAATTGCAAGGAAGCATTTTTTAGACTTAAGACTAGCTTAATTTCAACTCCTATAATTCAAGCACCTAATTGGAACCATCATATCTGTAAATCAGAATATATCTGTGTGGGGAATAGATTTTATGGGTCCATTTCCTATATCTAATCAATTTAATTACATATTGTTGGGAGTGGATTATGTATCTAAATGGATAGAAGCTATTCCTACAAAAACTGACGATAACAAAGTGGTAATACAATTTATAAGAACAAATATATTTGCCAGATTTGGAATACCTAAAGTTATTATCAGTGATAGAGGAACTCATTTCTGTAATAGAAGTTTTGAAGCCTTAATGAAGAAATATGGAGTAAACCACAAAATTACAACATCATATCATCCGCAAACAAGTGGACAAGTAGAAAGTGCAAATAAATAAATTAAATTAATCTTGGAAAAAGTAGTAAATCTTACTAGAACAGATTGGGCTAATAGATTGATTGATGCACTTTGGGCTTATAGAACTGCCTATAAAACGAGCTTAGGTATGTCACCTTTTAGGCTAGTATATGGAAAAAGTTGTCATTTACCTGCTGAAATAGAACATAAAGCTTATTGGGCATTAAAAACTCTGAACACTAATTTAAATCAAGCTGCTGAAAATAGGAAAATGCAACTAATTGAATTAGAAGAATTTAGAAATGAAGCTTATTCAAAGACTGTAAGAGAAAAAGAGAAAATTAAATTCTAGCATGATAGAAAAATTATTTCTAAAAACTTTGAAATAGGACAAGATGTATATCTTTATATGGCTAGACTCCATAACCATCCAGGAAAATTAAGATCTAGATGGGCAGGACCTTACATAGTTCGAAATGTTTATCCTTATGGAGCTATTGAAATTGAAAATCCTAAAAATCAGAATATATTTAAAGTAAATGGACAAAGACTTAAACCTATTCTGAAAACACCAAAAAGCTCCTTTGGAATTATAGAAGAAATCAGAGTAGAGGACTACTTGAGTTTTACTTAGTAAGAAATCAGTTTTTATGTTTATATATATATATATATATATATATATATATATAAAACATTAAAAATATATATAAAACATAAAAATAGTTGTGGTTCAACCGACTAGATCCATCGATATGGCCGGAAAATTAAAAAAATATTTAGGTCTAACTGAAGCGTAGCATCGGTATGACCGGAACATTAAAAAAATATTGGTTTTACCGAAGCATAGTATCGGTTAAACTGGAAAAAAATTGTATATTAATTTTCAGAAAAAAATTTTGTTTTACCAAAACATAGTATTGGTTCAACCAAAAGAAAGATAAAAAAATAAAAAAATATTTAGGTCTGACTGAAGCATAGTATCGGTTAAACCTGTAAAAAAAAAAAAACAGAAAAACTATTCTCTATAATATTTTTATTATTATATTTACTTGTATGGGGAGTCCATTGAGTTACGCTTAACTCAACGAGCTTACTCCGTTAAGTCTTGAGTTAGTCAACAAGCTTATTTCGTTGAGTTACCTGTAACACAATGGAATACTATAGCTAAGGCTGTGGATAAAATAGTAATAGTTGGTTCGGGAAATGACCCGATTACTAGCCTAAACTTAGTGATTATTTAAACTAAAACCTAGGGTTTTGGGGGCATTATCCGACAAATCATTTAGAATCTAGAATAGTAGAAATCAGAGCGATTACATGCTGTTGTGTAACTCCACGATGATGAAGATGACGCCTGAATTCTGGGAAGATGTTGATACATCAGAATTTCTGAAGGAATCAGAAGAGTGGCACACGCGGCAGAAGATCAGAAATACGACAAGAGAGAAAGAGCTACAGAAGGTAGAATCAGAACTTTTCAAGTTGAGAAGAGATTTAGTAGATATGGATATACGAATACCTCAAATAATGGAAACACGAATCAGAATAGCAACAGAAATAGTTGTAAGTAAGGAAAGACAAATAAGGCCAAGTAATGAAGTTGCCCTAGAATTAATCCAGCGTAAGTCCCGACTTTGGTTCAAAAGACGAATCTGTAGACAAGCTAAATGGGTGATCTGGGAGCAAGAAAGGAAAGCAAATGAAGAGGCAACTGAAGAACGAGAGGAACCAATTGCTGAAAGACCTATTCTTGAGGAGCAGCAGTCTAGACCTTCAGTTCCACCATTTAAGCCATTGACACGAGCAGAAATGATGGGGCCTTCGACTGAAGAAGAAATAAGAGAATTTGTAGAACTGGTTCAAGTTGAAAAAAACCAAGGAGAATCAGAAGATTTGGTAGTGGCTAAGGCACATCTGGTGTTTGATGCATTGTACAAAAAGAGGGCTGCAGAAAAGTTGAAAGCCCAATATAAAATTAAAGTGGAACAGCATCAAGAAGCTATTGCCAGAATTGCTATTAGAGATGCTGCAAAAGAAGCTGAAGCTGGTCCTTCGAGACTAGCAATTATTGGAAGAATTAAACAGGAAGAGCCAGTACCTGTGGTTCGAAAGCCTGCAGAGCCTATTTTTGTAGATTTAATTTCAGAAGATGAAGAGGAAGAACAGGCAGAACTAATCAGAAAAAAGAAAGAAAAAGAAAAAGTGCCTGATTATAAAGAAATTAAATCTGAAGTACCATTTTTACAGGGCCTGTGGAGTAGATTTTTATTAACCTGCTATCTGAATCTGAGGAGGAGCAAAGAAAAGAAAAAAATCAGGTTGAAATTAGTTTGCAGCCTGTATAAGAAGAAACAGAAATTAGGGTAGAAACTGAATTGCCCGTGACTCCATTCCAATCTATTATAGAATCAGAAAGAACAGTAACAGAACAGATTGGTAGTCAGGAGGAAGAAGAAAGAGTAGAAAATGAAGAGGCTGAAAGAAGTCATTTGGACAGAAATAATTTCACAGATTCCACTGAAGAGCAAGAAACTCTTCAGCAAATTATGGAAAGAATTCAAGACAGAGTGGAGAGTTCTGCCAGCTCACCACCACAGACAGAAGCAAAAGCAAAAATTCAGGAATCTGAAGAGAATGTCCAAATGCAGCCTATGCTAGAGGAAGAGCAAGAGCAAACCCCTCTAGAGCAACAAAGTCACCTTCCTGACCCAACTGAAACAACAATTTTGAATGAAGTACATTTTTGTAGTCAGGAAGCTTATATCAAATACCAAGAAATAAGGGGTTACGATATTATTTACAGTAGACCAGTAAATTAGGATGGAATGCAAGAAATCAAAGATCTATTTGAATTCCAAGGTCTACTGCAATTTATATCTCAAAATAGAGGGCATGCAGTATATGAGAATTTAGTACCCTGTTTCTATGCAAATTTAAGAGAAGGAGAAGGAGAATTAATTTCAAACGTAGAGGAAGCTAATGTACAGATAACACCAGAGCTTCTCCACAACATATTTGGTTTAAAGAATGAAGGAACAAAAATTTTGGAGGATACAACTGCAGTTGAATGGACTGAGCAGCAAATTAAAGATTGTTTAGCTATCAATCATGGTGTGCCATTATTAAACAGATTGAAGTATTTAAATGGTAAAGCACACATGGTAGCTAACAATCTGATTAAGAATGTCTATCAACGACAGGGTCATGACATAGAATTAAGTCAATTTGTCAAATGGGCCACGTATGCAGTAGTAAATAAGATCCAAATAAATTGGTCTGCAGTTTTTATCTCCAAGCTAAAAACAGTAAAGAAGAAATTATTTTATGGAGATTTGATTCCACTATTGATGGTGGATAGTATTGATTTCACTAAATGGACATCAAAAAGGATAAGATCTAGAACCATTTCAGTGAAAGAATACAGAAATTTTGTAGCTGCAGAATTAGCTGTACCTTTTAGAGAAATTGCAGGAGCAGTAGAGAAGATAAATCAATTAGAGCAGCAATTAGAAAAACTCCAGAAGGAAGTAGATGAACTTAGGCATAGAGATTAAATTGTATTGTTCTTCTACTTGTGTAAAATTGTATGAAATTGTATGATGTACTTGTAATGTAATTGATTCATATTAATGAATATAATTTTTCAGATGCAATTTTCATACTTATTTGAATGTGAAATGAATAGAATTTATTGAATATTATGTAATTTGTGGAACTTTATGAATATGTAATAGATTTACAATTTGCTGAATGACAAGATAACTACTTAAAAATTTCTACATGTTATAAGGTAAAATATAAATTCTGCATAACATAAAATGACCTGCAATTTAAATCTTTATATAATGTTCAGATTTAAATGTATTTTAATCAAAATGAGGCATTAATGACATAGATTTAACTTTATTACAGTTAGCAGAATGACAAAGAAAAATAAAAAAAAAACAGAATAGAAAACTTACGAGAGTGAAACTTAGAAGTTGCCAAGTGTTAACTCAACGAAGTAATTCCGTTGAGTTAACCGTAACTCCACGCAGTTAGTAATATAATATAAGGTCACTCTGTTGAGTTATCTGTAACTCAACGAAGTTAGTCCGTGGAGTTAGCAACAGTAACCGACTGTGTTCTATTGAGTAATCTGTAACTCAACGAGGTTAGTTCGTGGATTAAGCAGAACAGTTATTCTTTTAACCACAAACGAAACTTCGTCGATTTAGCGGTTACCAAAATTTGAAATTAGTAGTGGTACACGTACCCATTAAAACAGGAACCACGATGCACGTTTCAAGACACGTTCTTGCAACGAGATTTATTTACTTTATGGATGTGCAGTATATATATGAAAAAAAATGTTATTTACGAGTTACTAGCACTTTTAAGAGAAAGGAGAAAGCGTTGGAGGAATTGGAAGGAGAAGCAGCTGATTCAACCTTCATCCGACAACAAATATTTATAGAATGGAAAGCTTCAGACTGGTATGTAATTAATCTTCTGTTATTTATTTATGAGCACATGGACTCGTTCTCTAAGCACTAAATGATTAGTAAGAACACCTATCTAGGAATTTTCATTGCAGAGGGATATTGAAAAATTTTCTGAACTGAACTTTAATGAAATTCTTTGGGGTGTAGCTAACCTTTCTTTAAAAGAGAACGTAGAGATGGCTACTCTAGTAGAAAAACCATTAGGAGAGATTCTGTATCCTGAATTAATTGATGAACCTTCATGTATTCGATTGCCAAACTTTGAGGGAGATAGGTTTGAACTGAAATCTAATTATATTAGTCAATTGCCACATTTTCATGGATTAGAAAGGGAGGATGCCTATTATTTCCTTAGAGAATTTAACGAAGTTTGTCAAATGATGAGAATGCTGAACATGAGTATAGATGCTATTAAACTTAGATATATCCCTTTTGCTTTAAAAGATACAGCTAAGAGATGGTTATATACTCTGTCGCCTGATTCAATTTCTACATAGACTGAATTTTGCTCTGTTTTTTTGGAAAAATACTATCCAACACATCAAACGATTAAAAAGAAGAAAGAAATATTAATGTGTAGCCAAAAACAGGGTGAATCATTCTGGAAATATTTTGAAAGATTTAAAGATTTACTGACTCAATGTCCACATCATGCAATGAGTAAAGCACAATTAATAGGCATAATTTATGAAGGCATAGATGTTTCAACGACATCTTTATTAGAATCTACTTGTCAAAATGGATTTTTAAAATTATGTAGTGAAGAAGCATGGGCATATTTAGAAAATTTTGCAAAAAGAACTGCACAGTGGGAAAATTCGGCTGAAGCTATTGCAGATAAAAGATTATTGCCAAGAGGAATGCATGAAATAGATTCCAATACTATGCTTGAGGTGAAATTAAATGAATTAACAAAGAAAATAGAAGAGTTATCATTAAATCAAAAGCTAGCAGAAAAGAATACAAACATAAATGACTTAGATATTATTTATGCTAGAAACCAGAGAGATAACTTGGGAAATTCTTATAATCCTAATTGGAGAAATCACCCGAATTTATCTTGGAGAAACAACAATTTCCAGGGAGGAGAAAATATAAATGAGAAGAACATAAGTTATGAAGTATTAATTGAACAAGGAGCTAGAATAGAGAAATTAGAAAAGATAATCCAACAAGTAAACAATCGTCCACGAGGGTGTGCAGTAGTTATGTTAATTTTTGTCTCTACTAAATTTTTGTTTTTATTTTACAGAATCGACAAATGGAATTAATGCAATTACCGTTGGATGCACAAAGGGAAATACTAAGTAACTTGTCAGCTAAAGATTTGTGCAGGATGTGTTGCGTATCAAAGGAAATTAAAGACTGCATTGAAGAAAAATTTTTTTAGGAACTACAAGTTGCAAAAATGACTAAGATTAGAGATGGAGTCATATGGAGGTCATTTAATCGTAGTTCAAATACCCATGAATATCTGGCTATGGAAGAAACTACTAGAACTCCACCCAATGCATTAGAAGGAATGAGTCATATTATGGGGATAGATGAAGGATTAATCATATACAAGACGAGACCAAGGTATGCAAGTTTATCATTACTAGAGATTTTGATAAGAAATCCTATAATAGGAGAAGAATGTAATATAGGAAGACCTAATATATTTGAAGCACCAATTGAAAATTGTGGGTTAGCTTTAATATTTTCTAATAAAAATTTTGTAATTCCTAAAAAAATATATTATTGGAGACTTATAGGAAATTGGGGTGAAGATTTACGCTTAAGTGTGTATAATTTTCTGAACAGATCTTGGAATGAAAACATTATAATATATCTAGGACAGAAATCATTAATTAACCAAACACATGTCATACTTGATGGTTATATTTATTTAGTCACGGAGATATCAATAGCATATAGATCTGATTTATACATAGTGAGCATAAACAGTTATGATGATTATATAGAAATTTTACCTGTACCGAGTGAAATAGCTAAACCACCATCTGAAAAATTTAATAAAATTCAAATAGGAATGTGGTATAATGAAAAAGATGATCCTACTTTATGTCTGATAAGGTGGTGGGATGAACTGATGAAATTTCAAATATAGATTATGGAAGACATGAATGAATGGAAGTGGGAAGAGGAGTATATTGAAATAGATGTAGAAATAGAAATTGCTACATTACCTTGGAACCAAAAAGGATCCCTTTCTGCATTACATATCATTAATGGTAATACACTCGTATTTGGAATTTATAATATATTGCATGTTTACAAATTAAAAAGGACCAAGAACTGCATTAAAATAGAATTAATAGCAAGAAGAACTATGCCTAAAAAGTTTGCTTGGACTGATACATTTATTCCATTTGTTTCTACTTTTCAATCATGTTCTTAAGCTGTGATTTTGTGTGTTTAATGTTGTGTATTCTGCATTTATTTTTAGAAAAAAAAAGGAATTTTGAAGTTTTTCATGTACATTTTATAAAAAAAAAAAAAACAAACAAACAAAACAAAATATCTATCCAGTTTGTTGGTATCTATTCTGGGAAACCAACTGGCTTGCTTGTGAGCCACCAAAGGCATAGAAGCCTGGGTTCCACACAAGTCACTGATTTATTAATACTTGTTAAATGTTATTTTGTTTTATATTCTATGTTTATCTGGGAATGAAAAGTTTTTCAGAATCAAAAATCGAAATATGCAGAAAGAGATACAAATGGAACAAGGTATGTAACCAATTACTTATCCTGAATTTTAAATCAAACAAAACTTTATTCATGCCTGCTACAATTACTGTACTTATTGTCAAATCATTTACATTGAGGACAATGCAAAATGTTGGTATGGGGGGGAGGTAATTAAAGTAACAGCCATGTAAGTTTGTTAATTAAAGGAATTAAAATGGTACTGCAAAGTTTTGAGGAAATTGAAAATTTTTATGAACTTGCTGTAACTATTCGATAATTGAGACTGTAAAATTTTTATAAACTACTTGAATGTTATATTTAAAAGGCTATAGAAGATGCTATAGAATTTATTATTTATGTAAATGTAGATATAGTATCTTATGATTTTTCTGAATTTCATGAGTTTAACAATTTCACGATTTTAAAATGAAATTAGAATATTTAATACTTAATCAGAAAATTATCTGAAGTCCTGAAGGAGCTGAGATGTGAATTCTAGATTAAATGAAACACATATGATGAAAGATACATTTACTTTGACTGATTGAACTTGTAGAATGATTTATGTGTAGATCTTATTAAACTACAGATAAAGTATGAACTTATTGTTATGGATTCATATCTTTAGTAAATGATAGAAGTAGGATTATATGAGATTGGTGTTTTACTGCATCTGTATTAATGAAATACGTGCATATACAGTATGTGATTAATGATTTGTTTTGTGTGTGCATTTATTTTTAGAAAAAAAAAAAAAAAACCTTGAGAGTTTATTAACTTGTTTGATCACGAGCCTTTTGTACTTGAGCAGATAGGTATGTAAGGATTGTTGACCTGAAAAAGGACTCTAAAAATCTGGCAACCTAAGATCTTGATCAGATCTGGGATTGTTGACTGAAAGCTCGTTACATGAGTACATTAGAAAGCTCTTGCATGATTCAAGCTTGTCAAATTAACTTTTAAAGTACACAAAAAAAGAAAAAGAAAAAAAAAAAAACATATACTGTTCTGAAAAGATACAATTGTTTTGTGAAATACAGATATCTTATGAATCGAGTATATTTTTTGTTATCTAGAATTACTGAAATATGAATCTGGAATTGACTTTTGAAGTTGTTTAATAGAAATACAATTCTTTATTCTACTTGTCTTAATCAGATTGAATTGGATTGTACTTTAATTTGTATGTTGTTGAAAATTCTTCTAGAAAAACTTATTAGAAAATTCAGGATTACAGATGATGAAAAGAAGAACGAACGATAATATAATTAACACCTATATGAAGATGATATACTTTGTATGTAATTTACATATATTCTAAATATCTTTGCAGGTTGATTACTGAAACATATAGAATATATGTTTATGCTAAATAGAAGAAAAAAAAAAACAAAAGGGGGAGAATTAATTCTAGCACTTTTTGAAAGACCAATTAATTAAATCTTAGTTTGCTAAGGGACTAGCAAAATTTAGGTATGGGGGAAGTATTTAGAATGAAAAAGTGCATATTATTAACGGTTAAATGATGGTTAATTGCATAATATTTAGCTTATCATATGAGAATTAAGCCATTATGTTATAATTGCACTATTATATGATTTAATTGAAGAATCTGCTTAATTTTGGGGAATTAATGTTAATTTAGTACATTTATGAACTGTCGGTAAATTGCAGGTTGTGAAATTCTTAAGTATCCGAAAATGCATCTGAGCATCGGATAGTTATACCTGTAACTCTCCAGAATGTTATTTTATGTTTAAACTGCTGCTGACACGTGTTGAGAGCTGGTAGATTTACTGACGTTATAACTCGTTAAGTTAGTATAACTACACGCGTTGAGTTACATGAAAATACACTAAGGCAACGCGTTAGGTTAGCGTTATAAACTTGTTATTTTTGCACGCGTTTTATAGTTAAATCAACGAAGGAATTCCATTGAGTTATCTATAACTCCACGGACTATATATTTTCTAATATGCCACTGTAGCGGTTGCAGGAATAGACAGTTGGAAGGAAAAACCACATTTGCACGTATCACGTAGGAATTCAATCGTGTAGGGAGAAAGAAATCATCGCCGTTGATCTGAAGGAAGGAAATCCAACCGACCATTCAAGTAGAAGCAGTTACCACTGAAGAAATATAAAAGAAAAGAAGAAAAAAAAGAAAGGGTGTGATTGATGGACGGCCAGTGTATACAGAGGAGCACCGAGCTTTCTGCAGACAGTATCGGCAATTCTCCGAAGTATCACACCAACCATCGTATCACCACCATAATCACCAATCATCGGAGGTCTGTGAGGATACTTGCCTGATGTCGTGTCGATTCCGAGCCAAACACAGTGCTTGACAACCACTGTGAGGAGTGATCGCGTCGCGAGAAGGGAAGACATTTTCACCAAGCGCCGACTCATATTTCAGGAGATCGTAAAGCTTTTAGCCTTGGCTTCAGGTTGATGCTTGTATGCTGAAGAGGAGATCATCTTGCAATTCTGGACTCGCGATTCTATAGGGAGAGGAGACAGAATTGTAAGTGGTTCAATTTTCAATGGTGTAATCGCGTTGCAAGTAGTGTCGGAAGTATTTACTGTCAAGTAAAATTACTTTACATTTCACCTTTCGCCCATCACATCAAAACAAAAATACCAAAAACAATTTATCTTTGTTTGTATGTTGTATTTGAGTGTTGTATTGTTGGTGTTGTATCGTGATTAATGTTATCTGTATCAATTTTATGATTGTTTTATGTTAGTTTTAATTTTATAGTTTACTGAAATTGGTTCGTACAAAACAATTTAAAGATTTTAATGGTTATTGTTTGAATCATCTGAATGTTAGTATTGCATAATGATAAATCCAATGTTAACTAGCATTGAAAAGCTTAATTGATGTTATTTATAATCTGTGGAATCGCCCAATGGTTGGCCGAATTCCTCTATAATTAGCAGTATTATAAAGAAGAGACAGGCTCGTGGAGTTAACTTAAGTCCACGAGGATAGTCCGTTGAGATATCCATAACTCAACGAACTTAGTCTGTTGAGTTAACTGTAACTCAACGGAGTGCTTATTGAATATAAATTTGAATTGTTCACAATCAAACATTTCTTAAATTTGTCAGCAATTCCCTGTGGGATCGACCTGTACTTGCACACTGATACAATAGACACTATGCACTTGCAGTTAAAATACAAATTGGAATTAATATCTAAATTGTATTAAAGGTTGTTTGTTTACTTCTAAAAGAAAGAATAGGCATAAAGATAAATTAACTAAGTAAAAATAGAAGTAACAAATCCAAGTTTTTCTAGTGTAGTGTTGGGAAAACACGAACAGGTCTCTACTAACATTCTCTATAGCCATATTACTTTCAAATAATAATTGCAGTTGATCATAAATAGGACATGGTTTACCTTTGAGGGGGGCACAATCTAGGTGTTTTTGCAAGATTAAAAATATGTTAGTATATACAGAACGTATAAATTATATTAACACATTCAAAAATATTACCTTAATAAATTCATTCCAAACTTCATCTGAAATATCAATATGACCTTTTATGTAATTCCATCCCCAACCACTTTGAGACATAATTTTTGTGTAGTTACGATACATCTGTCGCCATGTTTTAATTTGACCGTCAACATTTTTCTTTGTGATACCTGCATTTATGCCATTATTGTACTTCTCTATTACCTTGTTCCATGTTTCAACTTTAAATTTTCCATCATGTGTCTTTCCATTCCCTTCGTTTAAAACATCTTCTAATATACCTAAAAATGTGGCATTTGCTTTTACATTCCAACTAGTATAAGATATTTGTCTACTTGGTACTGTATTATCTGTAGTAGCCATATCTAATTTGCAAAACATATATATAAATGAAAAACACATCATTGAAATATGGATGACAATGACAACATCAATCATTAACATAAAAATTAAATAAGTTATTATTCATTCAATGACAACATGCATTAAAAATGGATAAGAATGAATAACTTAAATAAGTTACTAGTCATTCATAACACATATGAAATGGCATACATAAAAATTTCATACTTTTTTTCATTGGATTTGTAATCAAAATATAACTAAAGAAATAAGTTGGATATCATGAAAAGGGAAGCAAATGAAGTAAGAACAACAGCAAAAGATATTCAAGAATTAACACATAGCCTACACTAAGATTGCTTAGGTCCAAGCATGCTTTGTTGCTAATGCAAGGCCAACGTAGTACCTCCTTGTCTAGAGCAAAATCCAAATAATGTAGGACCTAATTAATGCAAATTGAGTCATATTGATCACAACAGAAATTATTGAGTCATATTAACAAAATCCTAAATCTTCAACAACCTTAGTTCTTGCAAAAGATCTTGCTTCTTGTTTTTTCAATTTTCCTCTTCTCATTAATCTCCACTAACTATATAAACATGATATGAACTTCTAACTCTTATTAACAAAATACACACTTTTGAGACTACCTTCCAAGAACAAACCTATGCATAAATATATACACGAAATCCAGCTTTTGCTTACAAATGTTACTAAATAAGTTCAGACGACTGATACAAAATAAGTTCCACTGCAAACAACAGAAATTATTAGAGGTGATGAATGGATGAAATAAAAAGTTACTCAATTTAAACTTTGGTAGATAAGATACTAATAATATTTGTTAGTATTGTTCTGGCTGCAAGAAATAAACTATGCAAAAGTTTCATGAAATTATTACCTTCGAGCGGTTGGTGAGCTTCGAGCAGTTGGTGAGCTTGGAGCGGTCGGCGAGCTTGGAGCGGTTGACGAGCTTGGAGCAGTCGGCGAGCTTCGAGTGGTCGGCGAGATTTCGAGTGGTCGGTGAGCTTCGAGCAGTCGGTGAGCTTTCGAGCAGTCGACGAGCTTCGAGTGGTAGGCGAGCTTTGAGCGGTCGGTGAGCTTCGAGCGGTCAGCGAGCTTTGAGCAGTTGGCGAGCTTTCGAGCAGTCGACGAGCTTTGAACGGTCGGTGAGCTTCTAGCGGTCGGCAAGCTTTTAAGCAGTCGGCGAGCTTCTAGCGGTCCACGAGCTTCGAGTGGTCTGGGAGTTTTCAAGCAGTCGGCAAGCTTCAAGCGGTCGATGAGCTTCGAGCGGTCGACGACCTTCGAGCGGTCAGCTAGCTTCGAGCAGTCGGCAGGAATCACGCACCTGGCGATCTTCGAGTAGACGAAATCAGGGCATTCGTGCGGTCAGGGATTCCTTGATTTCAAAGGGGAGAGTCTCCGAAATCAGGGAAAAATTTTCCTTTTATATTTGGGAAAGTTAACAAACTTTCCCAAGTTTCCAAATCTGCACAAACTACTTACATACTTTCTTTACTTTCATTTCTTTCCTTTCTTAAAAATCTGAGTAGGCACAAACCCCCCCTAAATCTATTATTATACCATGGTTAATAGTAACATATTTGAAGATGCCTATTACCATTTTCTTGTTGTGATAGATTTTTGACCATCACCATATGATTGACGTTTGTCACTACATGTAGGAAGTTTGTCGCTCATGTATACTATTGTAATGAACATATTCGTCAAAATAGCATGTGAGTCCATCACTATAGGTAAAGGGATTAATATATAGCCAATCATAATTAATTATTGGTAAATAAGATACACTTGTGTATATAAATATACAATGATGTTGTTATAAGACATCTAAATGACAAATGCTCATAAAATATTAACTAAAAGTTTGTACAAGAGAAGAAAAATTCAATCACATTATACAAGCATTAATTAGAAGCAAGATTTATTATAATTATGATTGTACATAATATTCAATTCTTTACATTGACTTTATGTAAAACACTTTAAATATCTTTTTTTCATCTTAAGCAACACTACATTATTCAATGATTTCCACTTGCAACAAAACAAAAATAAAATCATAATTAAAAAATAAGAATAGAATTTTGATTACTGACATATAAACATTAATTATAACATTTTTAGGTAAAGTACTTGCCATAAAACAAACTCAAGTGTTGACACCCCGCTTTTAAATTCTACAATTTTCATATTATATATGGCCTGAGGGAAGTCCACACTCACTAATTTATTAGATGAAAAATCACCTGACATTTTTTATTTTTGGTTAGATGGAAAATCACTTAACATTCTTCTTTTTTGTTGGGTGGAAAACCACTTGATGATGCCCCTCTCATTGGATGGAAGACTATTCGACATTTCTTTAGACAACAATCGAATTGGCATTTCTTTTTCTATGTGAACATTTGATATGTCCCTTTGTTATATTTACATAAATCTAATGGACCTAATCGTGATGTTTACATAGTAGACTTGCCACCTCTCTTTTGTTGTGTTTATATAAACCCAATAGACCTCTCATTGTGTTTGCGTAAACCCAATAGACCTCTTGTTGTGTTTGTGTAAACCTACCAGGCTATTTGGCATTTTTCTTCTGCTTTGTCAATAAGCTCTTATACCACATAAGTTGCCATGTGACGCCTTGCCACATCATCAACTTGTGGTACCTTGGGCTTAGTTGATCTTATTGATGACAATCTTTTAGACCAAGCAAGAGTCAACACATGACATCTCACCACATCAAATGCCATGTTAGTAGAACATGTCATTCTCCATTTTATTGTAATTTCTATCTCTTGTTGTATTTGTGTAACCCCAATGAACCCCTTTGTTGTGTTTACATAACTTGTCAACACCCTTTATTGTGTTTATATAAACCCAATAGACTCCTTTGTTGCATTTACGTAAATTCATTATCTACCTTTCATTATGTCTATGTGACCCAACAAATACCTTTGTTGTGTTTACCTAAATTGGCCAACCTCCCTTGTTATATTTGTGTAAACCCAATTGACCTTTCCATTGTATTTGCGTTTATCCAATAGACCCTTCTATTGTGTTTATGTAGAGTTACCAATCCTTTTTGAGTGTTCTCTCATTATATGCAAACTCATTGTGTTTTTGTAAAGCCCATGCTTTGTTTTCATCTAATAGAGTCACTCCAAAACTTGGGATTTCACTTCCCTCATTTATTCTAACCTAGTGAAGACCTCTTGATTTCACTTTACTCATAAAGCTCTTGTGCCACATAGGTTACTATGTGGCACCTTGGGATTGATTGATCTTATTAATGACAATCTTTTAGACCAAGTGAGGGTTGACATGTGGCACCTTGCCACATTAGATGCTATATTGGTAGAACACATCATTCCTTCTTTTATCAAAATTTCTATCCCTTGTTGTATTTGTGAAGACTTAATAGACCTCTCTATTGTATTTACATAACTTGCTAGTGCTCTTTATTGTGTTTATGTAAACTTAATAGGCTCCATTGCATTTACGTAAACTCATTATTTGCCTTTTATTGTGTTTACATAAATCCAACAGACCCTTCATTGTGTTTTTATGTAAATTGGCCAACCTCTTTCATCATGTTTGTATAAACTCAATAGACTCCTTTGTTGTCTTAATAGAATCCTTTATTGTATTTACGTAAATCTAATAGACCCCTTTTTTGTATTTATGTAGACTTATCAGTCATTTTCGAGCATCTTCTCATTGTGTGTGAACCTAACACCCTTCTTAACATGCAATGAGTCATCTATTGATAGTTCAACATTGGTTTGATCCTTTCTCCAACATAGTGATTTGTTAGACTTTTATTATTATCACCATTGTTTAGAATGAAAAGTACATAATATTAATGATTAATGAATGGTTAATTACATAATATTTAGCTTATCATATGAGAATTAAACCATTATGTCATAATTATACAATTACATGCCTTAATTACATAATATGTATAATTTCAAGAAATTAGTGTTAATTAATTATCATTTCTAAAAAATTGAAAACCTGATTTATATGTGATTTTATAGTATTAAGCATGATATGTTTTATTTGCACATATTTATATCATGTATAGTGTATGATAACAACTCGTTGAGTTAGTGCTCCTTTTGTAAAAAGAACATATGCAAACTTATTGAGTTACAGGTTTAAAGGTGTAAAAAGATCACTTGTTAACTCGTTGAGTTATAAGTTTAAAAGTGTAAAAAGATCACGTGCCAACTCGTTGAGTTAGCAAGCAAAACTATAAGTTGTATATCTGATCTTATTAAGTAACATTATGCATGTGTTGAATTTAAATGTTATACTATGTCACGTGAGTTGCACATGTTTAATGAGTTAAGTTAGCATAACTATATGTGTTGAGTTACTTGATTAAATACTAAGGTAATGAGTTATGTTAGTGTTATAAGCTTATAAGTTATTTCTTTATTTCATGTGATACATATATTATTATTTATATCAAGTTCATTGAGTTAAGCTTATTTCAACGAGGTAAGTCCATTGAGTTATAGTTAAGTCAATGAAGTAGGTCTGTTGAGTTACACTAACTCCACAAACTAGTTATTTGCTAATATTCAAATGTGAGCAGTTGTAGAAATAGGAAGTTTGAAGGAAAACCACGATTGCATGTATCACACAAGATTTAACTCGTGGAATGAAGAAGAAATCACTGTTGTTGATACAAATGAAGGAGATTCAACCAGTCATTTAGGTGGAAATAGTTACTACTAAAAGAAAACTATTTTCTTCACGAGAAAATAACACTTCGTTGAGTTACAGTTAACACAACAGACCTAGTTTGTGGAGTTATGGTTAACTCAATGGACTAACTTTGTATACTTAAGTTAACTCTACGAGCCTACATTTCTAATTAAATACTACTATTTATAGAGGAATTCGGCTAATCATTGGGCGGTTCCACAAAATGTAAATAACATCAATTAAGCTCTTTAATGTTAGTTAATATTAGATTTGTCATTAAGCAATACTAACATTCAGATATTTCAAACAGTAACTATTAAAATCTTTAAGTATCTAAAATGAATCAATTTTAGTAAATAATAAAACTATTTTCTATTTTCTAAATCAAACAAATATAAAACATTTACAATACTAACAATGATAATATTAATCATGATGTAAAACAAATAATACAACACTTTAATACTAAATGTAAACATAGATAATTTATTTTTTTTGGTATTTTTGTTTTGATATGTTTTTGAAGATGAGTAGAAGGTGAAATGTCAAAATCTCTATCGATAGTAAAAACTTCTATCACTATATGCAACACGATTACACCACTGAAAACTTAATCACTTACAATCTTTCCTCTCCCTATAGAATCGCTAATCAAGAATTGTAAGATGATCTCCTCTTCAGCATACTGGTATCAACCCAAAACCAAGGCTAGAAGCTTTATGATCTCTTGAGATATGAGTTGGTGTTTGGTGAAAATGGCTTCCCTTCCCCCGACGCAATCACTCCTCATAGTGGTTATCAGTCATCGTGTTTGGTTCAGAATCGACTCGACATCAAGAAAGTATCCTCACAGACCTCCGATGGTTGATGATTTTGGTGGTGGTGTGGAGCTTCACGGAACTTCCGATGCTTCCTGCAATTAGCGCGGTTCTCTACTCTACACACACACTTTCTTCGTCTTTTTCCTCTTTTATATTTCTTTCAATAGTAACTACTTTTGCTTAAATGATCAGTTGGATTTCCTTCATTCCATGAGTGAATTCCTGTGTGATATGTGCAATTGTGGTTTTCCTTCGAATGCCCTATTTCTGCAACTGCTATAGTGACATATTAGAAAATAAATGGTTTATGAAGTTACAGATAACTCAACGGACTTACTTCGTTGATTTAACTATAAAATATGTGCAATAAAGAAATAACAAGTTGAGATATTTTAGATAGTTATAACTATAAATATCTGAAACTTATATGCATTTCGGATAGTTTGCACCTAACCTTTCGAAAGATAACTTAAGTCATGCATTAATGTTTCAACATGTGTACTCTAGGAAATAATAAAATATTCTTTAAGTGTTTAAAATATAACTGTCTAGTACATGCAATATAACTCTCTAAAATAATAGAAAATTTAGATACTTAAGAATTTCAAAGCCTATAACTCACCAACAGTTAAAAATGTAATAAATTAACACTAATTTCCTGAAATTATGCAGATTCCTTCATTAAAGCATATAACAATGCAATTATAACATAATGGCTGAATTCTCATATGATAAGCTAAATATTCTGCAATTAACTATCATTTAACCATTAATATTACGCACTTTTTCATTCTAAACAAAACCCCAATATAAAAGTCTGAATAGTACACAATTCTTACTCAATTCTATTCATATTTTGATTTTGAATGGCAGTATTTCTAAATACATGATCTAGACGATTTTTTAATTGTTGAATTATGTTTTCTAACCTCTCTATTCTAGATCGTTGTTTAATTAATGCTTCATAACTTATATTTTTGTCATTTATATTTTCTCCTCCCTGGAAATTGTTATTTTTCCAAGATAGGTTCGAGTGAGTTCTCTAATTAGGGTTATAAGAATTTCCAAAGTTATCTTTCTGGTTTTTAGCATAAATAATATCTAAGTCATTAATGTTTGCATTCTTTTCTGTTAGCTTTTGATTTAATGATAACTCTTCTTTTTTCTTTATTAATTTAACTTTAGGCATAGTGTTTGAATCTATTCATGCATTTACTTTGGCAATATTCTTTTATCTATAATAGCTTCAACCAAGTTTTCCCACTGTGTAGTTCTTTCCGCAAAGTTTTCTAAGTATGCCCATGTTTCTTCACTACACAATTTTAAAAATCTATTCTGATAAGTAGATTCTAATAAAGATTTCGTTGAAACATCTATGCCTTCATAAATTATAACTATTAATTGTGCTTTACTCATTGCATGATGAGTAAGTAAATCTTTAAATCTTTTAAAATATTTTCAGAATGATTCTCCCTATTTTTTGTTACACATTAGTATTTCCTTTTTCTTTTTAATCGTTTGATGTGTTAGATAATATTTTTCTAGAAAAACAAAGCAAAATTCAGTCTATGCAGAAATTGAATCAGGCGACAGAGTATATAACCATATCTTAGCTGTATCTTTTAAAGCAAAGGGATATATCTAAGTTTAATAGCATCAATACTTATGTTCGGCATTTTCATCATTTGACAAACTTCGTTAAATTCTTTAAGGAAATAATAGGCATATTCTCTTTCTAATCCATGAAAGTATGGCAATTGACTCATATAATTAGATTTCAGTTCAAACCTATCTTTCTCAAAGTTTGGCAATCGAATACATGAAGGTTCATCAACTAGTTTAGGATACAGAATTTCCCCTAATAGTTTTTCTACTAGAGCCGCCATATCTTCATTCTCTTTTACAGAAAGGTTAGCTACACCCCTAAGGATTTCGTTAAAGTTTAATTCAAAAAATATTTCAGTATACCTCTATGTTGAATAATCTTGTGTAGGTGTTCTTACTAATTGTTTAGTGCTAGGAGAATGAATCCATGTGCTCATAAACTTTTAACATAAAGTAAAATAGCAGAAGATTAATTACATACTAGTTTGATGCTTTGTTTCAGTAAATAGTTGTTGATAGATGAAGTTGAATCTGCTACGAATTTTGTTTTCTTTCAAGTGCTGGTAACTCGTAAATAACATTCTATTCTCTATTTATAATGCACATCCATAAGGCAAATGAATCTCGTTGCAAGAATGTGTCTTGTTACGTGTAGTATGGTTCCTATTTTTATGGATACATGTTCCACTTCTAATTTCAAATTTTAGTAATTGCTAAACTCACGAAGTTTCGTTCATGACTAAAAGAATAACTGTTCAACTTAATCCATGAACTAACCTTGTTGAGTTATAGTTAACTCAATAGACTAGCTTCGATTACTATTTCTAATTCAACGAACTAATCTTGTTAAGTTACAACTAATTCAACGGACTAGCTTTGTTGCCTATTTGCTAACTCCATGAACTAACTTCGTTGAGTTACAGATAACTCAACGGAGTGACTTTATATTTTATTATTAACCTCATGGAGTTAAGGTTAACTCAACAGACTTACTTCGTTAAGTTAACACTTACTCCTTGTATTAATTTCTATTTTTTTTTTCTTTGCATTTTGTCAGCTTAATTAAAGTTAAATACATGTCATTAATGTAGTTGCATTTAGTCATTTTTCCTAAGTTCATCTACTTCCTTCTTGAGCTTTTCTAGTTGTTGCTCTGATTGATTTATCTGTTTAACAACTCCTATAACGTCTCTAGAAGGTCTAGCTATCTCAATAGCTGCAGAATTGTAATTTCTATATTCTTTCATTGAAATGGCTTTAGATCTTATCCTTTTAGATGTCTATTTCATGAAGTCAATACTGTCTTCCATTAATACTGATATCAAATCTCCATAAAATAGTTTCTTCTTTGCAGACTTTATCTTTGACAAGAAGACTTGACACTAGTTAACTTGAATTTTATTTACAACTACATACGTGGCTCATTTAACAAATTGACTAAGTTCAATGTCATGACCTTGTCTTTGATAGACAGTTTTAACTAAAATGTTTGCCACCATGTGTGCTTTCCCATTTGAATACTTCAGTCTGTTTAGTAATGGCACACTAGGGTCAATGGCTAAACATTGCTTGATTGTTTGTTCTGTCTATTCCGTTGCAGTTGTATTTTCCAGGATTTCAATGCCATCATTTTTCAATCCAAAATGTTGTCGAGAAGCTTTGGTGTTATCTGTACATCAGCTTGCTCCATGTTAGAAATTAAATTTCCTTCTTCCTCTCTTAAGTTTACATAAAAATAGGGCACTAAATTTTTGTATACAACATGCCCTTTTTCTTTTAAAATAAAGTTCAGTAGGCCTTGAAATTTGAATAATTCTTTAATCTCCTCCATTCCAGTCCAATTTATTGGCCTATTGTAAATAATATCATAACCCTTTATCTCTTGATATTTGTTGTATGCTTCCTAACTCTAAAAGTATACTTCATTTAGAACTGTTGCTTCAGTCGGGTCAGAAATTTGAATTTGTTGCTCTAGAAGGGTTTGTTCTTGAATTTTTTTTTCAATATGCTGAACTTGAGTTTGTTGCAAATGATCCAGAGATTCCTGCATTTCAGCCTCTCTTTCTATCTGTGGTAGAGAGCCAACAGAACTCTCCACTCTTATTTCTTGAATTCTCTCAAAAATTTGCTGAAGAGTCTCTCTCTCTTTAGTGGAATTTATTGAGATATTTACTTCTTATTCTTGGTGCTTTTGTTCAACTTCTTGTTCAGTTTCTTTTCTTTCTTCTTTCTCCTGACTACCAATTTGCATTGTCATTGTTCTTTCTGATTCTATGGTAGATTGGGATGGAGTTACGGGCAAATCAACTTTTGCCCTAACTTCAGTTTCTTCTATTTGTTCAAGCTATAGACTAATTTCAACCTATTTTTCTTCTTTTCTTTGCTCTTGCTACTATTGCTCCTACTCCTCCTTAGATTTAGATAGCAGATCTACAAAAATGGGCTCTGTAGGTCCTATTGATATTACAGGCTCAGGTTTAATCTCTATTGGAGCTTTAGATACTATCTCTTTTCCTTTGCTTCTTCTAAATAGCTGTGTTTGATCTTTCTCTTCCTCCTCTGAGATTAAATCTACAAAAATAGGCTCTACAGGCTCTCGAGCCATAGGTACTAGCTCTTCCTATTTTACTTTTTCTATAATTGTTGGTCTCAAAGGACCAGCTTCAATTTCTCTTGCAGCTATTGATCTAGTTGCTTCCTGATGTTGCTCTACTTTAATTTTATATTGGGCCTTCAACTTATCTATAGCCCTTTTCTTGCAAAGTGCATTGTATAGCAAATGCATTTTTGCCACAACCATATCCTTAGAATTTCCTTGGCTCTTGGAAACTTTAACAAGCTCTACAAATTCCCTCTATTTCTCTAATGTCGATGGCCCCAAAAATGCTACTCTTTTGATCGATGTTGGCAGTGGAATGGATGGACCTAGTTGTTGTTCCTTAGTAACTAGTTTTTCAGTAGCCGGCTTTGCAGCTGTAGGTTCTTCAGCTGCCTTCCTTTATTGCTCCTAGATTACCCATTGGGCATGTCCACCAATATGTTGTACGAACCATAATTTGGACTTGCGTTGGATCAATTCTAGGGCAACCTCATTGTTTGGTTTAATTTTTCTTTTTCTATTCATTACAACTTTTGTTGCTACTTTATATTCTACTATTATTTGTGAATGAAAAGTTTTTCAGAATCAAAAATTGAAAGATATTGAAGGAGATACAAAAGGACAAGGTATGTAATTGATTATTTATCTTGAATTTACATTTAAACTCAGTTCGTTGAGTTATTATGTACGTGTTGAATTTAAATGCTTTATGATGACACGTGAACTGCACATGTTTAAGTCATTAAGTTAGCATAACTACGCATTGAGTTACTTGAATATACACTAAGGTAATGTGTTGTGTTAGTGTTATAAGCTTATAAGTTATTTCGTTATTACACGTGTTTTATAGTTAAGTCAACGAAGTAAGTCTGTTGAGTTACCATAACTCCACAGACCATTTATTTGCTAAGATACCACTATAGTAGTTGTAGAAACAAGAAATTAGATGGAAAACCATGATTGCACGTATCACGCAGGAATTCACTCGTGGAATGAATAAGAAATCACCATTATTGATATGAACGAAGGAAATTCAATCGATCATTTAAGCAGAAGTAGTTACTACTGAAAGAAATATAAAAGATGAAAAAAAAGACTGTGAGAAGGTGTGGAGAACCACGCTAACTACAGGAAGCGTCAGAAGTTCCATAGTACACTACCAAAATCACCAACCATCAGAGGTCTATGAGGATATTTTCCGGATGTTAGGTCGATTTTGAGCCAAACATAGTGACTGATAACCACTATAAGAAGTGATCGCGTCGTAGAAAGGGAAGTCATTTTTACTAAGCATTGACTCATATCTCAAAAGATCATAAAGCTTCTAGCCTTGGTTTCGGGTTGATGCTAGTATGTTGAAGAGCAGATCATCTTACAATTCTTGGTTTGTGATTCTATAAGGAGAGGAGATAGGATTGTAAGTGATTAAGTTTTCAGTGATGTAATCGTGTCGCATGTAGTGATAGAAGTTTTTACTATCGATAGAGATTTTTACATTTCACCTTTTGCTCATCTTCAAGAACATATCAAAATAAAAATACCAAAAATAACTAATTATCTGTATTTACATTTAGTATTAAAGTGTTGTATTATTTTTTTTGTATCGTGATTAATGTTATCATTGTCAATATTGTGAATGTTTTATGCTTGTTTGATTCAGAAATAGAAAATAGTTTTATTGTTTGCTGAAATTGATTTATCCTAGATACTTAAAGATTTTAATGGTTACTGTTTGAAATATCTAAATGTTAGTATTGCTTAATGACAAATCTAATATTAACTAATATTAAAGAGCTTATTTAATTGGAAAGGTAGGCTCGTGGAGTTAACTTAAGTCCACAAGGTTAGTCTGTTGAGTTAAGTCCATTGAGTTAACTGTAACTCAACAGAGTGCTTAACTAAACACATATAAACCCTAATATAAAAATCAAAATAGTATACAATTCTTACTCAATCTCTATGGGATCAACTTGTACTTTCACACAAATACAATATACACTTTGCACTTACAGTTAAAATATAAATTAGAAAATAATTATGTGAAAGGTTGTTTGTTTACTTCTAAAAGAATTTATTAATATAAGCATAAAAACAAATCAAGGAAATTTTCACAAACCATACATAAGCTTAAAACTAGCTTAATTTCAACTCTTATAATACAAGCACCTAATTGGAGCTATCTATTTGAATTAATGTGTGATGCATCTGATTTTGCTATAGGAGCAGTGTTAGGATAAAAGATAGAAAAATCTCATAGAGTGATTCATTATGCAAGCAAAACTTTAAATGATGCTCAAGTTAATTATATAATTACTGAAAAAGAACTATTAGCTGTTGTGTTTGTCTTAGAAAAGTTTAGATCATATCAGATTGGAGCTAAGGTGATAGTATACATAGATCATTTAGCTTTAAAACACTTAATAGTAAAGAAAGAGACTAAACTTAGAATGATCTAATAGATATTGCTATTATAAGAATTTGATCTAAAAATTAAAGATAAAAAAGGTTGTGAGAATGTAGTAGCAGATCATTTATCAAGATTACAAATAGAAAAAGCAAACATTGAAATTAAAGATAATTTTTCTGATAAACAATTAATGACCATAAACATAATGCTTTGGTATGTAGACATAGTTAATTACTTAGTTACTAGTTTAACACCTAAATATTGGAATAGACAAGATAAGAAATTGCTCTTTTCAAGAGTAAAATATTATTATTGGGAAGACCCATACTTATTTAAGAAATGTCCTGATCTGGTTTTAAGGAGGTGTGTTTTAGAAATTGAATATCAGAGCATATTATCTTTCTGTCATGACCAAGTATGTGGAGGACATTTTAGTTCAAGGAAAACTACTGCTAAAATTCTACAATATGGATTCTATTGACTAACATTATTCAAAGATGCTTATAAATATTGTTTAAGTTATTTAAGATGCTAACAAATAAGAAGAATATCAAAGATGAATATGATGCTTCTGAATTCTATTATTGAAGTTGAAATCTTTGATGTGTGGGGAATAGATTTTATAGTTCCATTTCCTATGTCTAATCAATTTAATTATATATTGTTAGGGGTGGATTATGTATCTAAATGAATAGAAGTTATTCCTACAAAAACTAATGACAACAAAGTGATAATACATTTTATAAGAACTAATATAATTGCTAGATTTGGAATACCTAAAGCTATTATTAGTGATAGGAGAACTCATTTCTATAATAGAAGTTTTGAAGCCTTAATGAAGAAATATAGATTAAATCACAAAATTGCAACATCATATCATCTGCAAATAGGTGGACATGTAGAAAGTACAAACAAACAAATTAAGTTAATCTTAGAAAAATTAATAAATCTTACTAGAAAAGATTGGGCTAATAGATTAATAGATACACTTTGAGCTTATAGAACTGCTTATAAGATAAGTTTAGATATGTCACCTTTTAGGATATATGGAAAATGTTGCCATTTACTAGCTGAAATTGAACATAAAGCTTATTGAGTATTAAAAACTTTGAACACTAATTTAAATTAAGCTATTGAAAACAGAAAAATGCAATTAATTGAAGTAGAAGAATTTAAGAATGAAGCTTATTCGAAAATTGTAAAAGAAAAAGAGAAAATGAAGTTTTGGGATGACAAGAAAATTATTCCAAAAACTTTTGAAATAGGATAAAAAGTATATCTTTACATGACTAAACTTCATAACCATCCTAGAAAATTGAGATCTAGATGGGCAGAACCTTATATAATTTGAAATATTTATTCTTATGGAGCTATTGAAATTGAGAATCCTAAAAATCAAAATATATTTAAAGTAAATGAACAAAAACTTAGACTTATTCTGAAAATTCCAAAAATTTCCTTTGGAATTATAGAAGTAAGAGTAAAGGACTACTTGAGCTTTATTAAGTAAATATACATATGTTTGTTATGTTAAAAAAAAAACTTATTTTAAATATAGTCATAGTTCAACTGAAAGAAATCATTAGTTTTACTAAAACATATAGTAAAAGAAAAAATTGTTACGATCACACCGAATGGATCCATCAGTTTGATCAAAACATGAAAAATATAAAAATATATATATATTATATTAATTAAAAATGTCGGTTTTACCAAAGTATGGTATCAGTTCAATTGGTAGAAAAGGAAAAAATTCTATAATTTCGGTTCGATCGAGTAAAAGTAACAGTTTGATCAAAGTTAAGCAAATAGAAAAAATAAGAGTCAGTCAGATTGGAGATTCTTTTGTGTTGATTGAGTATAAAATCATAATAGTTATTTATTTTTATTAGTTATAACTTTATGAGAGGTCCGTTGAGTTAAGCTGAATTTACTCCGTTGAGTTTAGGATGAGTTAACAAGCTTACTTTGTTGAGTTAACAGTAACTCAATAGAGTACTTAAGGTAAGTCTACGAACTTAGTCTGTAGAGTTAACCGTTACTCCATAGACAAATGAGTGAGAGAGCGAGAGTTTGCGCAGGAAAATAACTCGATTATCTGCCAAAAACTTAGGATTTATTTATACTAAAACTTAGGATTTGGGGGCATTATCCGTAGAAATCATTTAGAACTTAGAATAGTAAAGATCAAAATTATTCTGTTCTGTTTCGTAACACTATGAAGATACAAGATGATGCCAGAATTCTAGGAAGCAGTTGACACTACATGATTTCTCAAGGAGTTGGAGGAATGACATACACGATAGAAGATCAGGAATACGACACAGGAAAAAGAATTAGAAAATGTAGAATCTAATATTTTCTATTGGACAAGAGTTTTGGTTGATTTAAATATTAGAATACCTCAGATAGTAGAAACTAAAATCAAAGTAGCAATAGAGATGGCTGTAATAGAGAAAGGAGGATAAGACCAAACAATGAGGTTGCCTTAGAGTTGATCTGGCACAAGTCACGATTGTGGTTTGTAAGATATATTGTTGAACATGTTCGGTGAGAAATCAAGGAGCAACAAAAGAAAGTAGTTGAAGAGCATGCTGCTGAAAAACCTGCTATAGAGGAACAACAGCCAGGACCATCAATTCCACTACCTAGACTGTTAGGAAGAGAAGCATTTTTGGGGTCATTGACACCTAGGGAATGGAGAGAATTTGTAGAGCTCGTGAAAGTTACCAAGAGCTAAGGAAATTCTGAAGATATGATTGTGGCAAAGACTCATTTACTTTATGATGAACTATTCAAGAAGAGGGCTAAAGATAAGTTGAAGACTTAGTATAAAATTAAATTAGAACAACATTTTGAAGTAGCTAGATCACTAGCTATGAGAGGAACTGAAGTTGGTCCTTCCATACTAGTAAATGTTAAGTAGGAAGAGCTAGTACCTATGGCTCGAGGGCTTGGAGAGCCTAGTTTTGTTGACTTAGTCTTGGTGGAAGAAGAGGAAGAATTGACACAACTAATAAGAAGAAGAAAAGGAAAAGAAAAAATGCCTGAGGCTGAGGAAATAGTTAAATCCGAGCCTATATTATTAGTAGGGTCTAAAGAGCCTATTTTTGTTAATTTGTTATCCAAATTTGAGGAGTAGGAGCAGCAGCAACAAGAGCAAAGAAAAGAAGAAAAATAGGTTGAAATTAGTTTACAACTTGAGGAATCAAAAACTAAAATTAGGGTAGAATATACTATGCCCGTGACTCCATCCCAATCTGCCATAGTATCAGAAAGAACAGTAACAATGCAGATTGGTAGTTAGGAGGAAGAAGAAATAGAAGAAGCTGAATAAGAACATTGAACAAAGAGGAAATGACTCAATAGATTCCACTAAAGAGGGGGAGATTCTTCAGCAATATATGGAGAAAGTACAAGAATAAAAAGTGGAGAGTTCTATCGACTCTCCACCATAGATAGAAGTAGGAACTGAATTGCAAGAATCTTCAAATCATTTCCAACAAACACTAGTTCAGCAACTTGAGGAAACAGCAGAAAAACAAACCCTAGTAGAGGAACAATTTTAGATTCCTAATCCTTCCCAACAATAAGTTCTAAATGATGTATGATTTTAGAGTCAGAAAGCAATGAATAAATATGAAGAGATAAAGGGATTTGATATAGTAGACTAGTAAACTGGAACAGCATGGAAGACATTAAAGAATTATTTGAGTTTCAAGGTCTATTATAATTTATTTTTCAACAAAAAGGGCATGTAGCATATGAAAATCTAGTGCCCTATTTTTATGTAAATTTAAGAGATGAGGAAAGATGATTAATTTCTAACGTGGAGCAAGTTGATGTACTGATAACACTAGAGTTTCTCTACAATATTTTTGGACTTAGAAATGAAGGAAAAGAAATTCCCGAGAGCACGACTGTAGTTGAGTTGACAGAATAGGAGATAAAAGACTGTTTAGCTATCAATCCTGGTGTGCCATTATTAAATAGATTGAAGTACTTAAATAGTAAAGCACACATGGTAGCTAACATTTTGATTAAAAATGTCTACCAACAATAAGACCATGATATAGAATTAAGTCAGTTTGTTAAATGGGCTACATATGCAATTGTGAACAAAATTCAAGTAAACTGGTATGTAGTTTTTATCTCCAAGTTGAGGGGAGCACAGAAAAAAATTTTCTATGGAGATTTGATTCCACTATTGATGGTGGACAGTATTGACTTACCAGATGAACATCTAAAAAGATGGCCATCTCGATGAAGGAATACAAGAATTATTTGATTGTTGTTGCTGGAACATTTGTTGCAAGATCTTCTAGAGAAAGTAGAGGGGCTGTAGAGCAACAATTAGAAAAACTCTAGAAAGAAGTAGATGAATTAAGAAAAAAATATTAAATATATCAACCATCTACTTATCCTGTAATATTTGTTTGTTGTAATATAAAACATTTCAATATATATATATATGAATGTTTGAAGTAAAATGTTGAATTTGTATGACAATGAATACAATATTTAATTTAAAATTGTACTGAACGAAAATATTATATATATGTGTTAAAATTGTTTGAAGTTTTTCAAAATTTTATGAATGACATGGTTAAGTGCACAATGATTGGATAATATTTGAACATATCTGCATACTAAAAAGCAAAATGTAAATTCTACATAACAAAAAATAAATTATAAGTTAAATATGCATATAATGTTCAGATTTAAATGAGTTTAAATTAGAACACTACGTTAATGAAATATATTTAACTTTATTTAAGTTGATGACATGTATGAAATGAAATATTGAAGTTAAGATGAAAAGTAAGTTTTTAGGAAATTTGCTAAGTGTTAACTCAACGAAGTAAGTTCGTGGAGTTAACCTTAAGTCCATGAGGTCAATATTAAAAAAAAAAAAGGTCACTCTATTGAGTTATTTGTAACTCAATGAAGTTAGTCCATGAAGTTAGCAAACAATAACCGAAGCTAGTCCATTAAGTTATCTATAACTCAACGAGGTTAGTTTGTGGATTAAGTTGAATGGTTATTCTTTTGGCCATGAACGAAACTTTGTGGGTTTAGTAGTTACTGAAATTTGAAATTAGAAGTGGAACACGTATCCCTAATAATAGGAATCATATTGCACATTACAAGACACGCTCTTGCAATGAGATTCATTTGCCTTATGGACGTGTATTATAAATATAAAACAGAATGTTATTCACTAGTTACCAGCACTTGAGGAGAGAAAAGAAAATTTGTTGGGGAACTGGAAGGAGAAGTAGCTAATTCAACTTCATCCGTCAACAACTATTTACTGAGAACAAAGCTTCAGATTAGTATGTACTTAATATTCTACTATTTTACTTCATGTTAAGAGTTTATGAGGAAATAGACTCATTCTCCTAGCACTAAACGATTAGTAATAACACTTAGACGAACACAGAAGTATGCTGAAAAATTTTCTAAATAAAACTTTAACGAAATCCTTATAGGTGTAGCTAACCTTTCTTTAAAGGAGAATGAAGATATGGCTGCCCTAGTAAAAAAAACCATTAGGAAAAATTCTATATCCTGAATTAGTTGATGAACCTTCATGTATTTGATTGCTAAACTTTGAGAGAGATATGTTTGAACTGAAATCTAACTATATTAGTCAATTGCCACACTTTCATGGATTAGAAAGAAAAGATGCCTATTATTTCCTTAGAGAATTTAACGAAGTTTGTCAAATGATGAAAATGCCAAACATGAGTATTGATGCTATTAATCTTAGATATATTCCTTTTCTATTAAAAGACAGCTAAGAGATGATTATATACTCTATCGCCTGATTCAATTTCTGCTTGGACTGAATTTTGCTCTACTTTTCTAGAAAAATATTACTCAACACATCAAACAATTAAAAAGAAAAAAGAAATATTAATGTGTAGTCAAAAACAGAGAGAATCATTTTAGAAATATTTTGAATAACTTAAAGCTTTACTAACTCAATGTCCACATCATGCAATGAGTAAAGCACAATTAATAGGTATAATTTATGAAGGCATAGATGTTTCAACGAAATCTTTATTAGAATCTATTTGTCAGAATGGATTTTTAAAACTGTGTAGTGAAGAAACATGGGCATATTTAGAAAACTTTGCAAAAAGAACTGCTCAATGGGAATCGCAAAGTTAAAAGTTTAATTGTAGTTAGTAATATCGTAAAGTTATTACCTAACTCAATGAATTTAGTCTATTGAGTTATGACCTAATTCCACGAGGGTATGTAAGTACCATGTTAATTTTATTTTTGCTAAAATTTGTTTATGTTACAGAATCACAATTGGTAGAATTGATGAAATTACCATTAGATGCACTAAAGGAAGTACTGAGTAACTTATCAGCTAAATATTTGTGTAGATTATGTTATGGTTAACTCAACGAACTACCCTCGTGGACTTAAGTTAACTCCACGAGCTTACCTTTCTAATTAAATATTATTATTTATAAAGGAATTCGGCTAAGCATTGGGTGGTTCTATAGAATGTAAATAACATTAATTAAGCTTTATAATGTTAGTTAATATTAGATTTGTCATTAAGTAATACTAACATTTAGATATTTCAAATAGTAATCATTAAAATCTTTAAGTACTTGGAACAAATCAATTTCAGTAAACAATAAAACTATTTTCTATTTTTTAAATCAAACAAACATAAAACATTTACAATATTGACAATAATAACATTAATCACGATACAAAACAAACAATACAATACTTTAATACTAAATGTAAATATAGATAATTAGTTGTTTTTGATATTTTTGTTTTGATATGTTCTTGAAGATGAGCGAAAGGTGAAATGTAAAAATTTCTATTGATAGTAAAAACTTCTGTCACTACATTCGATGCGATTACACCGTTGAAAACTTAATCACTTACAATCTTACCTCCTCTCCCTATAGAATCATGAACCAAGAATTGTAAATTGATCTCCTCTTCAACATACTGGCATCAACTCGAAACCAAGGTTAGAAGGTTTATGATCTTTTGAGATATGAGTCGGTGCTTGGTGAAAATGGCTTCCCTTCCTGCAACGCGATCACTCCTCACTATGGTTATCAGTCATCTTGTTTGGCTTGGAATCGACCCAACATCTAGAAAGTATCCTCACAGACCTTTGATAGTTGGTGATTTTAGTGGTGGTGTGGAGTTTCAAGGAACTTTTGATACTTCCTGCAATTAACGCAGTTCTCCACCTCTCCATACTTCTTCTTCTTCTTTTATATTTTTTTTAGTAATAACTGCTTCTGCTTAAATGATCGGTAGGATTTCCTTCCTTTATATCAACGATGGTGATTTCTTTTTCATTTCACAAGTGAATTCCTGTGTGATACGTGTAATCGTGGTTTTCCTTCGAATTTCCTGTTTCTACAACTGCTATAGTGGCATGTTAGAAAATAAATGGACCGTGGAGTTAGTGTAACTCAACAGACTTACTTCGTTGATTTAACTATAAAATACGTGAAATAAAGAAATAACTTATGAGCTTATAATACTAACACAACGTGTTACCTTAGTGTATATTCAAGTAACTCAACACATATAGTTATGCTAACTTAACGAGTTATACATGTATAGTTCACGTGACATAATTCAACACATGCATAATTCTAACTTAACGAGTTTAGATATTTTGGATACTTACAAATCTAACTATCCAATGCTCAAATGCATTTCAGATAGTTAGCAGATAACTTACCGAACATTCACTTAAGTCATACATTAAGGTCTCAACACATGTATTCTAAGAAATAATAAAATATTCTTTAAGCATTTAAAACATAACTGTCTGGTACATGAAATGTAACTCTTTGAATTTTGTAATTCACCAATAGTTCGGAAATTGAGGTAATTAGATTAAAATTCAAGTAATTTTGTTAATTAAAGGAACTAGGAATGTGCTGCAAATTTCTATGGAAATGAAATTCTTTTATGAATTTGTTGTAACTAACTGAAATTTCCTATAACTATCTGATAATTGAAACTATAAAAAATTTTAAGAAATGTAATTGCTCGAATGTTATATTTAGAATCTTATATAATATGCTTCAAATTTTACTATTAATACAAATATGGATATAGTATCTTATGTTTTTACTGAATTTTATGAGTTTAACAATTTCATGATTTTAAAAAGAAATCAAAATGTTTAACTAAAACTTAGTAAATTATCTGAAATTCTAAAAGAGTTGAAATGTTGATTTTTGAATTAAATGAAATACATATGATCAAGGATACATTTAATTTGATTGATTAAACTTGTAGAATGATTTATGTATAAATCTTATTAAACTATAGAGAAAGTATGAGTTTATTGATATGAATTCATGTTTTCAGTAAATTATAGAAGCAAGATTATATAAGATTTGTATTTTATTGTATCTGTATTAAGGAAATACATATCTATATTGTGTTGAAAAGAAAAAAGAGGGAAAAAAAACTTTGAGAGTTTATTGATTTGTTTGATTACGAGCCTTTTGTATTTGAGCAGATAAGTATGTAAGGATTGTTGACCTAAAAAATGACTCTTTAAATCTAGCAACCTAGGATCCTGATCAGATTGAGATTGTTAACTAATAGTTCGATATATGGGTATATTAGAAAACTCTTGTATGATTCAAGAGTTTTCATTAAATTCTATTTCTTTGGTATTTTTTTTTGTCTATATGTGTTGCAAATTATGCAAATCTGTAACCTTAAAGTTTTCATTTGTGTTTTCTTGTTGCATAACTTGGAATTTCTTTGTAAATTCATCCAATACTTTTAGCTTTCCTTCAAGACCATCTAGTCTCATTGCATTCAATTTTTGATCAATTTTCATTATGGTTTTTTCAGTTTCGTATATGATATCACTTTTATATTCTGAATATTCTTCCTTATAATTTAATTGGTTGACTTCTTGTTGCTAACACATGTATTGTTCTAGTTTGTCCATGTTTTGCTCTAAACTACCCTCCAATTTGTCATACTTATCCCGAACTTCCTTGTTTCTCAACATGTTACACATTCTAAATTGACTATTGGTTGAGTAAATTATAAGATTCTCATACTCAGTTCTATTATATTGAATATAATTCATTTGTTGTTCATGTGATCTAACCATCTGCAATCATCTCAATTTCAAACAATCAGAGATGTCATAACCTTCCAAATTTCAGAATTCACATATGCTAACTATAGGTTTCAAAAATCTTTGAGCGTAAACATATGCCATATTCTCAATTATAAAATAAAACACACAACACTCCTTTTGATTTTAAAATAAAATAGCACTTACAGTTGCTTAGCTTCTCAATCCCCAGCAACAACGCTAGAAAATTTGTTTGGGATGTGAAAAGTTAAATTAGAAACTTATCTACTAGTCAGTGCTAGAAAACTTATATTGATTTGTTTTTATGCTTATATTAATAAATTCTTTTAGAAGTAAACAAACAACTTTTCACACAAATTAGATATTAAGTTCAATTTGTAATTTAACTACAAGTGCACAATATATATTGTATTTGTGTGCAAGTATAGGTCGATTCCATAGAGATTGAGTAAGAATTGTGTACTGTTCAGATTTTTATATTAGAGTTTATGTTTGTTCAATTAAGCATTCTATTGAGTTACAATTAACTTAACAGACTTAGTTCGTGGAGTTATGATTAACTCAATGAATTACCCTCGTGGACTTAAATTAACTCTACGAGCTTACCTTTCTTGTTAAATACTACTATTTACAAAGGAATTTGGCCAACCATTAGGCGGTTTTATAGAATGTAAATAACATCAATTAAACTCTATAATGTTAGTTAATATTAGATTTGTCATTAAGCAATACTAACATTGAGATATTTCAAACAGTAATCATTAAAATCTTTAAGCATTTGGAACGAATCAATTTCAATAAACAATAAAACTATTTTCTATTTTTTGAATCAAACAAATATAAAACATTCACAACACACTGGGATTTGACGCAATCTAACAGTAGCTGAATTGATTCAAAACTAAGATAAGATTATAGTGGAGACCTTGCTCCAATCTAGGTAAACACAAATCCTCCTCTTTTCCTAAGATACGGGGGGAAATAGCAAGGGACTCGGTTGGTAGGACACACCACTTGAGACTGTCCCTACATAGCTCTTGTAAGAACTACTTAACTTGATTCTAAGTCTTGCCAAGTAGCACAAATGATGTAAAAGCATATGACAGGGCTGGACTGGCTCTCTGTGAAATCAAATGGTAAAGATGAGCGACAATCCAAAGTTGTAGCAATGAGGCTGATCCCTAGAAATTTCTCTATCTTTTGACACATTGGTTGAGGGCGGCATAAATGTTGGCTAATATGATAGCTATGGGGTCATGTTGGCCATCAAATGCTTGGGTCAAAGTTGGGATGACGTGGCATGTGACCTTCGTCATTCCATGGCTGAAGAAGATCTCCACGAAAAACCTGACAAAGAAGTACTTCAACCATTACTCACTATTGTGGTTCACAATGGTTAGCAACTTCTTCACATCAAAGCATTGTCCCAATCCATCTTTGAACAACAACTCTTTTCTTTGGTCCATGGCAGGATAGAAGAGGAGGAATAGATAACCCTTTGGTTTGCTGTGGTGAGAGAAGGGGAGATATTATCAGTATTGCTGCTGACATAAGTATCTGATCTCCTCTAGGGTTGGTGTTAGCTCTAACCCTCTTGGCAAGTAGAACGCATGTCGATCTTTTTGCCAACATTCAGCAAAAGAATACAACTTGCTTCTGTTCACTTTGATGTGGGCCAAGTGTAGCATGGCTTGAGTTAGCCCTCACTAAATGAGCTATTCTTCTTCCTCTAGGGTAATAGTCTCTATTGCGGCCCTGAGCTTCTTAGAGCAATGCTTAGGTGTCTCTAGTCCCCTAACTGGCATATCTGCTTGAGAAACTTACATTATTAGTTATAAATCATGAAGATGTGAAATTCATTAATTAAAAAAACACAATTCTACTAATGTAAACAAGTCATGGAAGGGAAATCAAAATATGTAAATCGGCAACCATGCAAAGGTCGCGTGCCACGGAGGCATCTCTCTCTCCTTGTGAAAGAAAAGGGGAAAGATGTCTAGCTAAGGGATCAAGGTAGCTGATTACCAATTGATCGCTTAGGAAACTTAGATTCCTTAGTAGAGTTAAATGCCAATCTATTTCTCAAGGTTTAACTTAAGAAATCATCCCATAGAGAGGGCATGTAGACTAACAAGTATGTTTTGGGTAGACCTCACACACTCTCATCTCTCCAAATTGTTTAGTGATTAATCAGAATTAGGGTTTGTAATCTACTCAACTTCAAGACTCGATTGTGTACTATTTTGAGCATGCATGACTCATCATTGGTGGTTCACACACTTTTGAAGTATGTTCACCCTGACTACATTCCTTCCAACCATCGAGGGAAGAGTGGGCAAGTGCCAAGTTTGACATTAGGTCCTCTAGTTAGCTATATTGTGGAATTGCTTCAAGCAAAAGGCTAGAGATGGGCAAGGAAAGATAGGAAAGTTGGTCTATTTGAACAAAACAGATGATATAGGATGTCGGTCGGACAAAGGCTCCTTAGTCAGATGGGGTTTGTTACAGTAAACCCCATTCCTTATCTACTATGATCCGACTACACAATGTCTTATTCTCCTTTTCTTTCTTTCTTTATTTTTTCCTTGTTTACTTTTTTTCTTTTCTTTTTAGCCTTTCCAACTTTATTTTCTTTCTTTCTTTTCTTCAGTTACACATTCTCTTTTTCCTTTTCATCATTTTCTTTTTTTATACTCTTTCCATTTTTTTTTGCTTTTCCCCTTTTTTCTTCTTTCTATCTTAAGCTTTTGTTGTTCCCCCTTCCCTTGTTGTTGGGAAGGGTGCCATGGCTTTTCTAATAGTGAGTGGCAAATGGGATAGAAAGAGGGACAACCTTTGCAATATAGGGCTTCAAAGACAAGTTGATAGATTGAGTGTCAGGAAATTATAGAAAATGACAAATGGATGATCAAGGAAGGTAGAAAAGTAGTTCCATTATAGCATGTGAATTGAGAAAGAAAACAAATGGCTAGCCAAGGATTTTGGAACCATTCAAGATAAAATGGTGACTTGGTGAAGTTTCAACTGAGTTGTCAAAATGGAAAGGGAGAAACTAAAGCAATTCCACAATACAACTCTCCCTTGTAATCGAGTCATCTGTAGCTGATGCCTAAGGTGCTGGTACTCATCCCCAAATGATGGTTGGAGGTTCATCAGGGGTCTTCAACCCTTGACACCATCGAACACTCCCTTTTCGCTAGTGTAAATGGATGTTGTCGCATGACATAGATGTTATAGACAAAAGAAGGGTAAAATGATACTCCCTTTACAGCTTAGAACTAAGTACACAAGAATCTTGACACAGAAAGCATTACGGCCCCCTAAAATCAATTTCTCAAGTCAAACAACTATGTTAGGATGATATATTGATTGTGAAAAGTTAAATCAGAAACTTGTTTGATTTGTTTTTATGCTTATATTAATAAATTCTTTTAGAGGTAAATAAACAACTTTTTACACAAATTAGATATTAAATCCAATTTGTATTTTTAGCTGAAAGTGCATAGTATATATTGTATTTGTGTGTAAATATAGGTCAATCCCACGAAGATTGAGTAAGAATTGTGTACTATTTTAATTTTTATGCTAGAGTTTGTATATATTCAATTAAGCACTTCGTTGAGTTATTGTTAACTCAATGGACTTAGTTCGTGGAGTTACAAATAACTCAACGGACTAACCTCGTGAAGTTAAGTTAACTCAACAAGCCTACTTTTCCAGTTAAATATTGCTATTTATAGAGGAATTCAATCATCCATTGAGCGGTTCCATAGAATGTAAATAACATCAATTAAGCTTTTTAATGTTAGTTAATATGAGATTTGTCATTAAGCAATACTAACATTCAGATATTTCAAACAGCAACCATTAAGATTTTTATATTTTCTATGCAAATCAATTTTAGTAAATAATAAAACTATTTTATATTTTCTAAATCAAGCAAACATAAAATATTCACATTACTGACAATGATAACATTATTCACGATATAAAACAGACAATACAACACTCTAATACTAAATGTAAATATAGATAATTAGTTGTTTTTGGTATTTTTGTTTTGATATGTTCCTGAAGATGAACGAAAGGTGAAATGTAAAAATCTCTATCGATAGTAAAAACTTCTGTCACTACATTTGATGCGATTACACCATTGAAAACTTAATCCCTTACAATCTTGCCTCTTCTCCCTATAGAATCAGAAACCAAGACTTGTAAGTTGATCTCCTCTTCAGCATATTGGCATCAACCTGAAACCAAGGCTAGAAGCTTTACGATCTCCTAAGATATGAATCGGTGCTTGGTGAAAATAGCATCCCTTCCTGCGATGCGATCATTCTTTACAATGGTTGTTAGTCATCGTGTTTGGCTCAGAATCGACCTAACATTCATAAAGTATTTTCATAGACCTCCGATGGTTAGTGAATTTGGTGGTGTTGTGGAACTTCAGAGAACTTCCAATGCTTTCTGCAATTAGTGTGGTCCTCCACTTTACACACACTTCGTCTTTCTTCTCTTCTTTTATGTTTCCTTTAATAATAACTACTTCTACTTAAATGATCAGTTGAATTTCCTTCATTCCTATCAATGATGGTGATTTCTTCTTCATTTCATGAGTTAATTCCTATGTGATACATGATTAGTGTTGAAAACTTCTTTGATTTGTTTTTATACTTATATTAATAAATTCATTTAGAAGTAGACAAACAACTTTTCACACAAATTAGATATTAAGTCTAATTTGTATTTTTAACTACAAGTGTATATTGTATTTGTGTGCAAGTATAGGTCGATCCTATAAAGATTAACTAAGAATTGTGTACTATTTTAATATTTATACCAGAGTTTGTATGTATTCAATTAAACACTTTGTTGAGTTATTGTTATCTTAATGAACTTAGTTCGTGGAGTTATATATAACTCAACGGATTAACCTCGTGGACTTAAGTTAACTCTAGAAGCCTACCTTTCCAATTAAATACTACTATTTACAAAGGAATTTGGCCATCCAAAATGTTCTCCACATGCTTGGTCATGGTAGAAAGACAATATGCTCTGATATTTTATTTCTAGAACACATCTCTTTAAAACTAGATTAGGACATTTCTTAAATAAGTATGGGTCTTCCCAATAATAATATTTAACTCTTGAAAAGAACAATGTTTTATCCTGTCTATTCCAATCCTTAGGTGTTAAACCAATAACTAGGTAACTAATTATGTCTGCATATCAAGGCATTGTGTTTATGGTCATTAATTGTTCATTAGGAAAATTATCCTTAATTTCAATGTTTGATTTTTTCTATCTGTAATCTTGATAAATTGTCTACTACTACATTCTCACATCCTTTTTTATCTTTAATTTCTAGATCAAATTCTTGCAATAACAATATCCACCAGATCAACCTAGGTTTTGTCTCTTTCTTTGCTATTAGGTGTTTTAAAGCTGAATGATCAGTGTATACTATCACTTTAGCTCCAATCAGATATGATCTAAACTTTTTTAAGGTAAACACAACAACTAATAATTCCTTTTCAATAGTTGTATAATTAACTTAAGCATCATTTAAAGTTTTGCTTGCATAATAAATCACTCTAGGAGATTTTTCTATTTTTTGTCTCAACACTGCTCCTACAGCAAAATTAGATGCATCGCATATTAATTTAAATGGATGACTCTAATTTGGTGCTTGTATTATAGGAGTTGAAATTAAGCTAGTTTTAAGCTTGAAAAATGCATATTTGCAATATTTATCAAAGTTAAATGAGATATCTTTTAATAGATTAGTTAAAGGTCTAGCTATTTTGCTAAAGTCTTTAATGAATCTTCTATAAAATCCTGCATGTCCTAGAAATGATTTAATATCTTTTACTAATTTAGGTTCTAGTATATTAGAAATTACTTCTATCTTAGTTTTATCTACTTTCAACCCTTTCATTGAAACAATATGTCCTAAGACTATTCCTTGTTTAACCATGAAGTGACATTTTTTCCAATTTAGAACTAGATTTTTTTCCACACAATGTTTTAATACTTGGTCTAAATTGTTTAAACACACTTCATATGGAGTTCCATATACAGTAAAATCATCTATAAATATTTCTAAAAAATCATTAGTCATTCCAGTAAATATGCCCTGCATACACCTTTGAAAGGTAGCTAGTGCATTACATAATCCAAATGGCATCCTCTTAAAAGTATAAGTTTCATTAGGACATATGAAAGTTGTTTTCTTTTGATCCTCTAATACTACTAAAACTTAGTTATATCTTGAATACCCATCTAGGAAACAAAAATATTTTTGCCCTACTAATTTCTCTAGCATTTAATCTATAAAAGGTAAGGGAAAATGATATTTCCTAGTCATAGCATTCAACTTCCTATAGTCTATATACTCTCTAGTCTAATTGAATTATAGTAGGTATTAAATCCTAATTTTCCAATCCATGTAGTTCCCAAGAAATTAGGATTAACAGTTATGAATGAAAGTTAGGACTTGATACCTATTAGGTTGGAGAGTATGTATAAATTATAGAAAGCTAAATGTTGTGACTAGAAAAGATTATTTTCATTTACCTTTTATAGATCAAATGATAAAGAAATTAGTAAGGCAAGAATATTTTTGTTTCTTAGATGGGTATTTAGGATATAACTAAGTTCCAGTAGCATTAGAGAATTAAGAGAAAATAATTTTCACATGTCCTAATAGAACTTGTGCTTTTGAGAGGATGCTATTAAGATTGTGCAATGCACTAGTTACCTTTCAAAGGTGTATGTGGGGCATATTCACTAGAATGACTGAAGATTTTTTAGAAATATTTATAGATGATTTTATTGTATATGAAACTTCATATGAAGTGTGTTTAAACAATTTAGGCTAATTACTAAAACATTGTGTGGAAAAGAATTTAGTTCTAAATTGAAAAAAATGTCACTTCATGGTTAAACAAGGAATAGTCTTGGGATATGGTATTTCAATGAAAGAGCTCAAAGTAGATAAAGCTAAGATAGAAGTAATTTCTAATCTACCAAACCTAAATCAGTAAAAGATATTAGATCATTTCTAGGACATGCAGAATTTTATAGGAGATTCATTAAAGATTTTAGCAAAATAGCTAGACCTTTAACTAATCTACTGAAAGATGTTCTATTTAATTTTGATAAAAATTGCAAAGAAGCATTTTTCAAACTTAAAACTAGCTTAATTTCAACTCCTATAATATAAGCACCTAATTGAAGCCATCCATTTAAATTAATGTGCGGTGCATTTAATTTTGCTATAAGAGAAGTGCTAAGATAAAAGATAGAAAAATCTTCTAGAGTGATTCACTATGCAAGAAAAACTTTAAATGATTCTCAAGTTAATTATACAACTATTAAAAAAGAATTATTAGCTGTTGTGTTTGCCTTAGAAAAGTTTAGATCATATTTGATAGGAGCTAAAGTGATAGTATACATGGATCATTCAGCTTTAAAACACCTAATAGAAAAAAAGAGACTAAACCTAGGTTGATCTGGTGGATATTATTACTACAAGAATTTGATCTAGAAATTAAAGATAAAAAAGCATGTGAGAATGTAGTAGCAGATCATTTATCAAGAAGGAAGATTAACAAATAGGAAGGATATCAAAGAGGAATATGATGTCTCTAAATCTTATTGTTGAGGTTGAAGTCTTTGATGTGTAGGGAATAGATTTTATGGGTCCATTTCCTATGTTTAATCAATTTAATTATATATTGTTGGAGTTGGATTATGTATCTAAATGGATAGAAGCTATCCCTAGAAAAACTAATGACAATAAAGTGATAATACACTTTATAAGAACTTATATAATTGCTAAATTTGGAATACCTTAAGCTATTATTAGTAATAGAGGAACTCATTTTTGTAATAGAAGTTTTAAAACCTTAATGAAAAAATATGGAGTAAATCACAAAATAGTAACATCATATCATTTGTAAATAAGTGGACAAGTAGAAAGTACAAACAAACAAATTAAGTTAATCCTAGAAAAAGTAGTAAATCCTATTATAAAAGATTGGGCTAATAGATTAATAGATGCACTTTGGACTTATAGAACTACTTAGAAAATAAGTTTAGGTATATAACTTTTAGGATAGTGTTTAGAATAAAGAAGTGTATAATACTAACAGTTAAATAATGGTTAATTACATAATGTTTAACTTATCATGTAAGAATTAAGCTATTATGTTATAATTGCACTATTATATGCTTTAATGAAAGAATCTACATAATTTTAGAGAATTAATATTAATTTAGTACATTTTTGCACTATCAGTGAGTTATAGGCTTTTTAATTCATAAGTATCTGAATTGTCTGTTATTTCAAAGAGTTACATTCCATGTATTGAATAGTTATGTTTTAAACGTTTAAAGAATATTTTATTATTTCATAGAGTACACATGTTGTCATATTAATACATAACTTAAGTGGATTTTCGGTAAGTTAGATGCTAATTATCTGAAATGTGTTTGACCATCAGATAGTTAGGTTTGCAAGTATCTAAAATATCTTTTTATCATAAAACTGACTAAGGACACATGTTTTGATCTAGAAACTTAACTTATCTTTCTAAAGGTTAGGTGCTATTTATCCGAAATGCATGTGAGTTTCAGATACTTGTAGTTATAACTATTCGAAACATCTGAACTTATTAAGTTAGAATTATGCACATGTTGAAATTAAATGTTTTATTATGTCACATGAGCTGCACATGTATAACTCATTAAGTAAGCATAACTATATGTGTTGAGTTACTTGAATATACACTAAGGTAACATATTGTGTTAGTGTTATAAACTTATAAGTTGTTTTATTACACGTGTTTTATAGTGAGTCAACGAAGTAAGTTCGTTGAGTTACACTAACTCCATGAACTAATTATTTTCTAATATGCCACTATAGCAGTTGTAAAAACAGGAAATTCAAAGGAGAACCACGATTACACATATCACATAGGAATTAACTTGTGGAATGAAGAAGAAATTACCATTGTTGATATGAATGAAGGAAATGCAATCGATCATTTAAGCAGAAGCAGTTATTACTAAAAGAAATATAAAAGAAGAGGAGAAAGATGAAGTGTGAGGTGGAAAACTAAGCTAACTACAAAAAGTGTCGAAAGTTCCCTAAGCTCCACAACATCACAAAATCACTAACCATTAGAGGTCTGTGAGGATAGTTTCTAGATATCAGGTCAATTCTGAGCCAAACACAGTGACTGACAACCACTGTGAGGAGTGATTGCGTTGTAGGAAGGAAAGCCATTTTCACCAAGCATTTACTCATATCTCAAGAGATCGTAAAACTTCTAGCCTTGGTTTTGGGTTGATGCTAGTATATTGAAAAGAAGATCAACTTACAAGTCTTGGTTCACGATTCTTTAGAGAGAGAAGGCAAGATTGTAAGTGATTAAGTTTTCAATGGTGTAATCGTGTTCCATGTAGTGATAGAAGTTTTTACTATTAGTAGAGATTTTTACATTTCACCTTTCACTCATCTTTAAGAATATATCAAAACAAAAATACCAAATATAACTAATTATCTGTATTTACATTTAGTATTAAAGTGTTGTATTATTTGTTTTGTATCGTAATTAATGTTATCATTATCAGTATTGTGAATGTTTTATGTTTGTTTGAATTAGTAAATAGAAAATAGTTTTATTGTTTATTGAAATTGATTCGTATAGAATACTAAAAATCTTAATGGTTATTGTTTGAAATATTTGAATGTTAGTGTTGCTTAATGACAATTCTCAAATTAACTAACATTAAAAAGCTTAATTGATATTATTTACATTCTGTAGAACCACCTAATGGATGACCAAATTCCTTTTTGAATAATAGTATTTAACTAGAAAGGTAGGCTTATAGAGTTAACTTAAGTCCACAAGGTTAGTCTATTGAGTTAGCTATAACTCCACAAACAAGTTTGTCACTTAATAGTAACTCAATGAAGTGCTTAATTGAATATATACAAACTCTAGCATAAAAATTAAAATAGTGCACAATTCTTACTCAATCTTTGTGGGATCGACTTGTACTTGCACACAAATACAATATACACTATGCATTTGCAATTAAAAATACAAATTGGACTTAATATCTAATTTATGTGAAAAGTTGTTTGTTTACTTCTAAAAGAATTGATTAATATAAGCATAAAAATAAATCAAACAAGTTTTCTGGTGTTGCTTCTAGGGAACCAACCAATTTCTCTAGTGCCACCAAATAGACAAGTTTCTGATTTAACTCTTCTCACAAATTAAGTTTTCTGTCATCGTTATTGGAGATTGAGAAGCTTAGCAACTATGAGTACTGATTTGTTTTAATATTAGTAGGAGTGTTGTGTGTTTTTATTATATAGTTGAGAATATGGCATATGCTATGCTCAAAGATTTCTGAAACCTGTGGTTAGTATATGTGAATTTTGTAATTTGAAATTAAAGATAATTTTCCTAATGAATAATTAATGACCATAAACATAATGCTTTGGTATGTAGACATAGTTAATTACTTAGTTATTGGTTTAACACCTAAAGATTGGAATAAACAGGATAAGAAATTATTTCTTTCAAGAGTTAAATATTATTATTAGGAAGACTCATACTTATTTAAGAAATATCTTGATCTAGTTTTAAGGAGATGTGCTCTAGAAATTGAATATCATAGCATATTGTCTCTCTATAATGACCAAGTATGTGGAGGATATTTTGGTTCAGGGAAAACTACTGTCAAAATTCTGCAATGTAGATTCTATTGGCTAACACTATTCAAACATGCTCATAAATACTGCTTAAGTTGTTTAAGATGTTAACAAATAGGAAGGATATCAAAGAGAAATATGATGTTAGGACCCTAGTATTTTGATAATGCAAAACCTATGTGAGGAAACATATTGTATTTCACAGTTAAGTTAGTGTAGCATTAGATCAGAAGGTAGATAGAACAAATTCCATGCAGATGAACAGATGGAGAAGTTTCTAGATGATACTGCCTTAAAGTTACAGGAAAATCGGATAGTTACAGGTCCGAAGAGCAAGTTTAAAGTAGTAGCAATACTATCAAACAGTTAGAAGAATAACTATCCGAAATTATAAAGCCTTCAGAGAGTTATTTAATCAGACAGTTAAGGGGATTGAATGATCGGATAGTTAAGGAGTTAACTATTTGGAAGCTTAAAGGACTTTTCGGAGAGTTACAGGTATAACTATTCGAAAGTTAAGTCATTCAATAAATCACATGCAGAAATACAGAACGGAAGCTTAAAAGACTTGTTAGAGAGTTAGATAACTATCCAAGTTTTCTTTTCGTAAAGTTAGATAACTGTTCGAGTTTTCGGTAAGTTACAGGCATAACTTTTTGGAACTTAAGTCATTTTATTACGCACGTGCAAAATGGAAAAGCCGGCAGTTGAAAGCTTAAAAGGGAAAATCGGAGAGATAGAAAGATAACTATCCAAAATTTCAAGAGAGTTTTGGTGAGTTACAGTTTAATTATCCGAAACTTAAGTCATTGAATTTCCCACGTGCAAAATTCCAAACAGATGCTCAAATGGGTTTTCGGAGAGTTAGAAAGATAACTATTTGAAATTTCAAAAGAGTTTCGGTGAGTTACAGTTTAACCATTCAAAACTTAAGTCATTGAATTTCCCATGTGCAGAATTCTAGAAAGAAATGCAAATAAGTTTTCAAAGATTTAGAAAGATAACTATCCGAAATCCTAAAGCATTTCAGTGAGTTACAGGGATAACCATCCGAAAACTTGAGTCAGCCTTTATGCATGTGCTAAATTAAAGCAATCGAAAAGTTAACAGAGACAAACTATCTGATAGGTATATAGCTGTTCGGTGAGTTACAGTTATAAGTATCTGATTGAATGACAGCTCACAGTAAATATTCTGGAATCTTACCTGGCAGTAAAGGTTAAGTGATCTTTCAATGAGTTATAGATACTCTTCAGAGAGTTGCACAGCTAACTATCCGAAAGGGTAGGAAAATCGGTAAGATATCTTGAAACGATTTTCTGAATGGTAACTTACCGTATTGGGACTTGAGTCTAATCAAGTATAGTAGAATACATCCGTTGGAAGAAAATATGATCGTTGTACATATCAGGTTTATATACAAGATATAGACAACGGATTTAGACAGCTTTTGCTCATATACATACAGAGATACAATATACATTGCAGATCAATTATTGATATAGAAGAAAGCTCAAATTCAGTTCAACAAAGAATCGATTGAAAGCTGGAGTTACAAGAAGATTCTTAAAGTTCTCCATGTGCTGAAAGTCTGATCTAAGAAGGATCATTTGGTTCGTGGCTTCAACCTAAAAGCTACATTTAGTTGTTGGTTTGAGTTTCGACCTGAAAACTCAAGAGGTTGGTTATCTGGAGTTTATATCTGAAAACTTCTAAGTGTTGGTTTTCTGGAGTTTATACCTGAAAACTTCTGTGTGGTTGGTTCTTACTTCGACCTGAAAGCAAGTGTGTAAGTGTTGAGACACTTAGTGAAGCCCAAGTGACCCTTGGGGGTGGACTAGCCGAGTTGGTGAACCACCTAAAATTCTCTTGTGTTTCTTACCTTTATTTCCGCTATGCATGATATTTTTATCTAATTATTATTTGTGCAAACTGATTAATCAAATTAGTTAGTAAAGTGAAAAATAGGCTTAAATTCACACTGTTCTCCATTCACCCCCCCTCTAGTGAAGCCATTCGTTCCTAACATATGATACCTTTGAATCCTATTGTTGAGGTTGAAATCTTTGATGTGTGGGGAATAGATTTTATGGATCCATTTCCTATGTCTAATCAATTTAATTATATATTGTTGGGGGTGGATTATGTATCTAAATAGATAAATAGAATCTTTGTTGGGGTTATGATTCAATTTCTACATGGACTGAATTTTACTCTGTTGTTCTGAAAAAATATTATCTAACAAATCAAATGATTAAAAAGAAAAAGAAAATATTAATGTGTAGCCAAAAATAGGGAGAATCATTCTAGAAATATTTTGAACGATTTAAAGATTTACTGACTCAATGTCTACATCATGCAATGAGTAAAGCACAATTAATAGGTATAATTTATAAAGGCATAGATGTTTCAACTAAATCTTTATTAGAATCTACTTGTTAGAATAGATTTTTAAAATTGTGTAGTGAAGAAGCATGAGCATACTTAGAAAACTTTGCAAGAAGAATTACTTAGTAGGAAAACTCGGCTAAAGCTATTATAGCTAAAAGAATATTGCCAAAGGGAATGCATGAAATAGATTCAAGCACTGTGCTTGAAGTTAAATTAATTGAATTAATAAAGAAAATAGTGGAGTTATCATTAAATCAAAAATTAGCTAAAAAGAATGCAAATATTAATGACTTAGATATTATTTATGCTAGAAACTAGAAAGATAACTTTGAAATTCTTATAACCCTAATTGGAGAAATCACCCGAACCTATCTTAGAGAAATAACAATTTCCAAAGAGGAGAAAATATAAATGACAAAAATATAAATTATGAAGCATTAATTGAACAATGATCTAGAATAGAGAAATTAGAAAAGATATTTCAATAATTAAATAATTGCCTAGACCATATATTTGGAAATGTTGCCATACATAATTAAAATATGAATAAAAATATACCCCTTAGAATGAATCAATAGAAGTTAGACCTACTAGAGGATTGCCACTGCAAGTAGTGCCTAATCGTATCAATAGAACTGTTAATGAAATTAATACCTCCTATGGGAGGGAAGCTAAATGAGGTAGTATAATTGTTAGCAATAATGTATAATATAGTAAGTAGAAAAATGTAAAAAGAAAAGAAAATGAAAGTTGAATTATAATAAGTAGTACCATAGAGTTATTACTTAACTCAACGAACTTAGTCTATTGAGTTATGACTTAACTCTATGGATGTATATGTAAGTAGCTATGTTAATTTTATCTCTGCTAAATTTTGTTTATATCATACAGAATCACAACAGATGTAATTGATGAAATTACCGCTAGATGCATTGAGGGAAGTATTGAGTAACTTATTAGCTAAAGATCTGTACAGATTGTGTTGTGTGTCAAAAGAAATTAAAGAATATGTTAGAGAAAAATATTTTCATGGACTACAAGTTGCAAAGATGACTAATATTAGAGATGAATTTTTATGGAAGTCATTTAATCATAGTTCAATCAACTATGAATATTTGAATATGGAAGAAACTACTAGAATTCCACCGTGTGATACGTGCAATTATGGTTTTCCTTTAAATTTCCTATTTCTGCAACTACTACAGTAACATGTTAGAAAATAACTAGTTCGTGAAGTTAGTGTAACTCATTAGACTTACTTCGTTAACTTAACTATAAAACACGTGCAATAAAAGGATATCTTATATGCTTATAACACTAATATAATGTGTTACCTTAGTGTATATTCAAGTAACTCAACGTGTATAGTTATGCTAACTTAACGAGTTAATCATGTGTAGCTCACATGACATAATAAAGTATTTAATTTCAACACATGCATAATTCTAACTTAACGAGTTCAAATATACAACTTAGAGTTTTTACTCGCTAACTCAATGAATTCTCACATGATCTTTTTACACCTTTAAACCTATAACTCAACGAGTTGACATGTGATCTTTTAACCAAAAGAACACTAACTCAACAAGTTGTTACTGTGTACCTGTACATGATATAAATATATGCAAATAAAATAGATTATGCTTAATAATATAAAACCACACTTAAATCAGGTTTTGAGATCACGACACGTGTCCTCAGTAATTTTTATGATAAAAAGGTATTTTAGATACTTGCAACCCTAACAATCCAATGTTCAGACTCATTTCGGATAATTATCATCTAATTTACCAAGAATCCACTTAAGTCATGTATTAAGGTTACAACACGTGTCCTTTAGGAAATAATAAAGTATTCTTTAAGCACTTAAAATATAACTGTCCAATACATAAAATGTAACTCTCCGAAATAATAGACATTTTGGATACTTAGGAATTACAATACCCATAACTCACCAACAGTTTAGAAATATACATAATTAATACTAATTCCTTGAAATTATAGAAATTCTTTCATTAAGGCATATAATTATGCAATTATAACATAATAGCTTAATTCTCATATGATAAGCTAAATATTATGCAATTAACCTTTATTTAACCATTAATGTTATGTACCTTTTAATTCTAAACAGTCTCTATCATCTTCTTGAAGATTTTTACAAGATTCTTGTTTGTAGCCTCGACAACACGTTCATTTATGGTCGATATGACGTAGCATGATGGTGCTTGATCCCTAATCTAGTGAAGTATTGGTGGGTTGAATCTTCTACAAAATTAGCACCATTGACAGTAAAAACCTTGTAAGGGACACCATGCCTAGTTACTTTCTGGTCTTTGATAAACTTCTAGGTAGTGTTGGCGGTGATTATGTAGTAAGAAACTACTTCTACCCACTTGGTGAAGTAATCAATCGTGACTAGGATATATCGGTGCCTAGTCGACATGTTTGGATCGATCTCGCTAATGACGTCTAGCCCCCATGAAGAAAAAGACCAAACTCCCGTTAAGGAATATAGTGGCATTGGTGGCACGTGCGGAACATTAGAATGTAGCTGGCATGCTCGACACCTTCTAACATGAGAGTAATAGTCTACCTCCATGGTTGACTAGTAAAATCTTTGTTGAAGAATCTTTTTAGACAAGAACAAACTATTCATGTGTAGACCATATGTTTCCTCTTACATCTGCTGCATGATAGTTTCTGCCTCTTGCTGGTCTACGCACCTTAAATGTATATGGTTGTAGGATCATCTATATAGTTGTCCTCCTCCCAACACATACTTACCTGCTAACTTTGTTAATGTTCTACAATCAGCTAGATCAACCTCTGGAGGGAAATCGTTAGTCTCCAAATAGGCCTTGATATCATGGAACCACGGTTTGCTATCGGTTGGATCTTCGTTGTCCACAACTAAGTAGCATGCCGAGACATCTGACTTTGTGACTTTGAGGTTGATGGTTCCACAACCCGGGATGTTCACCCAAGAGGCAAGGGTGGCTAGTGTAGTTGCAAACGAGTTCTAATTTCTCTAGACAAAAGAGAATGATATTGAGTGAAATTGTTTGATAGTTTCCCAAAGCACTATCAAATACAGTACTAGGTTTGAATTTGTTATCTTCTAGTCATGGTTGACCTATGACATTACTAGCAACGAGTCTCCACAAACTTGTAGATCCTTGACTTGATGATCCAAAGCCAGGTGTAGCCCCAAGATGCACACTTCATATTCTACCATGATGTTGGAATAAGGAAAGGTGAGACATTATGCAACTAGGGTTAGTTGACCTTGTGGGTCCCGATGTTGCATCCTCGATGGTTAGCTACTCCATTGAAGAAGACAACATAGCTGAGCCCACAATCCTGGTCATCTATCTCCCTTGAAGTGGCAAGTACTTGTTCATCTAGAAACTGTTCTTGGATGGGTATCTACTCACCAATAGGTAATGATGCTAGGTGGTTGGTGATGGCTTGAGCCTTTATTAACTTTTGAGATACAAACTTTATATCAAACTCTGACAGCAACAGCTGCCACTTAACACAATAGCCCATGAGTGCTAGTTTCTCAAGTAAGTACCGTAGTGGATCGTAATGGTTAATGAGTTTAGTTGAGTAAACTACCATATAGTGCTTGAGTTTTTAAACAACCTAGACTAGTGTCAAACAGTACTTCTCAATAAGTTTGTATCTTGATTCACAATCTGTAAATCTTCAGCTCAAATAATAAATTGCCCGTTCTTTGGTGCTAGTTTCATCATATTGTCCTAAAACTGTACCTATGAATATGGGAAAAACTAATAAGTAGAGGATTAAGGGTCTCCTAAGTGTCAGTGGCACTAACATAGGTAGAGAGATCAATAGTTGCTTAATCCTCTCAAAGGTAGCCTGGCATTCAACATTCCAAGTGATGTCGACGTTCTTCCTTAACAAACGGAAGATGGGCTTGTAGATCAGAGTAAGCTCAGCAATGAACCAGCAAATGAACTACAAGCAACCCAACAAACCTCGAATCTCCTTAACAAGAGTTGGCATTTCAAGGATAGCCTTTGCCTTAGCTAGGTCAATCTCAATTCCCCTTTAATTGATCAAATGGCCTAGTAGCTTACCAGAGGACACTACAAACACGCACTTGTTTGTGTTCAAGTGGAGTTTGTATTCTTTGAGACACTTGAACAACTTACACAAGTTGTTTAGATGTTGTGCAATGTATGAGACTTTGCAACAAGGTCATCCACGTACACCTTGATCTTGTGATGGATCATGTCGTGGAATATAGCAGTCATGGCATGCTGATATGTGGCGTCGACGTTCTTTAGACCAAACAACATGACCTAATAGCAGAATACACCCCATAGAGTAATGAAGGCAGTCTTTTCCATGTCCTCTTCTACCATACGGATTTGGTTGTAACTTGAAAATCTATCCATGAAAGAGAGGACTACATGTCCTACAGCACTATCCACTAGTAGGTCTACATGCGGCAATGGAATGTCATCTTTCGGGTTAGTCTTGTTGAGATCGTGGTAATCAATGCACATCTAGACCCTATCATTCTTCTACAACATAGGGATGATATTGGCCAACCACTCCAGGTATTGTACTTCATGCAAGAAGCTAACCTATAACTATTTGTTGATCTTTTTCTTGCAATTTCAAACTCCATTCTAGCTTGATGCGATGTAGCTTCTACTTGACTAGTCATGTTAATTGTAGAATGGGCAAGTTGTAGGATCGAATGGCTACACAAGAGGGAGGTGAATTGTGTTTTTCAATAATTTCAATTATAATTGAAACTTTAAAAATAAAAACAAGTCAAGACACTATTTTAATCAAATCATTTTATTCAAGGTTTCGATTACAATATATAATTCAATTCTCCTCAGAAATTGTAGATATAATTATATAATGATACCATTTTTATTTAATCAATTTCATAACTACAAATAGAGAAAACTAATTTGAGGAATTTAAAACATTTCTCCCTGTTTGAGAATTTTTTTTTTTTTTCTTCTTCTACAAATCTTTAGTAACTAATATCTATTTTTCTCTACTATACTGAATTTGCTTTCTTTTGATTTTTTAATTCTTTAGTAATATATATCAAACATTCTCTTCTTCACCAAATTTTTCTTCTATCTAAGAGCTTTTCCCTAGAGAGGTATTCGATCCGTGAAAATATGTTTTGTTTGGTGTGTAGGGATGATAGCTCAATGAGAATTTTATGCCTTTTATAATCTATCTTTATTCCATGCATATCTTCTACATTTATCCATAATCAGCCTTCCACTCTTCATGTCTTCTCTTTTTCCTTTATTGAAATACACACATTCTGATCCATGTTTTCCTCTCAAATTTTCTTTAATCATCAACCTTGGATCTTTGAAAAATTTCCTACAAAATAAACTTTCTCTTCCAAAATTTTCATCATATGTAATAACAAGTTGTATTAATGTTAACTAAATAAGTAGATTTATAACTTAATACATCTAACTTAACGAGTTCATCATGTGCCAATTCACATGACATGTATTATAGCTAACTCAATGAACTAAGTCTGTGATATTACACTAACTCAACATACCAGCTTCGTGGTGTTATAGTTAACTCAACGAACTAACTTCATTGTGTTACTTATAACTCAAAAGACAACTCTCCGATAAAAAATGGAAGTCGAAGGGTTCCCATGGAAGAGTGATAGGTACCATCAAAGGATAACATGCTGTGTGTGGTTGGTCGGAAGTTGCAGGTTGAAAATCCCAACTTCTATGCTACCCTAAATGGGCTTAACTTTAGCCCCATCATGTACCATGGTCAAAGGGACTTTGAAATCACTATGTAGACAATAATATGCAGGGATATGGTTTGCACCTATTGGTGAAAGGTCCTCCTTAGTGAAGGTGATCATGCCCGGTAACCCTACCATGACAACAATATTCTCCAACGTTGTAGGAGGAAAATTTGAGGACACTTGGGTTGCCAGGAAAACATGAAGAAAAGTTGCACGATGTTTCGATGACATCTGGATTAGGTCCCAAATGGACATGTCAGCCTAAATCTGCTTTAGCTATTCGATCACAACTTCAAGGGTCAGACGTGGTGTTGGGATTGGGATGTCTACCCATCAAATGTAACAACTCTATCATTCGAGACAAGTAGGGTCGGAGTAGGGGTACTTGTTACTCGACCAAATCAGGTGACCAAGCACGCACTCCTCGAGGACGTACTCATGGCAGGTGGTTAAAGAGATGAAGCTCCTCACCTACCATCATAACCACATCCTCTCCCCCTTACAGCAAGGGGACCTGGCATCAACAGAACAAGTGCTTGTGAATTGGCATCTGCCATGGTAGGGTGACCTAACCCGGATCTATGATGGGATCTCCTCAATCACCTCAAGTCAGACCTCAAGGGGGCTACAAGTGTAGAAGGAGACGATGATGTGTTGTGGGCTAGGTGGTGGCCCAACAACACGATAGGTTGGATCTCTTGGTCTACAAGTGTTAAGACCAAGAAGGAAAGAGCGATGGAGGTGGGGACCATAATTGGTTCACCAAGTCAGGTGATGAACTCAAAAGGGTCAAAAGAGGGAACTAACAAGGAGGAAGGAGACTCTGTTGTCACCATACTACATTCTATGCTGTATTCTCCCTCATCCAATTCCTACACAATCACTTTGTCGAAGTCCACCAAGTCTTGGATCGCTGCCCTCAAGATCTTATAATTGTCCTTTGAGTGCCTAGGTGACTTGTAAAACTTGCAGTATTGATCCTCTTTATACCATTTAGGCAAGGGGGACAACATTGGCCTTGGTTCTAGAACCTAGAGGAGTGACTGTACCTTTGGTAAAATTTGATGCAACGGTTTTGTCAAAGAAGTGTACTTCCTCTGCGGTTTTTGCTATGGTGGTTGTGTAGGTGTTGGCACCCTCTTCTTGGTGATGTTCGATGTTGTCGATGATTAGACAATGACTTTTCTTGGTTGCTATCATTTTGACTGATTAGTAGACACCACTTGGTTCACAAGTGCATTAGGCACCATGTAGCCAAGTTGGGGCTTGCTCCTTTGCTGGCCACCCTGGGAAGATGAAGACGATCCCTCTCTTGTGATTGCTAATAAGGTAGGGAAGAAGCCACTTCATAGGGATTCCTCTATCTAAATTCCTACCTTCAGGACTTGCTTATACATCTCGTAGGCATGGATGCTAAGAAATACCCCTAAAGTCAACCATGCGTTGTGGATGAGAACCTTCATGCTCTTTGCCTTGGAAGGTTCTCCTTGATCTAGGCCACAAGTGACTCCAACAACCTACAAATTGATTGAAAGACTTGCCTTGCCGTTGATGAGTCTAATACACTCCTTTCTGACCTGTAGATCTAAGTTCCATGAGTACTACTCAATGAAGGCATGTGCTAACTATGGGAAGGTGGCAAACCTTGACATGTCCAAGGATGTATACCATTGGAGGGCTGGTCCTTCCAAGCTTTTCTAGAATAGTCGCATCAGTAGTTGGTTTTCTGCTTGGAGTGGTGCCATGTTTGAGTAGTAGGGTTGTAAATGGGCTTTGGGGCATCCTATGCTTGCATACTTCTGGAATTGAGGTATTTGGAAGCTAGTTGGGACCACTGCATTGGGAAAATGACAGAAGTTTGAGAATTGTAGATCTGGCTCCCTTGGGCTACTCGCCATCTCTAGTTGTTGTAAACGACGAAGGATCTGACCACACATCTCCTCCATCAAGTTAACTGGTAGAACTAATGGCTAGATCTATGGTAGGTTAGAGGACTAGTACTGTGCCTCTATTAGGCTGGGTGCATATCATTGCTTTTGCCCTAACTACCAAGGCGTTTGAATTTGTTAAGTAGATGGCAACAACAAAGACTGTACAAGAGGCTACTACTATGGTGGTTAGAACTAGCAAGCTAAAAAGGTCTATACCTGCAAGCACTCTTGAAACTGGCTTGAGGTGGATGGGAGATAGCAACCCACATGCGGATAGATGGGGGTCGACGCTAGGTACCCTATAGGGCCTAAGGCATAGGGAACCAACGAAGGCTCGACAAAAGATGGAAGGGGAACCAACAGAGGTGCCCCCAACAGGCAAGGTAGTGGAATGCAGGTCTGCCCCACCAAAGATGATACTACTAAAGGAGGAAAATAGGTAGTATCTTGGACAGAGGATGGAGCTACTAGCAACATGGAACCATAGGAGAATGGCTCTGAGTCAACTGGTGGGATCCCCGAGGATTGCCTACACATGCAAGAGCATGGTAGTGTAATGCATCATGGGGTTGGACACCTTAGGGGTAGGTGCAAAGGTAGGAGTGGTGTGGATAGTCACTACCTGAGTGAAAACTGGTGGCGGCACGAAAGGAGAAGGAGAGACAACCCTAGACATCACTAGTGATCCAACGCCTAACAAAGATGGGGTGGAGCCTCTAGCCTTAAGGCAAATAGTGGTTGGAGGACATACAAAGACTAGTGATTGAACCAGCATAGGGGGGCAAGAAGGAAACACAGAAACTAGGAGCGTGGATGTAGGAACACTCCTAGTGATGACTGGAACTAGGACAAGGGTAGAGGACATAGTGGATGTTGAGCTAGATGTCATTTGCTTTGTTCTGCTTTTGGTTTGTATTGGGCTTCTCGACATGCATTAAATCACCCTACAACTATGATAGACAAATAGAATTAGCCTATGCAATTAAGAGGTCAAACTCAGTTTCTAGTAATTGAAGAAAGGAAAAACTCTAAAATAACTAGAAACAATGGGGTCCTTACCCATGTAGAGGGAAGAGTCCCCAAATCGAGCAAATGGGGATGACAATATCAACATCATCAAAAGAAAAAAAGGCAACAAGAAGATTCAATCTCTTCTCAATATGGGATGGAAGGTATACAGACCACCTCACATCCCAAACATTGGATGCAAATGCACCCAAGGTTTTGGTTTGGGGAAAGTTAAATATTCCCCAAGACAGAAATAACTCTTTATTGTTGAAATGCCACAAGTAGGGATTCATCTTTCATTACAAATTAATGAGGTGGGCCCTAATAATAAGGTTTCATGTTTTTGGACCTAAATGCGCATGTTGAGGTGACATCTTGTTCCTAAATTGTCTACTCACAATCCTTTCCACAATGTATACAAGTCAACCATGTCAAAGATAAGAAGGAGAAATCCAATGAATTTTGATCTCGAGATAACCAAGGATCAATGTGAACTTAGCAATACTGAAGTGGTGGTGGATTCAATGTGAATTTCAATGAATCGAGAATTCCATCGTGAACCATCGACATGAAACCCCTAAAGATGGAGGAGGATAGCTAAAGATAAGAACTTTAGTGAACCGAGAATCCCAATCTTAAGCAATCCTCTCAAAAGATTGTAGGTAGACTCAAGAGGGAAAGAATGTAGAATGCCCCTAATGCAAATGCTAAGGTAGTAGATTTTATCTTTTCATTTTTGAAGTTTTGTAAAGAAAGCAAAATCTGATGAGTCCATTTGTTGTTTACCCTAGTTAATTAATTATCTAAGTCAATTTTATTAACTAGGCAAACAAAACACTATTACTTGTTTAGTCCTAAAATGGAAAACAACAAGCAAGGACAAACAGGTAATTTCTCCTATTGTGGAGAAATCACAACTTTGATTAAATAATAAATCTGAAATGAAAGCAAAACTATTAAGTTTGATACTTGATAGAAGGTACTTCTTCATTCCTTGGGGAATGAAGAAGAAGAGGCCTCAAATAGTTCTTGCAACAAAACAAGAAGCTGAAGAGGACTCACACTCACCACTCTGGTAAGAGTGGAGAAATTCCATAATCAGCATGTGGTCTATCCCTAACAGAGTCGCCAATCTATAAACCCCCTTTTGGGAAAAGGTGTAGGAAAAGAAAATTTAAATCTTGCTTACACACACCCTTCCCTCACAAGGAAAACAAAATAGGGGATGGAAAATATCTTAGAAGGTCTACAAATGACACTCCTCAACAATGCGAGCTAACTCATTCACATTGGAGAAGAATTGAGTTGCCACCTAGTCTAATTAGAGAAAGACTAGGAAAACTTGAGTGGTGTGAAACTAGAATACCTCATAAGCTGATCCAAGAGACTCAAGTAAGTTTCTCAGTACAGATAAGGAAGGTGTGAGGCACCCTATCTGCTTAGACAAGCCAACCTCTCAATGAGAAGAGTATAAGTGGTCCTAACTTCTAAAGGACTGGGATAAGTGGAGTAGGCTTTCTACAAAGAAACTATGGGTATCGGAGACTCATGTAAAGACCCTGAAAGTCTTTAGTCAAAAGTAGGAGAGAAGAGTCAAAGGTTAAAGTCAAACTATTGACTTTTAATAGTTGACTTTGACTAGGATCAATAGAGCTGACCAAGTCTACTAAAATCTTAATCTATGATTAGAGTCAACTATAGGGTGACTTCACCTAATGTAGTCAAAGTCAATAGTTTGACTTTGACTAGGATCAACAGAGCTGATCGAGTCTACTAAAATCTTAATCTATGATTATGGTTGACTATATGGTGACTTCACCTAATGTAGATAAAATGGCAAAAGACATAAACCTATGGAAGGTCTACACACAAGTCTAACCTAATATAAAAAGGGGAGGGGGGTTTGACTTTCAAAAAGTCAAACCACCTTAAAAGGCTAGGGTGGCTTGGAATGTCACTAGAGTATGTGACATTCCTCTTCTAAGGCATTAGTAGAAGATGAGGCTTCCTTAGAGGGTACAATGGCTCAGAACTTCACCACAAAATGCACAAAATTTCCCTTCCAAGGCAACACGTGTGGTACATGAATGGGCCTCCCTACAAGGTTAAAAACGTCATTTTCATGCAATTACAACAGAAAAGATGTAACCAAAATGGCCAAAAAGGGTGCCCAAAATCCATGGGAAGTCACTAGGAAAAATTGGTTGATGACGTTAATAAACGGAATGCTAACGTTAGTAGATAGAATGCTGACATCAATATATGGAATGATGACGTCAACAAAAAGATAATGTCAACGTCTCTAATGGTGGATTAACTAACTAATCCAATCACTAAAACTGATTAACCTGTTATTACCAGTTAATCATGGTCTAAAGCAAGATTAACCCAAGATTTACTAGCTGAACCAGTAAATCCACAAGATTACTATGGAAATCCAAAACCCGTGAATCCAAATCTATCGACCAACTTGGTTCAAGATACATCACAGACTGAGACATGTGGATAGTTGAGATCATCAGCATATGGATGATCCAATGATCATGAGGAGTTGTCGAACCATGGCTGTGAAGGCCTTCATCTCCAGCACCAACAGTTGTCCTCTAGCAAACTCATGGAAAGCACACGATAGGGTTCTCCTCTCCCGCTGCCTAGTCTTTGGTGCTCTAATGCATAGGCAGACTAACGACGATGCGACCTGAGGTGTTGGAGCTTTGAGGTGAGTGGTGTGAGGAAGTGCAGTGTTGAAGTGGCGGCAAGGTTGCAGTGGAGTGGCGGAAGCTTATGATGATCATAGTGAAATGGTGGAGCTTGCAACAAAGATGGTAGTGGAAGTTCATAGTGAAATAGGCAGCACTCATGGTTGTGAGCAATAGTAGCTTGAGTAGCGATGGTATGACGAAGCGCGTCGGCGCAACTAAGCGGTGGAGCTTGATGGCTGACTTCCATTCATTAGGGATGAATGACCTAGATGTTTTGGCCTAAGATCTGACGGTCGAGGTCAGATCTAACAAACAATCAAGATCGAACCAATCAATCTTGATCAAACAGTCTAGATATGTTAGATCTAAAGATTTATCAAACGGTGATGATTTGTTGCTGCAAGATCCGATGGTTAGATCTGTCATGACTTATCATAAGGGATCAAATGGTCGAGACTTAACCATCCCGATCCAACAGCCTAGATCTATTCGCATGAAGATCTGATAGCCAAGAATTGAACCCAACATTCGTTGGATTCTAGCGTAGCCTGTGGTGAAAGAAAGTATCCTCGTGATGAGATGAAGCTAGGTACAAGGAGAAAGAACTTCTCTACACTTGGCAAGAACAAAATCTCAACCATCAGAGGTCGGAAGAAAGAAGGAAAAGAAGAGATGGTCGGCGATGCTTGGCCATGGGAGAAAATGTGAAATGTGGTGTTGAACGCCGCACGAATTGAGAAAATGAAATGAAAGAATGGAAGAATGGAATCAAGTGCATGTGACTTGAAGAAGAAAACTCATTACTTGTAGTGGAAGTGAGTAGATGGAGTTCATCGATAGTTATGTCAGCAACGGTGGAGTAGGTAGAGGAGCGACAACATGGGTAGCTATTTTGTGGTGAGCTGAAGGTGGTTTTCAGTTCTTGCATGCATCCCTAGGTGGTCTTATACCACTTAGATATGGATTTAGATTCGAGTTGAGTTGATCCAGATCCAACAAGATGCTCTACAGTAGCTATTGTTGTTGCAGCCTTAGGATGCAACACATGGCACCCAGTCAAAATACTAAAAATTGTCCCCCTTAGGCAATTTGAATGTGCTGAATCTGAAAATGACCTTTGATTTGGTTGAGGCTCAAATGACCTCAAGAAGTCCAAATCTCAAATGAAAGATTAAGATCATCTAGGCTTGATCTAGGGTGATTTGAGGATTTGATTGACAATCTGATTGGAGGATTAGTCAATCAGGAGGACAAAGACCTCTCTCTAAGAGTTGAATGGCTCGATTGACATTTGGATGGCCAAATAAGCAATTGGGAGCAATCTGAGAGTCTGATTGGTGATCTGACTGAAAGATCAGTCAATTAGAGGGGAGTTGGTCCTTCTAAGACATAGACTGGTCAAACTAACATTTAGATGGATGGGTAGATCGTTCATGACAAATGTATGGCCAAGATGACCTAGAGTTGATCTGAGATGATCCCAAGGTTCAATTGATGATTCAACAAAGGGATTGGTCAATTAGAGGGAGAATGACTTCCATCACGAGGTTAGATGGTTATGATCTCACCCTTACAGTGGAGTCGATCATACACCTCACAAATGGAGGGCTAGGATTGTCCAATGCCAATCCAAAATGATCCAAGCGTGCAAATGTTGAATGGACAGCACAAATGCATGGTCATGGGTGTGGATAGCAGCCTTAGGCTATCAAGATAACTATGAACATCTATCTAATACATGTCCAAAATTAGGGTGCTTACATTTTATTGTCTAAAAATATCTAACAGAGTGTTTGAATTTTTTTGTGCTATTTCTATACTAACTTTGTTTACTTGATCAATTATTTCTTGATCTAAATCTATAGTTTGGGCTTGTGTAAGTAGTTGTATGTGTTCTATATGTCTATCTTTGTGTTGTTCGTATACTGTATGTTGTCTTTGTTGCTGGTTAGGTTGTGTGTCTATTGAATCTATGTGTTGTAGTTGTTGTTCTTACTGATCCTAATAATGTTCTTGTTGTCGAATTTTAGGTGGATCTATTTCCTGGTATTTATGTAATTCTTTTGTAGAGAAAGATTTTGATTTTATCTTTTTCTATAGCAAGGTGTAATATCTATTTGATTTTCTACAATTCTCAAAATTACATCACCATAAAATAATTTGTTCTACAAATTTAGAATTTGATAAATAAAGATATCATACTAGTTCACCTGTATATGATTTCTTAAAGCATATGTTACATATAGATAGCATTTGTCAACTTTAGCTCTATGATCAAACTTATAAAAAATCAAAGAATGTAATAACTTTGTAATAAATCAAGCTTGACCATATAAATCATTCAGCAATCTTAACTCATTGTTGGTAGTAGGATTCTTTACTAACTATTTAATGTCCCATTTCAGCTAATAGACCTGTTTTCTTTCTAATAATCTTACTCCTTTATTTTTCAATCCTAGTATTTGATAAACTAAATTTGGAGTTAAATGTATGTCTATTTCTTGTATATTGGAAATAGGAATATCTTTTTCAACTATTAAGTTTGAGTAGAAACAACTTACAATTTCTGGTAGTGCAAGATAACTTAGTTGTTGTGGAAGCAATGTTAATAAGCCTTAAAACTCAAATATTTCTCTAATGTCTACCATCCCTTCAAACTTAACTAGCCTAGAATATAAGACTATAAAAGTTTTATATGTTTGAAACTTTGCATAACAATATCAATTTCTAAACAATAATAGTGTGTTATCTTCTAAATTCTGTTCAGGATTAGAAATTTTCTTATCATGTTCTTTTGACTTGGGACTCATTTGAATGTTTTCATCAACAGCTAAATTTTTAGATCTTTTAAAACTAGTTGAATTTCTGTCAAAACTAGTATAAATGTTTAAAATATTTGCTATTGTTATATCAACAATGCTTTGAGTTTCATCTATTTGATTTTCGTCAAACATATCAACAATTGTCATTTGTATATCATTATCAACAACCTCTATATAAATGTGTATCAGCAATAGGTATTTCTATAAAACTAAAACTTTATGGTATTTGGACAGTGTGTTGGAACAATTGTCTCCTTATTGAAGAATATTCTATATTAATTTCTATTATAGAAATATCTTGTATATCTGTAAATTCTGTATTTGAGACCTTAGCAAAATTATATTATATCTATAATTGTGTAGTTTGCTGACTATATATAGTTATAAATAAATAACATGTATATTGTAAAAGATATGACCAGATATATATAATCTAATATAAGCAATTGTACCAAAAATTTATGTTCCCAATCCAAGATATAATAAGAAGAAAAATGTCTGTACATTCCTCTTCAAATGATATATCTTCAAAATTCATAGACTCTATGTCTATGACATTAAAAATATTATCAAGGTCAATATTATTTGTATATCTATAATCAAAATTTCTTACATTTCTTATTTCTATAGGAAAAGAATGTTGTCTTGCAGCAATATTTTAAAAATTGTCCATTATATTGAAAGAAACATCATATATTAATGTGACATAGTACCTTAATGTATATGCTTTCAAGCCAATATTTGTCACATCTACTGGTATTCCTAAAATGAAATATTGTCCAGCTTTTGCAATGGAATAAAGTTTTCCATTTCTTAATGATTTCTTCTCTTTGCTGCAAAACTCCTTGTACACTTATAGTTAGTTCAAAATATTCAATAGTCTTTTTCTTTTGACTATATGTCTGTATGTCTTAGATTTTTCTAGTGGTTCTAGGGTTTTCTTGATTTCACTTGATAGAGACGCTTGTGGTTCTGATGGTCCTTCACTAAGTTGCTTAGGTTGTAATAATAGAATATAAAGTTTTAAACCTTCAACATCCACCATCTTTAATTGATAAACTCTTTAACCTTTACTTTCAAAAGCTCATTTTCCAAATTACTATTTTCTATTCATTTAAAATTTTTTGTATTTCATCTAAAACAGCAAGGAGAAGATAATACTAGGAATATAAACTTGATAATTCTCTATTGGTATTTTCTATCAATGGTCTTCACTTCTTTCTGTAATATGTAATAGATTATACTAATTTTTTAGATACTTGTCTAGAATTAGATACAATCTCAAGGTCAAGTTGTAATATTCTTTTCCACAAATTTAATGTAGAAGGTTCTGTTTGTTTTAATCTAAATTGTGTTTCAACATAATTTCTAATAAATTTTCAACAAAAATAAATAAATTTAGGCTAAGTAAAAGAGATAGAATGAGAAACTCAAAGACTTATGATAACTATTCGAGTTTTATAAGCAGTAAAGCACATAACTATATGACAAACTAGAATAGTTATTGTCATATTTTAAGTTTAACATAAAAATATAGTAGTATTATGTTAACTGTTTGAGTTTCTTAAACAGATATGCTAAAAAGTCAAATGCTTAAGCATAACTATTTGAGTTTCTTAAAGAAATAAATTATAAAAATTTAAAACAGAAACTTAGATAAAAACCTAACTATTCGTAGGATAATAAAACATAACTATTTGAAAAACTCAAATGGTTATTTATCTATTTACAAGATAAAATGGCAAATATCAGGAGAAATGCATAACTATACGTTAAACTAACTGAATTAGTTTAACTTTTTATCTACATAAGTTCCAAAATACTTTCATCTGAGTAGTTTTGCTCTTCCTACATTAATGTATTAAATATAAACCATGATGTACTTAAAACTAGGTTGTCAAGCCCTAATATATAGATTTTACATTAAATCCAAATAGCTAACTTAAATGGGTTGCCAAACCCTAATATAGATAATCATTGAAGGTTTTTATAATGGTTGACTTAAGTGGGTTGCCAAGCCTTAATATATAGATTTTCAATTAAGGTTTTTATTATGGTTAACTTAACTAGATTGTCAAGCCCCAATATATATAAAATCTCTTACTTTTCTTATAATTTAAAATAAAAATAAGTAGTAGTTTAATAATTTAGACTTTCTGACTTTTATTTTATTTAGTTTACAAAAGAAAATTCATAGAAATATACCTTCAGGTAAATAAAAGAATTCAACAATGAGTACTAACATAAGAAAATAAATGTATTACTTGATGTGTAAAGAATAGTTAGTAACTTAAAAATGAGAAAGATTATATATACATTAAAACTATCGTAACACTTGAAATATAAACTAAGCTTGAGTATATTACCTCTTTCTTTTTTTGTTACCTTCCACAATACCATTTTTTTACGTGATCACAATCCCTTGCTTAGGGGAAAGATAAGCAATTACTCAATGATAAGTGAGAATAGACAACCTTTTTTTTTTAAATATGATCTGAATTACTTGTATAATGAGCTTTTAGTCAACACATCCTAAAACTAGTTGATTCAAGTGACTAAAGTTTAAGATCCTTCAACGAACTTAATTACTGAAGTAATTTTAGACCTAACAATAAAATTTAGATAGTAAATAAAACAAGAGGTAACCTTAAGACTTAATTTTTCAAACAGAATGTTAATAACTTTCCTTTAATAAACTATTCATACTTTCTATGTGTTTTCTATTTAAAATCTCTATAAAGGCATATGCATAAGTAACAAAATATAGTTGGTACTCATATTGAATCAATTTAGCTTTTCTTAAGTAACATTTCTAAATATTTCTTAAATAAATTGACTTCAATAAGAATCAAAATTTCTATGATATTCCACATTTTCTATAGGCATGATATTATTTTCTTCAAGATCTTCATCATTTAAGTTTATCTCTTATTCCGTTAGATAATCTCTCAATTTCTAATTTTATATGAATTATATAACAAAACTTGATCTTTATGCACATAGCTCTTTTTCCTTCCTTTTGCTTAGTTTTTGTGTCTTTTCTTCTCCAGTTGTTGAATCTCCTAAACTTCTTACATTATAGCTCATTTTTTAAATTTCCTTGGAATTCGAACTTCTTCTAATGTTAGAGAATTTTTTTGGATTTGAATATTTTGAGTTGAATACTTTGATTTGAGATTGGAATGTGATTGAATACTTAGACTTAGTATTTAAGATCGAGATGATTGTAGTACAACTCATACCTTCTATAGTAGTTGAACTATGACTTTATGTTCAGTATGTTCATCCACTTAATCCATAATCTATAACCTTACATACTAATTTCAAATTTAAATTATCTACGATCTACACTGTCTTTTTGAATTTCCACTATGTCCACTATCTCCACTATTATTTTAAATTTTGACAATTTCATATCATAGATCCATTGAAATTTCTTCTTGAAGTTTTGTAGAATATCTTCTAAGTCATTGTTTTAGTCAAACATATTTTTTTTTATCACATTGTCCCTTAGAAAGTGATGTCTAACTTCTATATATTTAGCTCTTGAATGTAAAACAAGATTTCTAGATAGACTTATTGCAGAACTACTATCACAGAAAATC